>NW_010579897.1:59399-116219 GCF_000705375.1 Tinamus guttatus | reverse complement strand
CATGAGGGCACACTGCTCTGCTGCCTCATGGTCAACTTGTCGTCCACCACGACGCCCAGGTCCCTCTCTGCAGAGCTGCTCTCCAGAAGGTCAGTCCCCAGCCTGTCCTGGTGTCTGGGGTTATTCCTCCCCAGGTGCAGGACCTTGCACTTGGCCTTGTTGAATTGCATGAGGTTTTTCACCGCCCAGTTGTCCAGTATGTCCAGGTCCCTCTGGATGGCAGCACAGACCTCTGGGGTATCAGCTACTCCTCCCAGTTTGGTATCATGAGCAATCTTGCTGAGGGAGCACTCTGTGCCTTCATCCAGGTCACCGATGAACAACTTGAACAGGACTGGACTAAGGACTGACCCCTGGGGCACACCACTAGCTACAGGCCTCCAACTAGACTCTGCACCGCTGATCACCACCCTGATCCCGCCCATTTATTTAAGAACAAATAACTGTTCTAGTACTGACAGGCACCTTGCAGTGAAACCACATCCACTTTTCAGCTAATAAGCATGTTTGACAAAGCCACATATCTTCATGATTATTCACACTCCTTATGTTGTTATAAACCAGTAAAGACCTACAGGATATGGCTCCTGATCCCGGCAGAACTAGACCTCTCCTTCCCAGCTCCCAAACCATAACACGTTAATGCCACCACACCCAAAGGCACTCAGAGCAAGGGAGAGCAGATTTCTGACCTTTGCCCAAAGGCGCACAAGACTTTCTCGATAACGTGTTCTGCCAGCCACTGCTGCAGCAGGGAATTATGAGCTACTACTCACTATCTATCACTCTGGGGTGTGCTCTAACAACCAATACTGGTCCAGCACCAATGACACCTGCGTGTTCAAATCTCCGTGGTTCAAACTTTCAGGTTTATTAAAGCGTCAATCCTCACTATGGCAGGAAAAGTAGGAAGCCACCAGTTTGGAATGGAAGACTGAGGACTTGTTTGCAATGGAGGACTTAGTAACCATCTACAATCACCCACTTATTCCTCCTATCGTAGTTAGTTAATTATAGCTGTTCTGGTTTTTGATTATAAATGGCTGTGAATTAGAACTTACTACTCTGTGCTTAGTAATTCCTAAATTTTCCTTCCAAACTGACAAAATGGCATACCAGGACTGCAAATAGGCTTAATAAATGAGTTGTCCTCAATAAGATAGGTATGAATGACGATGGCTTGATGCTGCCCTGCACAATGTCCCAGTGATTTGAATAGGAGTAAGACCAAGTCTACTTTCTCTCAAACATTGTTAAGTCCTGAGGCAGTCCTAACATGCAGATGTCAAAACAGGAAACTTCCTAACAAATGTTATGCCTTCTGAAAATTATGGCTTGGAATACTGACTCCTAGCTAAAAGTAAATGAACAGAACAAAAGTAGCTGTTCAGAAAAATAAATAAATAAATAAATAAATAAATAAATAAATAAATAGTAAAGCTACAGATTAACTAACTGGCAGCCTTTCCACCTTGTTAGTCAACCTCAGATGGAGCACCAGGAGTTACTGTGTGCGAGTGCTAGAAGACCAATAGTTTGTTCCAAGGCAGGCTGATAAAGCTGCCTAACCCTCCCTCTTGGAAGATCCTACTTTAATTGCTTTTTAATTGCATAGGAAATTCCAAAGAGAGATGATCTTTATGTCAGTTATAAGTAATCCTTGTGAAAATCTTGCCAAGCTATGAACTTCTGTTAACTCATAGTTCCCATAGTTTCCTTAGTTACTGGAGGCTAAGTTCAAGGCTGCATTGCGTAAAGATGGGTCTGCTGTGCTGCCAGCTCCTGCACCCAGCTGCAGGACCTGGACCTGTTCGGAGGAAGGCCAGGGCAGGTTTGGCTCAGTGGCAGAAAGGGATCCCTTTTCTTTGTTTCTCTCCCTTCCCATCCTTGCTGGATCCAGGCAAAACGAGGAAGGAGCTCAAAAGCTGCCTGCTTTGAATGCAAAGGGGAACAAAAGCCAGACTGTGTGGAATAAATCTGGAAAAAATACGCAGTGAAAACCAGGACTGGGCAGTGGCACACAGCAGGGGAGCACTGGTCAGGGTAGGAGCAGGAAGGATGAATACTTTTCAGGACTGAAGGTCTAAGAGGGAAAACACAGCATATATGTACATGTCTGTCTGAACTGGAAATTAGATAAGAGCCAGACGGGAAGATGAGGACTCCCTGGACAGGATATCAGGAGCAGGAGGCTGAGTGCACGTGGAGTGGCTGGTAGCAGAGCCACGCTCCAAGTGAGCGCCAGAGAAAGAGAGACAAGGCCAGAGGAGGCGCATGGCAGCGAGGCAAGGGGAGCGCGTGGCCCCACTCGTGCGCATGCCGGTCCCTGCACCTCCACTCCTGCTTCTGGCTCCATACCCAAAATACACAGTGTTCACTTAGCTCTAAACTTGCTGGTGTTAATCTGTTTTTTCATTTTTGCATGAACTGCAGACCATATATATGTCTAGAGGTGTGAACTAGGGTGGAGAAGGTGGAATTTGCTAACTTGTGTGCTTGATTTTACACATCTGAAGCCCTTTTAAAAACCTTTATTCGTATGCGCAAACTGTACAAACTGAGAGCACTGCTCATGCCAAACTGTGATGAATTTTATTATTCCTGGAACTGATGTTTGCACAGATTAAATGGTACAAGAGGCTGCTGTGCACACTGTATTTAAGAGAGGCTGATAAGTGAAAATACCTGATTCATACACTGTGCCACCAATACAGCACCAGAAATGCATTCAGGGTTAAACAAGTGTTAAACATTTTCCTGCTGTCTTACACAGGACAACAAGGTGAAGGATAGTACAAAGCTAGGTAGGCACCAGATAACACCTGGAGGCAGCAGGAACACATTTGCCTTACGAATTGTCCCTTCAGCTCTTTTCCTAACTAGTTTGTGCGTCCTAGGACTAGTCTGCTACATTCAAGGGGAAATTTTACATACACCATGACAGCCTTCACCTACACAACCATTCAAACAACATTTCTGTTGACTTTGACGCTGATTTAAAATATGTATATATGCATAATTAGCGTTTTTCATGGTATTTAAGAATCAGCATAATGAATAGCATTAATGGAACACAATGGAGGTGAATTTTCAATTGATTTTTTTCTCTTGAAATCCCAGACATGACTCACAATAAGAAGTCATACTGTAAACAGTGTCATATTGTACATATGACCTATTACTACACTGTGTGTGTATATATATATATATATATATATAAAACATATATATATATATATATATATTTGCTATTTATTTCCCAGTAGTTCTCTGGCTTTTTTTTCCCCTTGTGCTTTTCAGCTAGTTCCTTATGTTCATTGTGTAAATCCATGACTGGTGAACTGCTAATACAAATCCAGTTCTATTCCCATTTTATGCCAATGTTGCAACTTTGTAGCTATCCATATATCTTGGAATTAGCATACTATTAGTTTGTATTAGATTGCTTCTTATTGACTATCTTTGACAAGCATTAGCTTAGTGATTAATCTTTTTGCAACAGTACAGCTTGCATACTCCTAATATCATGGTAGTCACCAAAAACGCATGTTATAACAGATTTTGTCATGGGGAATTCTCAGTGGAGTGGTCAGACAAAATATTGGATGGGAGGTGGAGGCTTCTAGTGGTGGAATAAATTATCTAAAAAGCTCAGAAGTCTTTAGCTAACTCCAGTTTCTCCTCAAATCCCTCCGGCGGGGCGAGCGGGGCGTCGGACTTAGTCCCAAAGGGGAAGGAAAAATAAATGGATAAATGAAGCCTCGACCGGGAGGGCTCAGCGTTAGCTCCTGCCGAGTGCAGCTCGCCCGGAGCCTTCGGCTGGTCGCCCCGTGCCCCTCGGGAGGTGTCGGTGCGCCCGGCTTCCCGCGCGGGGCAGTGGCAGCAGCCGCGAAGTTATCCTCGAAATTAATTAATTGCGTCGAAATTATCTCTCCTCGAAATTATTTCCAACTCCCCGAAGTTAAGATGTCCTCTTAATCCTACTACTTATCTCTGCTAGTTTTTATTATTGCATAATGTGCATAAGTGCTTTTAAGAGGAGAGAGCTATTGATATTTATCTGCCTTAAGCGTCGTGCCTCGCTACCTTTTTAGTGAAACCCGTTGCCATCTGTACACATGCTCTTTGCACCGTGTCCTCCTGTATTTGTTCCTGCTGTACATTAGTGCTTATTTACGTAATAAGTGTATAGGGAAAGGCTGTGTAAATAATGGAGCTAAGCTTATGGTATGTCCTTTTTTTTTTTTAAACAAGTAGACCCTAGATTTTTCCATATATGGTCATCATCCGTGGGCAAGCATGCGCCAGGAGTTGGATGATCTTTTCTTGGTTTATTGAGTGATGACACATTTTGATTCAGGGACTTAAAGCTAAATTGATAATAAATAGACTTAAAATGGCAACTGAAAAGAGGCTATCTAGCATCTTGTTTAGTTTAAATTAAAGTTGCCTAAAACACCTGTGCTTAAACTGGCACAATTATGTGTCAGGAAAGCCCTTAGTCTTTCCACTGCTCTTTGAGGTGGTCATGGAAAGCTGGGAGGCCGACCTGACTGTGGCGGTTTCCGACAGGCTGATGCGGTTATAGGGCTATGGGGAGTCTGTGCTGGGGATCCAAGAATCAGGGTGATCTTAACCTACCTCAACCTAAACTAGTTAATTTGGGTACTCAATGCTTTTGTCACTTTTGCGCCTGCAGGGTAGGCATAAGCCTTAGTTTGGTATGCGGTAGGTCCCATCTTCTGAGCAAATAGGATTTTTGGTTTTTAGAAGTACAGTGCGTCTGTCTCCTTGATACCAAGGATGCTTTTCCTGTGGGCAGATTAGCAAGTCAATTGCATTCTCTGGATGTGAGTCAGGGTGAAACCATGCTTGGAAAGGAACTCTTCTCAATTGTTATGGAAAAGGGAAAGAACAGAGGAGCAAGGAAAGGACACCAAAAATGCACATACCTAACAAAGGATTGGCTCCTCTGAGCGAGTGCTAGCTGCCAAGAGAAACTGGATCCTGGAGGCGGTTGTCTCCCAATGTACATGATGTATGAGCTAATAAAATCTGCCCAGTATCTGCAGTCAGAAGTTTTGAGGGTGGAAATGGAGCATTTTCTACCTAAAATCAGCATTAAAGCAAACTTGATATCTTAAATCAAAAGTGCCCATTCAGCTTGACTACATGTAATTTGAAAACAAAAACCTTTGTTCTGTCACTCTTGGCAAGACTAGGTGGCAACTGATGTGTGCGCTAACCCTTGTTATTTAATGGAGCTCTTGTTCTTTCATGTCACCCTGACACTGTGGTTTTCTTGGTGACCATGTTTGTTTGCTTTTTCAACCCAGCCTGTGAACATCTCTTTGAAAGCACTGCTTCACATGTGCTCAAAAAACTTTAATAAGAGCAACGCTGGCAATTTGTTGTGCCGGTTTGCCATGAAAGGTTCAGTGTTTGGAACTGGGAATATGAATAGTATGACTGGAATTTGATAAAACTATGACTGGTTATTGATGGACAGCTGCTTGACATAGCACAGTACACTCTATTTTACTGCTGTACTCTGAGAACAGATATCAGTTTACAATAAAGGCTATGCTTTCAAGTAACTCTGGATTTTTTCACAGCAAAACTATAAGCATAAGGAAGGATACATTGCTTAGGTATTAATCTTTTACATCTGACATTTATATAAGCAATGATATTCCAGATTTTTTTGGCTTTTACTATTTACAGCCTGACTGAAAAACTCAACATTCCTGAGATACACAAATAAATTTGTAATCTTTAGGGCTTCTAGCTGGCATGTTGTTTGAGGCTTGTATAATTCTGCCCTAATGAAGCACACGTCATATAGGCGAAAAAGGCTCTTTGTAATTCAAGTTTTGCACAGTTGACTACTTTGATATAAACTTCACTTAGTCTACTACAAAGTTTTGTCTGTGTAGCTGTATTGGCAATACCTTGGTTTTCCAGTGAAGCTTGCCTCTGCCTGGAGCTTAGCAGGCCCTTGTTAAATAGAGCTAGGGTGACTTAATTGAAAATGCTTAGCTCTAGAGAATGCTGACCTATGCCGTATTTTATACCTCTTTAGAAGATCACGCAGTCTATAGACAGAGCTCTAGTACTACACATTATACTGAGTAATAACTCAGAAGCAACACCTATCTAAAGTTATAGGGTTTTCTATAAGCTATTTGGAAAATGTGCATACTTTTGGATATTTTACGTATTTCATTTGTGGGGATTCTTCTCTTGCACTTTAAGAGTTAAGCATTTTTCATTCTGAGTAACAAAGGAACCATGTTCTAGTACTTTTCATGCTTTGTACAGAAATCTGTTTGTTCAGGAAGACTCTGTGTTCCTGGGCTTTATGGCTAAAAATATCCACACATCTTGACAGAAACTGAGATAAAATACTTTTCCCATAGACAGTCAAGCTCTGAGTTGCTTCAGTTTGGTGGTTATATGATTTATAGAACAGAGCCACTTCACGGAGGGTATCTTTCTGTGCTGTTAAACTTGTTCTAACAAGAGCACTGTTGGGCAGGGAAGATATCATGGGGGGTTTCTGGAGTGAGTCATGCAAAGGCTCTTTACAGGACAGAACATTTGGGAGCTGCTGGCTGCCAGACCTGCCCTCGTAGGCTCCTGTGGTGTTCAGAGAGACAAAGCAAAACTAAGTGAGAGCTTTCTGGTATCCAGAACAATCATAGCTGCCAGTAAAATAGCTTGAAACGAAACTGCAGAGATTACCCAACCATCTCATCTGAACTGAAAGAGATCACAGATGATAAGCCCCGTTGCATCTTCATGCACAAAGTTAGTTTGTTCACATTTAAATTCCACTACAATATAACATTCATCTTTCCTTAAAGGTCAGTTGTTTATAAGCCTTCTGCATTGCATTCTGACAGTGTCGATTCAAGCTAGTCTGATTTAAGTCTTTACTGCATAGCTGGTTTTGAGGCCTAGTCTGAACTGAGGACACTTCTAGCTGTACTTGTATTGTGAGCCTGCTGCAAAACTTTGAGTTCCAGGAGGACTTGGATAATCTGAGTCTGATAATGGTGCCCCAGGGTACTTGGAACAATTTTTGCTTTAACTGTCCTTGTGGAAAGAGCACCTGACAGCTATGGTCAATGTGGTATTCTTATATCAGTTATTTGAGGCAGAAAAGCATTTTGGTTGCTGATGTAATCCTTAGCTAGAGATAGAGTTGTCTTTTGGTTTGTAAACTAAAATGAGGGGAGGAAAAATGTCTTTATTTCTTTGGAGTAAATTATACTGTCTGTTTGCGGGGGGCTGAAAGGTCTCTCCTTCAATAACTTTTCTTAATTATTTTTTATAGAGAGAAACGTAACCGGCAGATCAAAAGGAAGAAGTTTCATTGGCCACATAGTTACAAATACAAGTAATGCCTCTGAAAAGGCATACGAAGTGGATGACTTTGTAGCAAAAGTCCTTACAGGAAAGCTGACTACAGTGTTTCTTCCTATAGTCTATATCATTGTCTTTGTCATCGGATTGCCAAGCAATGCCATGGCACTCTGGGTCTTTTTCTTCAGAACAAAGAAGAAACATCCTGCTGTGATCTATATGGCTAATCTGGCCTTGGCAGACCTTCTTTTTGTTGTCTGGTTCCCACTGAAGATTGCATACCATGTAAATGGCAATAATTGGCTATATGGAGAAGGTCTTTGCAAAGTCCTTGTTGCATTTTTCTACGGAAATATGTACTGCTCCATCCTTTTTATGACATGTCTCAGTGTGCAACGATATTGGGTTGTGGTAAACCCCATAGTACATTCAAGAAAGAAATCCGAAATTGCATTGGGCATCTCCCTTGCTATCTGGATCCTGATTTCACTGAGCACCATTCCATTGTATCTTGTTAATCAGACTACTTATATTCCACAGCTGAACATCACCACCTGCCATGATGTATTACCTGAAAATGTTTTGGCTCGCGACCTGTTCAATTACTTCCTCTCACTCGCAATTGGACTCTTCTTATTGCCAGCTCTCATCACTGCTGTTGCTTACATATTAATGATAAAGACTCTGAATGCTTCCATTTCAGACATACACACAGGAAAGAAACGAAAACGAGCAATCAAGCTTATTATTACTGTCCTGTCCATGTATCTCATCTGTTTTACGCCTAGCAATGTGCTGCTTGTTGTACACTACTTACTCCTGAAAACCAATGGTCAGAGTTATTTGTATCTGTCATACATAACTGCTCTGTGCCTCTCTACACTGAACAGCTGTATCGATCCATTTGTCTATTACTATATTTCAAAAGACTTCAGAGATAACTTTAAAAATGCTCTTCTTTGCCGAAGTGTGCGGACAACACGGAGAATGCAAGTGTCTCTCTCATCGGGTAGATACCCCAAGAAATCCAATTCTTATTCCTCAAACTCAAACGGAACAACCAAATCAACCTACTGAGTTCGGAGAGAAGTGAACCTTTATTAGTACTTCTTAGAGGATGTAAGTGACAAAGTTACTTTGTGCAAGAGTCTGAAGAAACAGCTTTGCTTCTAGATTCCCGAAGAAGTCTTAATTTCAGAACTGGTAACTGCTTATCCTGTAAGCAGGCGGATCTTCCTGCTAGACTGAAAAGAAACCATGACATTTCTGATGCTGTACAAAAGTGCTGCTGGCCTTAAAAAGAACTGTGTTTGAAGACATCTTTCTTCAATATTGAAGTTGTTCAGATCTCTGTAACATGTCTGGAATATAGCATACTTTTAACAGAGAAATTCTGTTTTGTTTGACTTTAGTTGTAGCATATCAAGCAGCTGAGCAGATTGTTCATATAGGATCTTGCCCTGTGTACCTGTTTCTACTGAAGATTGTTTGAAACCATAGATGCTCCTTTCCTTCTCCATTGTAGGTCCATCAATGTGAACATTTATTAGCCATAGTGTAATCTAATTTTTTCATGTTGTAGTGCTAACATAGTAGAAGCCTGGCTAGGTTATCCTATTAAACTGGCAAGCTGAGCTTGTTTTCTGCTAGCACTGAGGTAAATGAAATGTATGAGTTGAGATTATACACGTTACCAGCTGTTACTAGATGACTGCTGACACATGATCTTAAATGGAGTTATTTAACAAAGTTGTGATTGATTTTTGTATAATGTCTTTTATTTTTTAAGATATATAAATAAGACTTTTTATAACACACTTGAGTGACGTGTTTTGTCCTCTTAAGTACTCTTCAGTATGCCAAGTTGACCAGTTTACCTGGTTTCGGGGAACAAAGGTATTACTCCTAAGAGTGAATTAGAGTTCTGTTTGAACTGTAGCTGTAGCATGTAAATGTCTTAAGAAAAATCATCTAATGCTGCACTTCGTTAGAGGAAAACTTTCCTAAAAAGGGGTGACTCTGGGGAACAGATAGTTAAATCAAGCAATTCAGAACTATGGAGAAGTAACAAGATACCAAAGTTCTGTTGCATTGAATTTCTGAAGTATCTTAAATCCTCTTGTCTTATCCACAGTATATGTGACCACTGAGGATCATGGAGTCACATTTTTTTTAATCTGAAAAAGCCGGTGTGTGTTGTTTTGGTGGTACTTTTAAATCGGTTCTTTCAAATTTTGCTGTCCTGGTAAGTTTCACCAAGTTATAAATTGCACTAGTATCAAAGTGACCTATCTGAGCCTCAGTTATAACTGGATCCTTTTAAACACAGACAAACAGAAAAGTCTTTGGTCCAGTGAGGAGTGTGAGACAACTGGTGCGTAGATGGGAAACATTCACCACCTCAACTATGGAGGGTAAGAAAGGGGAGCGTCCCTTATGCTGTTTGGCAATAAATAGACTATGGAAATATCTTCCCTTGCAGAAGAGCCAAGTCCACCCGCTTCCCACTGTAAACTTGAATAATAAGTGGTGCCAAGGAAGGGCGTCCTGCCAGATGAAGGAAGGCTGCTAGTGCCCTGCTACGAGTCCAAGGGTCGCAGGCCGCGTGAGCCAAGGGTTGCGCACTGCGCGTGTGTGTTTATGTGATACCACTGTGATTTGTGTTAAATTGCTGAAAAATATGCTCAAAGAGGCCATTCAGTCCTATGGAGGACTTGTGTATGTGAAACTAGAATCTATCATCTCATATAGCTGTTTATTCTTCCTTTACTAAATCTAAAATGTTTCCTTCTGTAACATCCTGGTACCAATAGCATGGCTTTCTAAGAGTATTCTAAAACTTAACTTGCTTTGTACCGCTTGCTTTCCTTTAGCATGCAATGTTTTGAAAACATCTAACACAGTTTAGTGGTTTCAGTTCCAAATTCTACTCTTAACTATTGTAATTTTTTTTTCTTATGTTTTGTTATTATGTAATTCAAAGTGTTTCAAGTAAGGCAAGTATTTCTATGCTTTCTTTGTTCCTCCTTTCCTGTCATTGATGGAAATGGGGACTAGGGACTGGCTAGCAGTTGCATCACTCTGCTGCAGTTTATGGGGAAAGGATTGTTGGTCTCCTTTGGCACTTTTCCTTTCCAGCCTTCTTTACTTGTTGATTGAAAACGTAAGTTGCAAATAAGAATCTTTCATCTCTTACATGCAGTAACAGTGGCAGTGCCACTGCCAGTGACATGCATAACAGATGGTCCTGCAATGTAATTAAAGCTTTCCTCATACAGCTTTTAACTAATCAAAAAGTTTATTTTAAAAAAGGAACACTTCGGAGAGTAACCACTGTTCAAGGAGACCACAACCATCTAGGTGAAGCTTATTCCTTCATACTGCTCTCACCAGGAGCTAAAAAGTGTTTTTACTTGTTTCTTTTTTTTTTTTTTTACCATGAACAACTACTGTCATTTCTGCTTTTCCCTTCCTGTTTTAGTGATATCATGTGGATTTGGCTCTTATTTGAGGGCAGGAGGGAAAATGGAGAGTCTCTGTTTTCTACTGCACGTAAGAGAACAACTTTTCCTGCAACCAACTCTTGAGCAGTTCATAGGAGAAGATCAGGTACGAAGAATTTGGTCAGGCATCCAACTACTTTTGCACACTGATCTGTGTCCTCTAAACGCTGCCTTAAGTTTGTCTTACTTTGCTGCCACTCAAGCACGAAGAAGAGTAAACTAATCTCACTATAAAGAAGGGGAACCCTTATAAGGGTTGTTTGGTTGTTTTACCTCTCTGAAACAGAGACAAGCTGTGATTGGGTTAAATGCCTTACAAATCCACATGCTGAATTTAGTATGAAGGGTTAATTCTGTCCTCATTAATGGAGCAGGTAAGCTGGGCTTTTGTCTGTGGTACAGAATGTAATAAATAGGTTGCCAAGGTCAATGAAACGTGCTGTTGTCATCAAAGTGTGTCCTAAGGTGTCATGCCACGAGAGTGTTTCTTTTCCCACCCTTTTTTGAGCACTGGATCTTATTCAGCTCAGGGATAAAGCAGGTTAGGGAGCTGATTCAACTGAAAGCTATCACTATAGAAACCAATTAATTAAAAGTAAAGAAATCTGAATCAACTCCTTGAATTAGCAGTTGGGCATCTGTGCAGTGATGGGGTAAGAATATGCAAGGCCATAGTTCCATGGATCCCTGTTTTTAAAATTTTAGATTATGGCACTGGTACCTAGTATGCAAGTGTCCCAGGCCCAACAGTTTTGGCATTCGTAGTGTTTAACTTAATGATATAACGACTGAAGCTGTGTAGCATGTGTCCAGAGGTGTAGCTCTCCTGGGAGTTGGGTAGTGTGGTGCCCACCTGCTGTTAGGGGGCTTGGGGCCTCATGTTTCATTGAGGAAGTACTTAGCCCACTATGTGCGCTTTGAGCATAGTTAGTATACAGTAACAACTTTAAGTTCAGTGCAAGCACAGTAGCTGTGGTCATTTTGACTCAAAAACATCCAGAAGAGAATATGGCTCCCATGTTTTGTCTAGTGAATGGTAACCTTCTGTAGGCTGGGAGATAAACATTCTCCAGGCACTGTTTGCTGGCAAGACTGGTACAACAAGCTCACTCCGCAGTCAGTTCTCTTATCTAGGCCAAAGGAGGTGGAGATGCTTTGAATAATGGAAAAATAACTAGTGATTGCGAAGGATGTATTGAGTGCAGCCCAAAGATGCTGGGCTGACTAGCTTGTATGGCTGATGCAGTGCCAGCCTGCATGTCCCTTCACAGTCATTTAAGTGTCCCTGCCCCAGCCTCCCTAGCTGACTGCTTCTTGGGTGGGCAACAGGAGCGGGAAGGCCCATCTGGTGCTTGTCAGTGTTGTGCTGGCAGGGAAGTAGCTTGGGTGCTTAAATCACCTGGAGTTGTTAGTGCTGGGAGGAGTGGTGCAGAGACACCAGAACAATAAAGAGTGGGAGGAGAAGAGCCTATATGTGACCTACCTGCAATTGGGAGGTAAGAGAAATCAAACAGCAGGGAAACTAAGCTGTGTCGGTTGGTCACTTAAATGCAAGGCAGCCCCAATGAGATGTTTCTTAAAGCAGACTTTGTGGAAACAGTGGACGCAGAGGAATGCAGTCGCTCATTTATGCCACATCGGAAAAGCTACATGTGTAAAAATCCTTAAGGTTGGCTGGATCTTAACTGTCAAACCTTGCATGCATCATGTGGCAAGTGCTCTGAATGAGAATGAAGCTTGAGCTTCATCCACCACATGAATGGATGTCTGTCTATTGCAATTAACAGGTACATTTCTTTCAGTGATGGCCCTTTTACCTTGTGCTTCAGCTTCAAAAAGTAAACTGTTGGGAACTAAGTGTTCAGCACATTCAGTTTGGATGTAGTGCATTATATTTTGTATTTTCCCTCCCCATTACAGTACTTGTCAGTACTGTACTCAGAGCCTGGGTGTACCTGGGAAAGAAATTATGTGTGGATGTGTTTCTGCCATGGGGCATGTCATCACCTTCACATATTCTCTGTGTTGTGTCTGTATTCAGGGCTGTGCGTGTTTCTGGTACTATGTTGTAGCAGAAGGGTGTTTTCCTTTTGAATGCCTGCGTTGGGAATTGCACTGCCACATGATCCACTGCAGGATGTAGGGAAGCAGAGCCTGTTTGCACTGGGCGAAAGATTTATCTGCTGAATAAAGGAAAATGAGAGAAATAAAGGGCGTATAGGACATAAATATAGAATAAAAAAGGATGCAACAATTGAGGGAGTTTTCTGAAGAAGTCCCGAAGTGTGTCTTATGTCGTGCATTCCCAAAAGGCAGGCGGGATGTGGCGAAGGCACAAGAGGAATGGATGAGTCAGTCGGCAGTGTCGCGTGGGAAGGGAACACCACGCTCCAGTGTTCTCTGGAGTTCGGCAGGCAGTGACTCAAGGCCAGTGTTTGCTTGAAGTTCGATGTGCCATGACCGCTCGGCATTTGATCCTCAAATCCCAATGAGGCAAGCCTGTTTGTTTTTGCTGTGAGCAGATGCCCTGAGCTACATGGGTCACATTCATTTTTGCTAACGTCTGCCCGCTCCTTTCTGAAGCAGATAAGGCCAGAGGTGGCTGTATTGTGGTGATGCTATTTGTGAGATGGGTGGAGGGTGCTATTGCTGTGTACAGTGTTTTGATGGTAAAATACAACCATAAGATAAAACTATGGAACTGCTCTGTTGTAATTTGTGTACTGTATTGTGTATATTGGGTCAGTTACCTGGAAGCTCTCTGTGCGGCTATGTACAGATAAATTAGTAGACTCATTGTGAAACAGGGAAGGAAAACAGTGGCTGTGGTAAGATATCCTGAATAAATGTCTGCAGTGTTGCTGGCCAGCAGGTGAGTTGCTGAGTCTGAGGAGCCTCGCTGACCTCCTGCAGTGTCCACCTGCGTAGGTGCCTGCTAGGCAGGGTCAGTTACTGGTGGCACAGAGGAGCTCAATGAGATGTCACTATTAATGTGGTCCTTGGGGAGCAGCTCTGGCTGATGTCTCTGAAGAGTGAAGTTCTTCTGGTGGAGGGTGTAGAGCTGTCCCCAGTATGTACAAAATTCAGCCCAGGGAGAGTTTTGCCAAAGTCTGTGGCAGTAGCCAAGCAGGTGCTAGAGCAGCAGGAGGAGAGAGAGTGTGATCATAGAGTTCCCTTCACAAGTCTTCATCTCATCTGAAGCCAGGGGACTTCAGATGCCTCTGAGTCTTATTACGATGAGGGCATTTAGACCACCGCAGTGATGGAAGGTAGCACTAGGTAGCACTGCTTAACCTACTAACAAAAGTAGAAAGCTTAGTTTTGGCGTGAGTTGCCAGCTTCCACAGGAAGTGAGACTTTCTCTCTCACCTTTCTAGGATGTGATATTGTGGGCCACTCTTACGATCCTCAACTTTCTCCTGTTACTGGCACATTGGACCCAAATTTCGCCTCTAATACCATCCTTATTGCAAGGAAGGAAACTCTTCATAGGTGGCAGTCTGTGCAGACAGCTCTGTCTGTTTTGGCTCTGTAAGGGCACCTGGATACATTTCTCAGGCTGACTAGGGAGCTGAATGGTGTTGGATATGAGGCAATGGGCACGTGCCCTGTCGGCCATGACGTTTTGGAGGAAGAATTTGCCCCTGCTTCTACAGCAAGATGTTGGTTGCAGCTGCCAGATTTGCCCAAGGCAGCAGATAGTGGAGACCCTCAAGTCGTTTACTGCCCCTATGAAGAGAATAGAACTTCACTTGTCAGCCAGTGCCTGGAGGCCCTGGCCCCCTTCAATAACAAAATCTTATTTGGTAATGCTAATGGTGGGGCCTGGCTTGCCAATAGGCAAGGACCTGGCCCTAGGACATGGTACAGCATGGAGCCCCATGGCCAGGAGCAGTGCCCAACACTACTGCTGCAGGCCTCAGCTTCCACCACCCACATTCCAAGTCACGGTAGCAGGGCTTTGAATAAAAAAGATTTAAAGAGACTTATTGTTTCCAAATCTCTTTCTTTCATGTGAAGTTTGCATTTAAACAAATCAAGGTCAAATAAGTACTGTAGACATGCGGTTGGTCACAGGATCCCAGAGGTGCTGATCGAGACTCATCAGACCTGCTAGGGAGGAACAGGGGCTCTGCAGGGCAGCGTAACCAGCAAGGCATTTGGAGGACTTTGCAACACCAGGGGTATCTGTACAGGTCAAGATACAGGTGGGTATCATATGCAAGCTAATTTCCAGGCTCTCATAGCATGAACCCAGAGTGCCTTTGTGTGGGACAGTTTATTTCCATTTAAGAGCAGAGCAAGCTTCTCAGCTTGCATTTGGGAGGAGATGTCTCTGCATGTCTCTCTCTCAGTATCTAAATGTCTACTATGGTTAGAAAGGGCAGTTCATCACTTGTAAACTAACAGCCTTACTCCTTGGCATCTTCCTCTCCATTCACTTACACAAGTTGCTGAGGCTGCTGAGTTGAAGTCAGAGGTACATTTCTCCTTGACTCTCAGTGCAGGGTGTTTCTGTGCAGTAGGACATTCACTGTAAATTTGCACCCTCACTCTTTCATATCAACTTCCTAGCTTGGGCAAACTAGTAGTTTGCAGAAATCTTAGTACTGTATCAGTGGAGAAAGGGCACAAAGCCCATAAGGGGATGTGCACATAAGGTATCAGCAAAGCTGTGTGTCCATGCCCAGTTGTGCTAGTGATGTTTGGTATCCGACATAGGGCACTGTTCTTGCAGCTTGAGGGCAGGAAATTTAAATAGAGATTTTTTTTTTATCCTAAAAGAAACCCAGCAAAACAGAGCTGATAGTGTGATTGAAAGCTCCCTCTTCTGTTTCTAGCTGATATTGCACATTGTCTTTAGCAGGCAGAAGGGAAATGCAAGTTTTCTTGTGTTGTGCAGATAGTTTTGTAATGATCCATTTCAAATCACACAAAAATATTTGATGTTAAAGAAAGAGTAAAAGGACTTAACAGATTGTATTAAATATACTTTTTAAACTTGGGAGCAGGGAAGCAGATTGCCTTGGAGAGATACAGATCTTCTATAGGGCATTTTCTGAAGCAGGATATTCTGATGGTATTATTGAGTTTCTCATATTTTTGACCTAAGACTTTGTTAAATTGAAAATTTCCAGGAACAGCCTTATCTGAACAAGAAGAAGTGCTGTCATTTTATCCTGAAGTCCCCAACTCTCTGAAATAATGACATGAAGGTTTTTTTTTAGCAGATTGTTCAGCAGATTTTTTTTTCCATTATCTTCACACTCTGTGTGAGGTTTGCCACTGTGGAGGGTGTTACTTGACCTGTAGGTTTCTGACTGTAACTGAATGTCTGTTTACCCAGGGCCACTGTAGCTACAAATAACTCTGTGCTGATGAAGGTGGTAACTCGGGATGCCTCCCAAGTTGAGAGTGGACTTAAGTAAGAAACAAATGTATTACTTAAGAAATGCATCTTTTCAACCCTTTCAACCCTTAGGGCAGAGTCCTATTTGTACATTTTTGACCAGTGTTCCATCATCTTCCATGAAGAATTACAATAATCCTGCAAGATGCTTCAAGAATGCTACTGTTTGGCGTCAAGGCAGAACTAAGGCTGGGAGGCAGTTTTGGAGCTATCAGTCATCATCTCAGGTGAGTCAGGGGTAGTTGAAAGTGGTGGACCTGTCTAGTCAGTGGGGCTCTCTGAAATGCCATAGCATTAAAGGAGACGGAGAGAGCATCAAGGTTTCATTTTACTGCAGATTTCTCTTGATAATAAATTTGAGAATGAAAGGTAGGGAACGCTCAGACCAAAAAAAAAAAAAAAAAACAGATGCTTGTAATATTATTTAAGAGCTTTCCATGGATCAGTAGCAGCTGTAAGCTTGTAATGAACAAGTTATTGTTAATTTACTCAGCGAAGGATGTGTTTTTAATTTGGTATTTCTTGGGATGAATTATCAAGGGACATAGGTTTTTATGGTTAACGATTGGCAGGTTACCAGCCTGCCTTTCATTAATGGAATGTACATCATCAGTACCTGTTCTACATGTTGTTTCAATGACCTTTGGAAGATGAACCATGTCAGTGGAACTATAAAGGTACCTAAATTGCAGAACAGTGCAGCTATTGCAGCTGTGACATCTCATAAGATACTATTTTATGGCACACTTCTGCCAAAGTGTGAATCCAAGGAGACCACAGTGGTATGTATTATTTACTTTCCATCAGAGAACAGAGTTGCTTATTTTTCTGTGCTAAAATGACCATATTTAACTTAAACACTCAACTTCGCACAGAGGAAGAGAAATTGGTAGCATTTACTTTTCCCCAGGAATCTGATGGCAATTTGAATTTGCAGATTAATCCTGTGAAACAAGAGTTACGTAATGTTCTGTTGAGTTAAAGTGAAGATAAAAACAAGACATTTCCTAATACAAAGAATTCTTTGAACAAAGAGAGCAAGGAAGGATGGTGGTATTATCATCACCCTTTCTATTCCAGGAATGGCAGTGCTTTGTACTGTCAAAAGCACATGTGAAATTTCATTTAATATCAGACCTGGCATTTGTTTCAATAGCTTGCCCTACCTTCTTTTGAAACACCACAGGGATAATGAACCTTTAAAGTACCTTTTAAAATCTGGCAAAAGAGTTAGTTTGAAAAGGTTATTTTGAAAAACCTGATTTCACTCTAAAAATCACTGCACAAGGATGACAATTATTTGCAGAGAAATTAAAAGCTTAAATTGGAAAATGTTTTATATAATCAGTCATTGACATTCTGCTTTTATAGTTTCTTATAGGTTTGAAAAGCAAATAAACTCATTTTTATTGTAGATTAATTTCATTTCACTGAGAAATATGCCTCTTAGAAGGTACAATATAACTTATCGAAATCTTGCTGATAAGTGTAGAAAACTCATCTGTCAAAATGCATTTTTTAAAGTTTTGTGGCTGAGAGAATTTAAATAGTTTTGATGTAGCTATTTGAAGTAAAGAGAAGAGCCACGGATCAAAGGTAGAATATTGCTCAGCATGGGAGACATGACAGAAGAAAGAAATTGTCTGGATATAGCACCATCTCTTTCAAGGCTTTGTTATAGGGGTGCCTGGGGAGGAAAAAAAAAACAGGATAAGCGTGATAAAACATTATTCATGTAGATTTTCTTAGAAGTCAACGGAGCAGCAAATTTCTGAGTGGATTTGTGCACAATTGCTCTGTTTTCCAGCAGACACAATGGCCTTTTTAGCAGCACATGTGCAAAGCAGATAATTGTTTTATGGGCTTCCCATCTGTCCTAACTTTTGCTCACCCTTTTGAATTCTCATCAGTGATTTTATTCCAATTTATTTCCAAGTTATAATATATTTTAACTCTGATCTGTATTGGTTGAATAATAGTATTATAGTCACTTGTGTCTCTCTTCCCTTCCAACATTTATCTAACACTTTTACTGACATCTATTTCATTCAGAATACTTCTCTGGATCCAGTATGCTGGATTTGAAAGTGAGCTAATGTCTAAGATCAGCCATGTAAAGTTGATCTCAAGCCTATGTAATAGTAAGATCATGGGAAATAATACACCACTTCTTCAGAAAACCTCTTGTTGCAGAGCGAGTCACCTGAACCTGAGTTTTTTGGAGGTGTGGGGCTGAAGCAGGGGCAAATGCACAGGCTGAAAGGTTGTACAAGCATTTTGTTTAGAAGGGGCAGAAGGTTGGGAAAAACTCAGCAAAGACTAGGGAGCAAGGAAACAAAACTCACTGACGGTGAGAAGAGCCGAAAAACACTGGAGTGAGTGGAATAGCGCTGGCCTCAGCAGAGATCCTTGTGGGGCTCTACTGGTGATTTCTGTTCACTGTGAAAACTAGTAATGAATTATTTATTTCCTTTCTTCCACTTAACAATTCATCTCTGTGACACTTTTCCTTTAAAGCCATGGCAGCCTCATTTTTTTTCCGAGTGAGGGAATGCTTTCTGGCAATAAAGGTAGACTATAATAGTGAAGTTACCACTGACTGACTCCTTCAGGGAGTGCCAGTAGATTTGAGCTACAACATCACTTCTCTGCAATATATTCTATTTAGTAGTGTTCCCACCAGGTCTGTTTTTTTTTTTTTTTTTTTTTGGCTGGTTTCTATCTCCTAGTATGGTCAGCAGATTTATTATTTGGTTGTTCTCTGGATATCGCCTGGAACCCATTTAAAATGGCCAAAATTGCCCAGTTCCAGCACCGTGGTCCTGAGGCAGATTTGGAGTGAGAGGCTCCCTGGCAGACCTGATTGCTCGTCCATCCTCAAGTTCCTCCGGATCCACAGGGTGGATACTGTGGAGTCCTGACAAGTTGTTACTGTTTGTTTTGAAGATTTGTCCAACAACATCTGCCTACGCTTCAGTTAGTTCAGATCCTTTAGTGTGTGTGTCCCTTATCTATTCTTCACGAGTCTGCCTAAGCTTCGCCACATTCAAAGTTTTTGTTTGTTTGTTTTAGATTTTCTGTTCTGGCTTCATCTTCTTTAAATATCGTTTCTCTATACCCTGATCATCTGTTGGCCCTCAATGCTCTCTTCAGAGTTTTAGTCTCATTGCTTGGAAAGCAAATTCACTGCTTTTCACAGCTTCCTTGCTCAAAAGTTACTGGGGAAACCATATCCCTTTGTTCCTTCATTGCCCCTCAAAAAAAGATAGCATTGATGTTAAGGTTTTTGCTGGTGGCAGTGAGGTCTTTTTGCAACATCAAGTGTCAAGTTTGGGATGAATTATCAAGGGACATAGGTTTTTATGGTTAACGATTGGCAGGTTATCAGCCTGCCTTTCATTAATGGAATGTACAGCTTCAATTCAGCAAAGCATGTGCCTAAATCCCTTAGTTTTAACCTGTGAGGGACCAAAGTGCTTAAATTCTTTGCAGAATGTATAGCTCTAGCTAACAAGCCATGGGCATTAGCATGTATTTTTTCTCTATTTTTTTAATAATCTTTTTGCTTTTTGCTGATAAGAAGACCCTATATGATAGCAAAACTTGTTGTAAATATGTGTCAGTGAAATATATGTATGCGTTGTGAAGCAGCCAGGTAGAAGTCTGACATCCGGACTCTGGATTGGGTAACTGTGGCAGTCCATAGCTAGCATGAAAGCTGGAAGTGTTCAGTAGCAGTTCTTCAGCAGTACACTAAGGGGCAGCCCCAGACCAAAGGAAAATTTTCTTGCTATATATCCACAAACTCAGAGAAAACCTTACTCGTTTTATTTTTATGTATTGATTTAATATCAGTAAGGCTCAGGAATATTCAATAAAGCTAGGCTAGGGTTTTCCAGAGGCAGGAGTTTTCCTCCCATTGCATTTTTTTGAAAGGAATTTACTTCTGCCAACGCACTGGTGATAAGGAAGCAGAATTTACTTGCCAGTTACCTCAAGACTGGCCTGTCTGAGCTCATAGTGAGCAGAAAGGGCAGGGAGGATGGGAAAGCTGCCGTGAGCTCTGCCGCGGCGCCCGCCTGTGCGTTGCAGCAGGGCCAAGCACCTGTAGGAGCCGCGCTCAGTGATGGGCAGTGACTCGCATGGGCCGCGGCCTTCCCGGCTCGGAGCAGCCCATTGCCACCACAGAGCACTGTTACCGGTTGTAAGAAGCTGGCTGCCAAAATAGTGGCTGCTGGATGTATAGTTAGAGACCCGACAAGCAGGAAAAAAAAAAAGAGGCAACTCACTCGGTGGCTTACCCAGGCCTGGGGGAAACCTGTGGAAAAAGGTGCCTCAGGCCATGGCACTTAGTAGAGGTGCCTTCCTCTGGAATCCAGGGATAAATACAACAGCAAAAGGACTCCTCTGGGAAGTAGTGAAGGCTCATGGGATACCTTACTTAGGGACTCATGCATGTCCTGCTTGTTGCTGAGTCCAGGAGGGTGAGGACCATCCTCCATGTCGTTGAAATCAGCAGGGAGTAGAAAACACATCACTGCAGATGTGTTTTAGAAGTATCTGGGCTCTAGAAGTACCTTGGGCTCTAGAAGTATCTGGTTTTTTATTATTATTATTTCAGACCTATTGCTGTGGACAGACATTTCTTGCTTCTGTGTGGTTCTGTACAAGTCATAACTACTATGTTAGTCTGCTCTTAAGTACAGGAAAAGCTCGAGAGAATCTCATATTCCAGAGGAGTGGGGAGGATGGCAATGATTTCTCAATGCCCCTTGTCCACACTGTGGCATGGTCCCAGTTCCCCCAGCCCTGCGAGTAGGGGCACTGACAGCTACAAAGCATAATTCCAACCTAACTGCAAAAGCCTTAAGGAATTGGATGTTGAGGTGAAGACTTAATGCTGTTGCACATTGATGCAGGTTTGAATTAGGAGAAAACATGAGTCTGTAAGAACTATTGTGTCCCAGAAGGGTGTATTTGTCTTATCACTGGACTTAGCACAAAGGGATTTACCACGCTGGCTTTGCTCTGAAGGTGAGGTATTGCCAGATACTATTTGTAACTCGAGCTAGCAAAGCCAGCTGGCGCTCTGAGCAAGTTCTCTAGTTACAGCAGGGGAGAGCTTGGACTCCATGCTGTTAGCTGCATGCAGAGAGCTGCTCCTGAATCTGTGCCTCTGCTGGCATGTTTTGGACTGTCTTGGTGTGCTTCCTGGCCATAGGTAGACTGTACTAAAGTGTCTTGTAGTGGATAGATACATCTGCTTCAGGAGCATAAGAAGAAAGGGTTGTATAATCTCTATAACTTCATTTTAAGGTTAATTAAGGCTTTCTAGGCTATTTTCCAGGTAATGGTACATTCCTATACAGTTGGATGTAGCCCCACAAGCTAGTAATAGGTGGTTGCTCACAAAGGGAGTAAAGGGTGGCTGGGAGAAAGAAGAGTAGGTGGTGACTTAGCTCAGCTTCTCAAGCAGAGACAGTGCTTCAAATTCTGTCCTAAGACAGTATCACAGGAAAAATGACCGCTACAGGGACAAGAAGAGTTCAGACACCTGGAAATTTCCTTTGTGTTTGGAAAAGGAGTATACAGTCTTGTCCGAACGGCAGTCATAAAATGAAATCAGGATACACTTCAGTTTGGACAACCCTTGACATGGAACATGTTTAAGAGGATGTGTGCAGAGTTAAATGCTGGAATTAGGTGAATTAGGTATTTTACAGAACAGTAAAAACAGGAACCAGTGAAGATGATGGACATTCTTGCTATAACAAGATAAATCCACCAGCCACACAGATATGGAAAAAGAACACAAATGAAAGTCAAAAGGTTCATTACAGCTTAAGAAGAAGTACTGTTTCAAATACTTGTAAGCTCTTTAGTGTATGTATATATATATATAAAATATATACACACACTCTTTAAGCTCCTTAGTCTAACATAAGCTTTTCAATATGTATCTATCTGTGCTTCTAACCTTTCACTGTTCCCTGTACTTTTTTCTACTTTGGAGGTACAGCGTTGATTGAAAACACGTGCATCCCAAGAACAGTGTGAGTTTGGGAGAAATAAATAATGACAGGATGTGGGTGGGAGGTGGCTGACTTGCCTTTCCCAGCGCAATAATTATTTGTGAGAAAATATTCCCCACGTGCGCTCTAGCAAATACTGAAAACCAGATGCCCCGAGTGTGAGATCCTCCTACTTAAATTGAGCAATATTTCATTGTGGCTTAGACTGTCACTTTATAGGCTGTTCTGGCTTTTGCTTTTCCTGAGGAAGAGACCGAGGCAAATGCCTGCTGATCCAAGAAATCCAAACTCCCTGGCAGTGCAATAGGAAAGCCACTGACCTGTATCAAGGGTTGATTTGTTCTCACAAATGGCAGAGCTCTGCTCAGTTCTTTGTGAGGCAGAGAACAGCGGTGAGATTTTGTGTCTGTGGTCTTGCTGTGGCAGCAAGCACATGCATAGAGAAGAAATAGTCCCATAGGACCAGCCTCCTCCCAGCTCAGTGCTGCTTGTACAGTACCCCAAATAAAACTACAGGAATTACTTATAGTTAGTTGGCTCATTCTGCAGCTTCAAAAGGCATGGAACATCCTCCTGTTATGTCAGCAGCCTCCAGGGAAATCAGATGTGTTACTCATTTTGTAAGGTTGGCATTTTTGAATGGTTGAGCAAAGGTGGCAGAATTTGATCCTAAATAGTGTTTGTGACACACAGAGTGAGAAAGCTGCTGTTCTGCTTCTGACAGCCCTTGATTTTGCAGCGTACCCTTTCATATTGAAATATGTATTAGGAGAAGGGTACAGCTGAAGTAGCCTGCAAAGGGCAAGCGCATAACATGAGGGTGACAGCAAAATGTGGAACTAGATTGGATGAGTCAGAAGACAGACTGCTTTCAAGCTTTTTTTGACTTAGGGTGAAGCACTGAGAATATTTGAAGAAGTTTTGTAAAATCAACACAGCCCAACTCTCCTTGGTAGTGGCAGATGATATAGCAAGGTCCAATGGCCACAAATTACTGCTTTGAATGTTCAGATTAGATATCAAGATAAGGTAGGTCCTTGGGAGGGTAGTGCATCAGTAGATCAGTGTACCCAAGAGCTTGTGGAGTCTCTATCACCAGAGGTTTGTCAAGGTTTGCCTAGACACTGCCATGGCTGAGTTGCTGTGGTGCTGGTGATGGTCTCACTTTGAGCAGGGTGTTTGGTTGGGCACTTCCAAAGGGGCCTTTTGGCCAACACTTCCAGAGTTCCGCAAGTTGCAATGGATGAAGTTTGGTCATGAATGAGGAAGGCACCGATCTTCACTGTCTCCAGTTCTGCTGTAGCCCTTTCCCTCTATCATCCAGGGTAACAGATTAGGTGGTATTTGTCACATATCTGTCATGGAGCTGCATCCATGTTTCCCATCATTGGAAACCATGTGCAGTGGAGGACTGATGAAGGAACAGTGGCTGTTAACACATAGTTAGGTTCTGCCCTGCTACAGAAGAGTTTACAGGCCATGTGGACTTCACTTATCTTGGTTGTATATTAGCTATCATATAAAAACAATTTGTGCTGGATGATGGGTTAAAAACAGCCAGATGATAATCATGAATTTTGCATAGCCATGCAACCCCCCTGATCTCTGCTCTCACTAGGCACTGGCAGGGTTTCACTAGCTGGGGAGGGAAGAAGTGACAGCAGTTTTGGACAGGCCTCTTTAATAAAAAATGTTCAGTGTAGCCATCCTCAGTATACATATGATCCATCAGCATGGAATAGCGAATTTCTTATACAACTACTTGGCATGAAAGTACTGAAAGGGATTACACAGATTATATCCCTGTATAAATTACTGAGTTGAATTTCTCGGGATGATGGAAGAGAATCTTTTCTCTTTTGTGCTGAGAATGGCAGCTCTTAGATTTTTACCTGTTGCCTGAAAGTTTTACTTCCTGCAGGCTCTTCTTAGGTAATTGAATTTACAGTGTTCATCAGCCAGAGGACAAATATAATACATAGAGAAACAGGTAGAATTTATATCTACGTATTGACTCACTTGCTTTATTTTTTTCTAGTAGTAGACTAAACTGTTATCAGATAAATAGCAAAAAATGGGATTTGTAGCATTGATTTTGATTAATATTTCTGAGCAATAGTTGTAAACACTAGTGAATAACCAACAAGACATAGCTCTGCATGGCTGTAGCTACATAGGAGACACTCTCCATCCATATGCTTTTCCTTAGCATCTGCGAGCACAGACTATGCCCAAGATCTGAGTGGGAGACCATGCTGCAGCTGACACCAGCCATCTCCTTCCCCCACATGCTGCCTGTGGTCTGCCTGCATCCCTGGGCTTCTGGAGCCCAGAGATTCCCCCTTGTAATGCTGGGATCCAGCATCTTTGTATGAATCCTCTTCCCTCACCCTTCTGCCAGAGCAAGCCCTATCTGAGGGACGTCCTTTAGCAAGGCTGAGACCTCCTGCCTTGGTCACGGACACCTTTTGCAGTGGCATCATGTCTGGAGGCAAAGGAGGCAGCAGTGTGGGCTGAGCTGAACTGTGGCACTTACAATTTTGGGAGCCCAGAGGTTTTCAGAGATGAAAATGATGGCCATGTCATTCTGTCCCCACCAGGCTGGAATAAAAAAGAGAAATAGCAGTGACTTTCACGTTGCTGTTTGTTCAGCTGTACGTTTGTGCTCTCTGGACACACATCTGCAGCAGGTAGAAGGCTTTATTGAGGGAGAGCAAACTCAAAGCAAAGAGTTTTCCAATTCATGTGGCTGTTGTGAAAATGTGGTCATTTTTAATTTACAGTGTTCTTTTCAAAACAATTAATTTGAACTGACCTGTTGAACACTGTGAATTCAGACTTTTTTCCCCCCGCCCCTGGAATTCTAGTTTCCTCCTGAGGACAACTATGCTGCAGCACAAACTTCATTCAACAAGAGCCAAATTTTTAGACCTATTTAGACATCTGACAGTAAAGATAGATACCTCAAAGGATTTGTGACTAACTCATCTGCAAACCTGTCCAAGGTACCTAAATGTCTTTGAACACAGTCTGCCAGAGAGTCAGCGTGAAAATTCACTGCTGTAGAAATGCTGGGTGATGGGTAAGGAGGAGCTGTTCATAAAGGGAGGGAAGTTATCTAATATCTTTGTTATTGTGATCATTTTCTGATTTTGATCTTCAGGTACCCAGATGGGCATATTTGTAAAAGGTCGAAAGATAAGAAATATCTGGTGTGTTCCAGCCACAGCGCTCTGCTCTGCCTAGTGAATATTTTAGTGACCTGTTTAGGGCCAGCAGCATTTATTGAACAGACTGTTATCGTCTGTCTCTATATGCACAATCCAACCTCTCAGCCTGATTGGCAAGAGCCTGTACATGGGTTTTGAAAGGAGGGTGTCCATCACCTTCTGTGATCTGAGTATTTTCTTGCTTCAGCTATCCTGTAAAGCAGGTAAGTCCTAGCATTTGTCCTGTGATACTGTTCATGAGTGCAGTCCTACTTTGAATTTTATTCTGGCTTTTTAAACTCTCTCCTGGTGCTTAATAAACCAATGTTTCCCTAGCTACTTAGTAATTAATTACATTTCCATCTTTTTTTTTTCCCCCCCCGTTTTAGTGGTAGTTCCCTCTTTGCATTCTTACTGCCCGTTTGATGAAGCCAGCCCTCCAGGGTCACACTTGTTTATCCAGGTGACTTGCAGGAAAAAGTCTGCCTAAACAGCAGGTCCCATGCAGCAAAAGCTGATGCTCCAATACTTGCATCTCTCTGCTGGTGACTTTCCTCCAGTTGCCACTAGCAAACTGGGGTGCCAAGGGAGAATTTTCTGTATAAATGCCACCCTTTTCATGGAGAAACTTCTGGATGAACAAATATGAGGGTATACCTGCCCGGCATTCTTCATCTTACCTGTGTTTTCAGTTGTAGGATCTGATTTCCTTTATGTTCAATAAAATACTTTTTAAATTAAAGTCCATTTACTTTTTAGAAGTAATTACTAATGACTTCTTTTTAATAGCAAGGTAGCTTTGTTCACACACATTTGACAGGACTGATCAGTTGAAAGCCCGTGTCTTCAGTTCTGTTAACAATTTCTACCTTCGGATGCTCTAAGTCCCTTCCTCAGGACTGGACTTCTGCTTGGTTTCTGTGTAATGTCCCTGATTCTTATTCTCTGTATGCAGCTGTTCCACTTGCTGCTATGTCCACACCACTGGAGGAGGCTATGGACACCTTGATCAGTATTTTTCATCATTACTCTGGCAAAGAAGGAGATAGATACAAGCTCAATAAAGAAGAACTCAAAGAACTCCTCACCACTGAGCTCACTGACTTCCTTTCAGTAAGATGCAGCTACTGAATCTCTTTAGTTAATGTTTAATGGGTGGGGTGAGAAGCTGTTGCAAGGCTCCGGAATAGGGTTTCCTTGTGCAATGCACACCCTGCTGCAGCCTCTCTAATGACTGTTCTCTCTATGGGGCCAGAGAAGAGATGTGATCAAGTGTCCTGCTTGAAAAATGTCTTTTAAAATTGAGGTCCGACTTCTTCCTAGGGGTCTGCCATCTGCTATGAGCTGCAGAACCAGGTGCTCTGCACTCTGCTTTTGAACAGCAGTGCCAAAGCAGCCTAGAAGCAGGAGCAAAACTGAATGTATTAAATCAGACTTTAATTGGTTTTCTTAATTACAGAGGGTAGATAACTCCTTACAATGAAATCCAGTGGCTAGATCTCAGGAGACAAGAGGGAAATTTGAGCATAATGGCAAGGCAGAATCTAAGGTCTATTTTATTCGCTGAGGCCTTATGAATGTATTATATGCAGTTGTTACACAGGTTTATGGGAAAGCACAAACACAATGCAGCTTATCTGCCCTGCAGAGAGCCATTAAGAAAATCCTTCCAGCTGCTGATATGAATATCTCTTTGCACATTTGTTATGTTCTTCATTACACAGCATCGATGTTTAATGGAAAAATGACCTGACACATAATTGTTTTTCTGTATCCTATTAATTGTAAGAATTTGTGTGGTTCCTATCACCATCAGCAAGATTTTTATACATTGCATCATTGCACTTTTCTTGAATTGGATTTTCTTTTAATCTTGACTAGTGATTTGTTATTATGGCATTTGTTGTCCTTACTCCCACTGAATTGAGTGTTATTTGCTAAGTGGAGATCTTCTGAACATGACAAATGGAGGCATAATATGACCACTTAGAAACAGCCTCTTGAAAATCCAAGTACTGTTTGTTATGGATTATACCGATGAATGTACATTAAAGCTCAAACTTACCATGAGAAATTAGCACTCAACATCTCCTAAAACCTCTTTGATTCATTTCAGTGGCTATTTAGCACATGTATATTTTTCTAAGGGCTGTCTGTCTTCAGTTTTTATGGCTGTGAACTTTTGCTACTCCAGACCTATATTTTTAGGGCTGTGAATGGTGATATATTAGTATTCAAGTGCATATTTCACACAACCTTTTATTTATTAGCACTGTGGCTTGTGACATACCAATGCTTTTTTTTTTTTTTCCCCCTCTAGGGCCAAAAGGATCCCCTTCTGATTGATAAGATTATGAAAGATCTGGACTCCAATAATGACAACGAAGTCGATTTTAATGAATTTGTGATTCTGGTTGCTGCTTTGACTGTGGCATGCAATGATTTTTTTGAAGACCAGCTAAAGGAGGAGGGCATTTAGAAATACACAGTGGAATCAGTCTCCCAGCTGCAAGGGTAACTGAAACATGCCTAGTTAGGTAACTCTCCTCAGCGTTTTGTTAATGCAAACCATCATCTGTTAAACTGTTCTGCTGCAAGATCCTTACTGATCAGATCAGCAGCTGGTGCAAGCTGGACCACAGCCAGCTTGCAGTATTTGAGATCTGGCTTTTAATACTTCCCACCTTTTGCTTCTGTCTCTCTAACATGCATTCATCAGTTCCCCAAATCAATGGCTTGGTATGTCAGACCATTTGAGAGGTGTCCGGTGTTGATACTGGCAGTATTTTAATATTGGTGTGAAGCAAAAGGAACATGAATGTTACTTTTAAAAACTCTGAATGGGAAAATGGGGAAAGAAACATTAAACTTGCGGTTTGTTTTTTCAGTCCTTCTGTAACAAACTAATATTTTTCCAGATCTAAAAAAGCTATTTGGTTTCTTCATCATTTCTGCTTGGTCTAGGCCCCTTTTCAGACACTGCTGTGTGCCTCCCTGTACTCTCATATTTCAGATACAGCCACAACCACCTCCTGCCTCCCTGAGCAGACTGAATATTTGCAATTGTTACAGGTTCTTTTTCCTCACATCCCTCAGCTTAGATGGGGTTGTGTTTGACTTGCTGCATCCCAATAGTCCACCCCTTCATTTAGAGTAAATTAATTTATTCATATGATAAAATATTCAAAAACAGAGAATTTAGTCAGCAAAGTGCTCTGAGGGTTGATAGAAGAACTAGGTCTTTAGGGGAGATGTAAGTACCTTCGGTTTACACTGTGCTGGCACTCTTAAGAGGAAGACTCTTAGAGGTCAAGTTGCGGGGGTTTTAATGACAGTATCTCAGGGTACCGCTTTATAATCTGAGTCACCTTATGTAACAGTGATGTCACCTCGTGCTCATCCAACTCACTGCGTGGTCCAAACTGTGCTGGGTGCAAAGCAAAGGGAGCAGTGAGACCAGGGCCAGGCACGGAGGAAGTGGGGCCGTCCCTTCCAGTGTTCACCTGCTATTGGATTGAAGGTCCTAGGTTCTCGGGGGAAGAACACAGGGAATGGGACATGGGGCTTTCTTCTCTCATTATTCATTATTTTATTTGTAGCTTCAAACCATAGTTAAAGGTATTTGGATTAGGTGAAGATTTTCTGTTTGAGTAAGAGAGGGAAAAGGAGAAAAAAAAGGCCCTCGGTAAAGTTATGCCTTGCTAGACAGTGTTTGAAGACCACGATTCATTTTTTTTTCTCTTCCTCGGCCTCCTGGAAACGATTCAGTAAAGACTATAATATCTGTATGATATCACATATCATTAAAATGATGTAATTTATTGTAAGAAGGGGATTCTATAAGGTGCAATAAACATAACAAGAGGCAAATGTCATCCCCGAAAAGAGGTCAGCACCTGATGAAGTTATCCTGGAACAAAAGGGACTTTGGGATGGTGGCAGAGTTAGAAAGTACTGCCTCTTTTTGGAGTGTGTTTAACTCTCTAATATCTGAATTATGTAGGATTCCTGAAAGATCTTATGGGAGAACATTACAAAAAATGTTAAAGTAAAACTGATAATAGTTGCAAAGCTTTTTGCTGTGATATCATGAACCTTAATATCATTGCAATTGTGGGACCAAGATGACAGGAGAATCCGTCAGCAAAAGCAAGATTACTGCCATGATCCCTGTAGGTCCTGCGGCCTGTTTCTAGTTTCTCAGCCTTTCCCATTACACAGGGAAGAGAATGGAAAGCAGCCTGAAGCTTTACCCCAAAGCTAAAAGGGGAAATCATTCCCAGAAAGGACCAGTTAATCAGTCAAATCTTTTGAGCTTGGAAACTAGCCCCGGGAAGCTCCTTCGTCTGTTGCTGTTCCCTGGTGAAAGGACAGGCGGGCAACGTCCCTCATGCTAGGCTGGCTGCGCTGGGCCCCACGGGCAGGAGCCGCGCTGGGCTGGCTGTGCTGGGCCTTTGCATCAGGAGCAGTGCTGGGCTGGCTGCACTGGGCCCCGCGGCAGGAGCAGCGCTGGGCTGGCTGTGCTGTGCCCACGGCAGGAGCAGCGCTGGGCTGGCTGTGCTGTGCCCACGGCAGGAGCAGCGCTGGGCTGGCTGTGCTGTGCCCACGGCAGGAGCAGCGCTGGGCTGGCTGTGCTGTGCCCACGGCAGGAGCAGCGCTGGGCTGGCTGTGCTGTGCCCACGGCAGGAGCAGCGCTGGGCTGGCTGTGCTGTGCCCACGGCAGGAGCAGCGCTGGGCTGGCTGTGCTGTGCCCACGGCAGGAGCAGCGCTGGGCTGGCTGTGCTGTGCCCACGGCAGGAGCAGCGCTGGGCTGGCTGTGCTGTGCCCACGGCAGGAGCAGCGCTGGGCTGGCTGTGCTGTGCCCACGGCAGGAGCAGCGCTGGGCTGGCTGTGCTGTGCCCACGGCAGGAGCAGCGCTGGGCTGGCTGTGCTGTGCCCACGGCAGGAGCAGCGCTGGGCTGGCTGTGCTGTGCCCACGGCAGGAGCAGCGCTGGGCTGGCTGTGCTGTGCCCACGGCAGGAGCAGCGCTGGGCTGGCTGTGCTGTGCCCCACGGAGAGGAGCAGCGCTGGGCTGGCTGCACTGGGCCCCATGATCAGGAGCAGCGCTGGGCTCGGGCAGACATCGCCCGCGAGGAGCGCCGCATCCACTGCGTTTACTGGGGATTCAGCGCAGCCTCGTTCTTGCGCGAAGGGCCTGACTTGCACATGAGCTGTGTGTGATTCAGAGGCAAATGACTCAAGTGATGTTTATTCCAGCAAAAGTTTATAAAACCTCACAAATCATTTCTTTTTTTTTCTTGCTTGTCTGGTTAAGTTTTTCTTGTTGCTATTTTAGCCACTAAGACAATTGTTAAACTCTTACCAGCTATTAAGAAGAACCTTTCATACACAAAGACTGGATCCCCAGCAGAAAAGGAAGCACAGGCTGGGAAACAAACAGCCCTGGTGCCATTTGGTGTCCAGAGGGTAAGGGACTTGCCATGCTAACCCTGGGCTAGCCATGGGCTGCCCGGCTGTGCTGGCGTGGAGCGGCCACCTGCTCCCACATGAGCCAGCTCCTGGTGCTGCAGCAATAGATACTGCTTTGGGGGAAGTTACCCCAAATCCCTCTTTCTCAGGGAAGATCACCTGAATTTTCAGGTTTGCCTCAGAGCTTTTGCCTGTAAGCAAACCCTGGAGAAGGGAACTGCGTGGCAGTCCCTCTCAGTGCCCACGCGAGACAGTGCTGGCATGGCCAGCTGCTCTGTCACCACGCTGCTGTGTGCTGCGGGTGACAGCGCTCTGCTTTTAGCTGCCCTCTAAAGGAGAACTCTTAATTTACAAACAAAGGCATTGCTGTATTCTTATTTTTGCTGATGTCTTTCTTGCCGACTTCAAGTTTGCCTGAAATTCGTGAAATCTAGCAACCACTCAAAATTTTAATGAAGAGGATGCTTGCTGCATGGCTTTGTGCAGAGTCCCTCAGCCTCAGGAAAGGGGTATAATTACAAGCATTTTTTTCATTTGTCTTATGAGACTGTCTGGAAAATCAATAGAAAAGTGAACACCACAGTATGACCAAATATTTTCAAGTTGCATTTGAAGACTAATAAAAATACAGTGATGCCAGAAAAGATCTTTTCTAGCTATTGTAAAGTTGTTTTGGCTGACATCTAAAAAGCAGAATTCGAGAAGATAAATGATATTATCTTGAAAGCTTCTGCCTTTGCCATTTGCTTTTATTTCAGTTCAAAGAAAACTGTAAATGCCGGTGAAACTGCATGCATGAAGCTTGATACGCTATCCATAAATAAATTTGTAACTTCTTGAGATTTGGTGTCCAACTACAGACCTCAAAGGTGTATGAGACCCTTGTGATGATGAATGCTTCTGACTTAGCAGTCATGCTGACTGGAAGCAACCACGTTTCTGTCCCTTTGGCAGTTGGGGAGTGTCCAGGTGTGCAAGGGCAAATAGAATAATCATCATCCTGCAAGAGCAGCTCCTGCTGGTAAAGGTGAGAAATGTGATGATGATAGGGACTGTAGGAAGAAAGAGAGCAGAGAGATTATTTTTTTTTCCAGAAAAGCACTAGCAGATCTTTCTTGTTACATAGCTGATGTTTTGAGCAGTCAGAAGTTTGGTGAGTTGCTTTCCACCAAATGTCTTTAAAGAAAGAACTGAAGAATTGCAGTAGCAAAGGAAAGCCAGCATCTCCAGAGCCCCTTACAGCTGCTGGGCACACTGAGACACAGGGCGTGCAGTGAGACTGACGCCGGCTGCTCCATGCAGAGCAGGTTCACCTGCCTGCTCTAGCACATGCACACTTAGGTGGACTGAGAATTCTGGAAGGGAAAATCCCAGAGGCTGCTAATGTCTCACCTTTGCATCCCCACACATGGGCATGCGTACTCTTTGGGCTGTCTGTACCATGCTTGCACCTTTCAAACCAGCACACCTCTCCTTTTCCAAAGCAGCTGTTTTCTTCTGAGGAGAAGGTGCAGGGCCTCCCTCAGCACAGCCCGCTTGGCCAGCACTGCCTCCGCCGTACGGCACGCCGGTCTGGAGGGAGCAGAAGGTCTACACGGGGTGGACGGAGCCATCTCATACACGAGCAGGTGTACCTTAATGAAGCACCACCTCATGCTAAACTGACAAGGAATTAATGCTCTGATAGACAAGTCAAAATTAACGGTAGGAATAGGAATCTGGAGTGGTAGAGATTAGTCCTGGTCACTTGTCAGTCCAGTGCAGAGGCCCTGTCCACAAGAGATGTGACAGACTGTGCTGCAGCAGAAAGCAGAATGGCCAGGAGGGAATTGCTCTTGGACACAGCTCAGTGCACCTAATCCCAACTCAGCACCACACAGAAAACACTCAGCTCTGCTCGGATTTTGACCCTCTAAAGTTGGGTAAAGGTCAACGACAAAATTTGCATCTGAAATCAGATTAATCTATATAAAGGTTTTTGACTGGCAAGAAGATGTGTTAGACAGTGATGTGACGTTACACGCATGTCTAACAAGGGGTTTGATTGACAGGCCAGCAATTAACAAATGTGTCTTTAGAGATAATTAAGTCTCTTGAATGGCACTGTATTATTTGAAGGAAAAAAGGGTCACATTTTCAGTTTTATCATTCTTGCCATATGATACTGCATGAGAGAGAATGTTTTGTTTATGATGTAGTTATCTCTTTTCTAAGCCAGCTCTATCCATGTCCTTTCCTCAAAACTGGAGTATGTTAATTTGCTTGCCCAGGATAGCCTTCCAGATAGAGTAGATGAATGAACCTCACCAGACACTAATAAATAAATAAATAAGCTTGTCTTTTTAAAGACCAAATTTCAGCCACCTGCAATCAGTTGCGTAAGAGGGGCACCTCCCAAGGAAGAAAACTGCAGCTGCAGCCACTTATTGTGCCCTAGCAAGTAGAGTCTCAGCTGATATAAAACAACAGAGCCTATAGCATTTAGTGACATGATTTTACAACAGCTGAGGACATGTGCTTGAGACTTTAAATTAGCCTTCAGGGTTGCGGTGGGGGGAGTTGTCTTTCTCTTTTGCAGTTGACTAAATTAGGACATGTCTATAAAACTGCAAATGTTGCAACAAGGCAGCTGGGAGGAAGATGGAAGGAGCTGTTGCTCCTTCCAGGTGCTTTAGGGGGAAAGACAAGTAGTAGGGTTCATATGAGAAATTGGTAAAAATAATCCTGGTTTTAAATGACAAGCTGTCCTTTCAGGTACTGATTAAGTTCAGATACTTGTCTATGGGCTTTGTACTTCATCTCTGGTGATCTGTAGAAGCTTTTGTCAAAAGTGAATCTCTCTTTAGATTTCAAGAGACTGAAAAATGCTGCAGGTAGGTGATTTCAGTCCTTCAACCTTTGATTTTTACATCAATACCAAATGTTTTTGGTATTTTGGTCTTTTCATCCCAAAGCATTTGGAATTTAACTGGTCATAGTGTTTGTCACTGCATCCTACATGGTACTAGATAGGGCAACTAGAAAGAATTCACAGGTAGATAAAGAAAAAGAGACTAAATCGTAGGAGCAGATGAAAGGATAAGTATTATGCGGAGTATGCTTAGCATCTCTTACTTGACATAGTGACTAGTTGAACTATGTTATTCCCCGCAGCATTTTGGAAATGGGTCCATTACTCTAATAAATAGTGCTATTTTTGTTTAAGTCACTTCAGCTGGAAACTGTTCTCCTTGAATAGGAGAACTTATGATACCACTTTTGAAACTGGAGGAGGAGGCTGTGGGAGAAAGTTCTCTTCTTCCAAGTGACCCAAATATAACAAAGTTTGTAACATGATCTGTATAAATTCTGAGTTTTTTAAACACATTTGAAAGTTGTATTTTTCTATAATGAACTGACCCCTGTCTATGTCACCTGCCTCCTGGTGGCACATGTCACATACCATCTCCAGTTTCCCCCACCTGGCTCCTGGAAGACAAACTTTCTGCACTCCCACTGCGTAGTCCTGACAGCTTTGTGTCGCTGGGCTGAGTCACTGGTGGAGTTGGTAGTGTTGATCGCCCTCAGGATAATCTCAGTGTCTGAATATAATGTTTGCTTGATTACTTGCAACCTGCTAAACTGCAGGCTTCACAGTTCTGGCTTTTATTCAGTGCCATAAAAGTGTTAATGCAACATTTATCGTCAAGTCTGCATGATGCTGATAGTCTTTCAGTTCATAAATCACATGCTTTTGTCATTTCTTTTAACCGCTCCACATGACAAATCACACATCTCTTGTGTCAAACTGCCCAGAGTTAACAAGCCCTGCTACCTTCACCTTACCAAAAGTTCAGCTCTACTTAAAGCCAATTTAGAGACACATAAAAAAGTAATAGGAGTGTCATTATAGAGAGATGTATGTCAAGAGTCAGAAAGACTTGTGGATTTGCTCACAGAGGTGGGATAAGCAGATAGTGGGAAAAGTCAGTGACAGAAATGCCCAGTGGTCTCCAAGGGAGGCATTGTGGGCATGGCAGATCATGGTCTGTTAGGAACCCTGCCCCACTGCAATGTAAGAGCAAAGGCATGAAGTATAAAAAGTGGTATCGAACTCTGCATTTTGTTGCTGGGAATGCGCTTTAGCTGTCAATATAACTGTAATTAGGTTTTTATAAGAATAATATATCAAAACAGTAAAGGGGCCAATTTATTTCCTTTCTAGTCACTGCACTGCACCTTTTCTACTGTGTGTCCATAGCTGCTTAACCTACCTTCGAGCTTGTTATACTGATACTTTGCAAAATGAGGAGGTGTCTATAAATCATTACGATGGCAATAGTCACACTCAATTTTCACACGTCATTAGCAATCCCTGAATGTAGTTGTGATCATGGACACTGCCAAGGACTCTGTCAGTTAGTTTGGGCTCTTCAGACAACAGAGAGTTTGGAGGTGCTAAATAACTCTCGTGTTTTCTGGCCCTGTGCTAGTTTGCCTTCTGGCTAGCTCCTGGCTAGCACCACAGAGAAGATGCTGAGTACGTGTTCTGGATACAGAGGTATCAGGTACCAGGTACACTGACAATTAATTTATGAGTAAAGATAACACAAAGTGTGGTACGATCCCTTAATTTGTCATTTTTTTTTAATTTGGAAAAGTCAGTGATGTTCATGCGTGTGTCCCTAATGTGGGACACCTGCTGAAGCCGCAGTGAGAACGGCTCTGCGTAACAGCCTTTAAGCCTGCCCCATGGGACTGCGAGAGGAGTTTATGGGCCCCTCCAGCTGTGGAGTTCTCCCTTTGTAGGCAGAAAGGCTTGTCATCCCATGAGGCAGAGACAGATGCAAAACTCCTTACATACAGGAAAAGCCTTGGAGAAACACGTAGCTATTTTAATACTTAGTGTCAGAGCTGTAGTGATTAGTAGTATATAACAGGGACTTCTATTTGTGCCATTCAAACTCCTTTGTTAGTAAAGAGCTTTTATTAAACCCCTCCAAATCTGCTAAAAATAGTTTGTGTCCTTCAGCATCATTCTACAGTTATAGGCTCTTCATATGCTAAACTTGGCTTCACGCAGCCTTTTGAAAACATTCCGTGAGGGGGAAAGTAGAGGTAATAGCTGGGAACTGGACATGGGTAATCCCTGTTGTGGGAATTACCACACAAGTGGGGTGGCACCCCATGCTGATGCTCAAGGAGAGCACTGGTTCTCTTTTCAGGGAGTACCACCCAACTAGGCAAGCTGGCTGCAAAGCAGGGCATGGGCTCGGAGCAATGATGGGGCCCCTAGATGAAGGGGTAGCCCCAGCTTCATGTCAGTGGGGCAAAGCGTCTCCTGTGCACTTACCGCTGGGTGTGCCTGCCCGCTGGCTTGTACAACTCATCACAACACAGAAGGGATTAGAGAAAGAGGGGAGATGTGAATGAGAGGACGTGAGGGACAAGGGGAGATAGCAGAGCATGGGTGGTGATTGAACAAGACTTCAGGTTGTGCCGTTAGTCCTGTAAAGGGTCAGCAGATCTCAGCGCAGCCTGAGCAGCAGAGTTGAAGAGTCCTAAATGTCTTTGCCCCAGCCCCTGAAGGACGGGAGCCAGCCTGACCCTTGCACGTGAGTTTGAACCCACCGTCCCCTGCAGGGTCCCTGGGGCCTGTCCGCGCTCCTCAACACACAGGACAGCCCTCTTCGCAGACACAGTGAGGTACAGGGAAACAGTTCTTACGGATAAAATGAAAGTATTGTGCTGAAGAAGTGAAATGGCTTCCTGGTGTATAAATATACAAATTCACCCTGAGAACTACACTGGAATTGCAGTGTAAATATGACTTTTTGCCAGTGCCTGGACTAGGGTGGCCATGTGAGACCAGGCCTGGTAGGCCAGGGGCATGGTCCTATTCCTCCTCCATGTCCAAAAATGAAGGAAAAGCAACACATGGGGCAACGGAGGTGGGTGTGAACATGGAAACCTTGTTAGCCCTCTGGTTTGAAAAAAGGGGGATTGGTGTGTTGTATTCAGTGTCTTTCATGACTTATGGCCTGAAGCAAATAGACCTGAAGTGAGTACTCTATGCATTTGGACTTCAGTGTCTCACTTTTCAGGCAATTCCAGACTCAGACGTGTGTGTCTGTGTTGAGCATGTGGTTTCCTAAAGAGCTCTCAGGCTGTTACTTGGCATACAGCCTCCCCTGTGGTTCCTTCTCCATGGTGGTATTTCTCAGCAATAACTGGTGGCCAATGTAAAATCTAGCAAGGGCAGAAGTGAATGGCCTTAAATGCATCAGGCTGAATATTTCAGAGCCACAAGTTTTTTGGCTTTTTGTTTTTCTCCTTTATCTGAGCTATCTAATCCCACTGTTAAGGGATAATGTACTGAAGGAATCACAGACAACCAAATATCATATACATAAATACATACATATTAATACATGTATATAAAATAAATGTGTGGCGGTCCCTCCCTGCAAAGACTATGACTGTGACCCCCAGTGTGCAACCTAATGTCATGTGATAAACAGCAAGGACTGAATATTACTACATGACCCAGACACCAGGGGGGAATGAAAGAGACAGTCCCTAAATTAATTTTCAGTTTCAGTGGGATCAAGCATAAGGGAAATAAATGTAACTCAGTGCGATGTTTAAAAGCACAACAAGAAGTTTAAAGTTCAGCCAAATATCTCACACTGTGCATTGCCCTGTGCCACATCTCTTCAGCCAGTGCTCTGAGCAGCAGTGAAAAATCCATGCTAACAGCTGAGGACAAAGTGCCCAAGGCAGAAGGAGGAATCCACTCTGCTCCTGTTTTTGATGTTGTCTCACTTCAGAGTTGTTGCTGCTCATATTGGCTCCTGAGGATGCTGGCAATAGAGAAGGAGAGCCAGCCCTTCCTTATCTGGCACCAGGATTATTTCCTATGGTGAAAGAGATGGGCTTTGCATGAGGGATGAATATCTGTACAGGAATATTAACTTTTTTTTTAAAGCCCTAGTGCTAGAGGGAGAGCTCATTCTGCCACTTGTACCAGGACCCAGGATGCCCCCAGCCAGGATGGCTGAGCAGATGAGCTGTGCTGAAGGTGGGATTGTTTCTGTGTGAGCAGCGAGAGTGGAGTTCAGAGACTGCAGTGTACTTGTGATGAAGCCAATGCTGAAATAAAACGTTCTTGCATAGAAATTAAAACATGGCAGGTTGATGTTTCGGTTAGTTAGAGGCTCCAGGAAGCCTCTGGAGAAAGGCGGTCCTGTTTGTTTTGTAGCACGCAGTCCTGGCAAGTACATAAGGAGCATCTGTAGCTCAAGCGCTGCGCAGGAACAAATTCCAAAACCAGGGACATCGTCACAGTTTTACTGGTAATAACCACCTTACCCTCGAGGGAAAGGAGCACACTTACCCCCTGCATTATAGCGCAGAGCATTGCTTAATCTCTGCGGGGAAGGTTCTGTTTCACTACTTGCTTTATTCAGGTGTATTTTCTCCACCTCTCACCACAACTGGGATCTCTTCTCAGACATAATAGCTGACAAGACACCTACAAGCTCTGAGCAGAACACAGGGTTTCTATCATGGGGCAGGCGGATTCTCCCAAGAATGCCACTGAAAGGGGTTAAAGAGTAACAATAATCCACTTGCAAGTCCCTGCTGTAACAGGCTTTGCAAGGGCTGAGGTCCCCCAGCAGCCCCTCTGAGCCGTATCGGAGGGGTGCAGTGTTGTGGAGTTGTCAATACCCGTGCTCAGATGGGTAGTTTGCTGGTGGGGCAACTTCCCATCTGCTGTGTCGGGGGAGGAGCTGCCCCAGAAATGGACTATGACCACAGTGATTGCCACCAGAGCCAAGGTGTTGTTAGTATGAACGAAACAGGATTATTTAGCCCACAGCAGGGTCAGACTGAAAATGTATTTTATGATGTTATATAATTTGATGTTAACAAAAAAAACATCCTATGAAGTGTTATCATGACTCAACCTAATGAAAGAAAAATGACACCCTCCCCATTTGCCCAAGGGTTCATATCACATTTGAGGTGCTTTTCACTTTCAAGATGTTGCAAGAACATTTTGAATCCTTTTTAAAATGTTGGTATCTTCTTTTTTTTCTTTGCTTTGTTAGTCAGAATAATATTTCTTGAAGTGTTCAGTCTTTGCCAATGACCTTAAACAAAAGCAGAGCTAGAACAAGGGTCTAGGCTAGCCGTCTCAGATGAGAAAGGGGATTTGTGATACCCTGGGACGAAGAAATGAGTTTTAGGAGAACAAATGGTGCAGAATTCTCCTGTAACCCCTAGATAAAAGCCTGCTCTGGTCCCTTGGGGTCCTGATGGTCCCGGAAGTTTCTCTTACCTCCTGTGGTGTTCCTCCCATTGTCCAAGAATGTAAGTGAGGGCTGAACCCTGCAGTTCTCCCAGAAACCTTGTAATTCCTAAAGAATTATGGTGGGTTTGGGATTCTGAACTCCCTTGGAGCCTCTGATAATCCCTGCCTAAAATCAGCACTTGTAAACATTGTAAGCAAGCACACGAAGACAAATTAATCCAGTCTTGGTTCATCCAATAGTTAACTACTCAATCCGCCAAAGCAGTTTCAGTGATTGATGTCAAGGTTCAAAAATGTGAGTTTTCTGATTCCTTAGTATTCTATATGCTCCTGAAAACCACATAAAAATATAGCAAAAGCACAGAAGTGCCATACAGGCACAGGAGGTGGGGAAATATTCAAATTCACATTAAAGAAATAGTGAAGCTTGACCTTTTTTTTTTTTTTTTTTTTTTTGCTTGTTGGTCTAAAGTTTCAAAGTTTCAGCAGGGAAGCCCTCAGCCCTAAAGCAGAAGCCATGCACTTACAGCTTTGCAAGTTTGGAAGATACATTTCTGAAGTTGTACTTAACCAAAGGGACAATTTGTCAGAGAAGAACAGGGAAGAAGGAGACGTTAGCAGGAGACCTATAAGCAGAAAAGGGTAGTCGCTGTCTGCAGAACATTAAGGGTTCATCTGGGGTCAGGTTGGGGAAAAACATAGCAAGCTGTTAAATTAGCAACTCTGCTGAAATAATGATATTTAGAACTCTGCAGAGTTGTGGATTTTAATCCCCAGATTCACATTTGAGACCATTATGTACATCTCGCTTGGACATCTGGGCTCAGAAAGTGGAACAGTAGTAGCTGTTCTCTGGGAAATACTCCCTGGGAATCTTGTTTTCCTAGTTTCTGTAGGAAAGCTGTGTCTGGCACAGAGCCCTCTGTCTGTGCCCTCTGTATGTGTAGATGGTCTCAGCTGCTGGTGCAGGACCAGGAGGGCTGCGGCCTCCACAAGCCTTGCAGGGACATCCACGGGCCAGCGCCCACAAGCACCTGCTTGGACTTGGGGTGCTCCAGGGTGACTGCTCTGCTCGGAGCATGGCCAGGAGCCTTGGATGTGCATTGGAAGTGCTATGGGAAGTGCCTGCTGCCTGTGCTTATGAGAGCTGAGGACTGGGGTGGCTCCTGTGATGGCTCCAGGTGAGGGGCCCCATTGGTAGGGCCGGGGAAAACGGCCAGGTTTAGGGCCCCTATCGCACTTGGGTGAGTGTTGGTGCTGGCAGCGGCTCAGGAGCACCCTGCTGGTGTCCAGGCTGTGCAGCAGTGTGGGCATCGCTTCGTGCTGTGAGGGAGCTGGGGAGCGCCAGGGAGGCCCTTGCTCCGCGCGGGTCTGGGGTGCCCTCTGTACGCCCTGAGAGCGGTGTGTGCAAGGGGGGGTGCCCCGTTTCTGGCTTTGCCTTTGGGTGCCTGTGAACACAGGTAACCTGCTGGCGTGGGGCGTGCGCAGGCAGCCTCACCCAAGAGCCTCTCCAGCTCTGCCGGGCAGGTGAGCCGGGAAGGCGCCTGTCGGCGAGGAGAGCCTCGCTTGGGAATTTGTGGCTGTGCTCTGGACCCTCGTCATGCCCACGTACTGTGTCACTGGGAGAGGAATGCAGTTACCATGGGTTACCCTATCAGTACGGGGACCAAGTGCCTCCCCTCTCAAGCGCTCTATAAAAAGAGTCTCTCAAAGATACCCCACCGGCTGCCGCCTGTCTGCACAGCCTGGGAGAACGCGGCCCGGGAGGGAGGGACGCGCGTCACGGACCCGCCGGCATGCCTTCGGCTTTCCAGCTTCAGTGCCACTTTGTCCTCATCTTCCTGGCAGCCCTGAAGGGGGAAGCCAGGTACCTAGAGGTGAGCAATGCGTTGTGCCGGGTTTCTGCTTTCCTGTAACTTGCATTTCCAGTGTTACAGCATCCTGCTGTTCATCTCTCCCTCGCTCTTACTGCTCCCCCTGCATTAAACCTACATCTAACTGCACAAGAAAGGCTAATGAGAGAGTCGCTTCACCCCTCCCCATTTCTCTTGTTTATCTTCCCTTTCCTCAAACTTGCATTTTTGCTGAGGAGTTCAGAGACTCACTGTGTGCTGCACTTCAGGCTCACCCCTTTGTGCCAGGTTCGTTCCTCTCGGCAGCAGGTTGCCTTGGACCTCAGCAGGTTTCTGACAGAGTTCTTCCTCAGCTGTGCTCTTTTTGGAGGAGGGATTTAATCTGCCGGTGCTAGTTCTAAGGAGATGCAGAGAGGGGACCACGTCTCATTTTCTCCCAGACTCTTTTTGTCCTGTTTCCTTCACCAGGTGAGGGATGCTGGTGAAGATGAGCCCTTCCTCCTCCTCAGCGAAGATCTGAAGCGAGAGCTGTCTGCAGGGCAGATCTACCGTCGGTCGCTCAGTGAGTTTCTTTGGTTCTCTGCTGGGGACTCCCAATGTGAGGGAGAGTCCTGAAGAGAGCGAGGAGAGAGGAAGGGGGGCTAGGGTACAAGGGGGCTGCAGGTACTTTCCGAGAGGGCTGGAGGAAAAGGAATGTGTTTAAAACCTTTGGGAGCTGTGGTTATGGCAGGCAGATGGAAATGGGGCTCCGAAGGAGGAAGGGGTGAGCTCAGAGCTGGGGCCCTGACTGGCAGCCAGGATGGGGGTCACCAGCCCAAGTCCCTGTGACAGAGGCAACCTTCAGGACAGGACTGTGGGCTCCACGGGAAGGGAAGGGTGGGAGGAATGTGGGAGATGAGGGGGAGAGAAATCCGAAGCAACTGAGTGTTCATACACTTGTGTGCACACACATGCGTACACACACAGAGTTTCAGTTCAGAGATGCTTCGGCACCCAGCGCCTCTCATCACACACACATGCAGAGTTGCTGTCGTCTCCTCAGTGCTCGATATTCACTCAGCAGAGCCTCCCTGGTCCCCTTCCCCCTGTCCTCAGGGGAGGATCTCTCCCCCTCTCCCTTCCCTTCCCCTCCTGGCTGGTGCTGGGTCTGGCTCCCAGCGCGGAGCTGGAGGCTGAGGCAGGTTCCTGGCTGCGTTTCTGCAGGATGCATTGACATGCTGAGCACAGAGGGGCAGTTCACCTTCACCGCCGAGCAGCCCCAGCTGCACTGTGCTACCTTCTTCATCGGGGACCCCGAGGAGCTCATCACCATAGACTACGACTCCGTCAACATTGACTGCCAGGGAGGTGATTTCCTGAAGGTAAGATGGCAAGTCCCGCTGCTCTTCCCCTCCTCTCCTCCAGTCCTCATGGGTGAGGTTATGTGTAGAAGGGGTAGACAAATGTGTGTGAACGGGAGTGTGTCTGTGTAGTAGAGCACAATTTTGCACATCAGCCGCTCTGGGACATGTGTCCCTCCTTCCCCCAGGCCCTTGGGAGTGTGCTGTCCCTGTACAGCACTGGTGCCGGCTGAGCCTCCATCTCCTAGCTGTGGCACAGCCTCTCCTGGACTTTTCCAGGAACTTTATCTTCCCAGGCAGAAGAGCACATCTCTATTGAGCTCCTATATCCGGGGGAAAGTTTGAAAAGTTGGGTCAATGCAAGCTAACCCTCTCAGCCAAATAAGGAGGGCTTTGTTACTCCTTTTGTAGCACCGTGATTCATATGAACCCTGCAGCTAATGACACAGCTTTCCAAACTGCTATTTCTGCTCCAGGATCTCGGCTCTGTGGTCATTAGCATTTGTTTATTGAGAGGCTCTGTTAAATGGCCCTACTGGAGCTTTTCAGGACATCCACTCTGAATAGGGCAGCAATTTCATGACTCAGAGCCATTTATGTTCCAGAACCAACAAATGTTACCCAAGCATTTTGCTGGCAGAGAGGAATGTTGGACAAGATCTGAACTCAGTTCAGGAGACAAGGGGAGGCTCAAAGGTGCCTCTACTTCCCACCTCAGGCTCTGCCCTTCGCAGTGCTGCAGCTCTACAGGGCGCAGCCCCCATCCTACCTGCATGCGAGCTCAGCTCTGAGGAGTAGGAGCAAGGAAAATTTTCCTTCAGATCCTACTGCACTTGGAGAGATGTGGTCCCCTCTGCTTGTTTTCCCTCGGGAATCTTATCTTTGCATCCTTTACCCCTCGCCAGGATCTCTTCAAATGCCAAGTTGCTATACCTAGCGGGTGCATTGATCAGGCTGATTGTAGGCTGATTGACTTGCAGCAATTTATAAAGGCTAGAAAAATATCAAGAGATTTTGGGGGCTTTATAGAGTTTTACTCCCTTTGTTTATGGAGCCCTCAGTTTATTATGCTATTGAATTTATAAAGACAGCTTTTCCCTTATGTGATTTGAGCACCCATATCTCATAACTTAGAAAAATTTGCAGTTCTAGAAAACCCTGAGAGTGATCCTGCAGCTCTTCAAAAGAGGCACCCATTTTCACCTTAGGATTACTCACCTGAGCAGTGGCAGAGAATGGTCCTTAGATATTAAAAGTGTCAGCAAAGACCAGCTGAAGCGTAGAAGGAGTTACTGGGTGAGAGCAGCAAGCAAGGAAGGTAATTGTTCAGCCACACTAGAGTTAATGCAAATTTCTAGTTCTGACATATTTCTGATACATTTCCCTGAATATGATGAAGGCAAAATTGTTGCTGTTGTTGTGAGGAACAATTAAGACCCAGCCAAACAGGCAGCATTTGTTCTGCTTTCTAGTGGTTAAGGCGAGCTGAAAGACAGAATGCAGAAGTGAGGAATATCTCTGCCTGCAATTCCTCCCCAAAACCGCAGTTCTTCCACATTGAAGCACCAATGCTCTGGAATGCCTCCAGGACAGAGAGAGACAAGCTGTAAAGCATGTATGAGGGAAAATGACAGGCCATGTCAGTGGAATTAATGTCCAGAGCTTGAGAGGGTGGCCTATGTTTGATGTGGCTTCCAAATCAAGTTGTTCAAAAACTTGACTCAATAACAATGTGGGATTACAACAGTAATAACCTCTAAATTGATGCAAATGTCATGATGGAACAAAGAGCTGCCTCCTCCTCAAGCATCACCAACATTGTCATCAGAAAGAGGTAAAAATTACATTAAAAGGTATCTATTCCCCAAATATCTATTTCCCAAGTAGTTATCATCAAAGTTGAATAATTAGTAAAATGCCAGGAAATACAGAAGTGTAAAGTATATTCTTTTGATTGGTGGCTTAGAACAAGTCATCTGGTATCAGCATAAAAAAGATCTATGAAATGAACAAGTTGTCTCTGCAATACTTTATTTCTGTTTTACTAGCAGAATGATTTTTATAAAACTGTAGTTCGTATTATCGAACCCCTTTAGGTATTTGATGGCTGGATACTAAAAGGAGAGAAATTTCCTAGTTCCTTGGACCATCCCCTCTCCACTTCCCAAAGATACGTAGATTTCTGTGAAACTGGCAGTATTCAGAGGAGCATCAGGTCATCACAGAATGTGGCAATGATCTTCTTCAGGATTCACCAGCCAGGCAATGGATTTACTGTCACTGTCAAGAAAAATGCCAACCTTTTCCGTAAGTCTGATTTTTATATTGCCAAATGGGCTTACATTTTGTACAGAAATCAAAATTAATATATCAGTTTGCATCAAATTCACTCTATGTTTGCACTGGATTAGTTTCAGTAACTCCACTGGATACACATGCACCAGGATTTGATCCAGGCTTAGTATATGTTGCAAAATAAATATAAAAATAAAACATAGTGAATAATATGATTAATAATAGATATAATTTTAGCAGAGCTTCTGCAGTCAGGAACCAAAGGATGTATGGTTCAAAAAAGTTCTATTCCAGTCTAATATTGTCATGTCCAAACACATTTGGCAAGAACAAGCAAAGTTAATTAAGAGATTTTTAATCTTAGGAATTTTTTGCATCTGGATGAACAAAAATTAAACAAAAAATTGCAGATGTTCAGCCATACAAACAGTATTTTGAACAATTACATGAAAAGTGCTATTTGATTATAAGGATCTACTTTCAAGTTGTCTCCCTAAGCCCCAGAGCTGTCAAAGTAGGCAGGATGATTACATGCATGAATTTGTCCAAAATGGGCAGAAGATCTGATTTAAATATTTGACCACTGTTGTTCAGGCCAGTATGGCTCAGCTGCCTTACTGTGCAAAGGCTGGAGAACCTGCCCTGCTCTTTGTTGCAGAGGCCCAAGCTGGGAAGTGGTCTCTCCACGTTGGTGTGGCTCCGTGCCTGCAGATGTGACTGTTCTGTGCAACTGCTGCATCTGCCTCCAGATTTTTATTTTAGCAATGTCTGGTAACAGCAAGTCAAAACATACATAAAACTAAAAGAAAGCCCTGCATCTGTATCTAATCCCCTTCAAACTGGCACCTTCCACCTCGACCATGTGAATTGTTCATGTGTGGTGGAAGCTTTCCTACCTACAGCTCCACCTTCGGGTTCTGCCACGCTCAATACTAAACTGTAAGCAATGCACAGGGAATTTCTAGAGAACCAATGCCATGTAAGAAATATAGAAAACACCATACGATTTTTTTTTCAGCATTGTGTTATATATCTCAGTAATGAAATCATCTGTTCTGTATGGTAAATGCACATGTCCTTGCTACACTGGGACAGTTATGATTGCACAACTAACTCTTGCACCTTTTCCCCACGCCCCAGCTTGCAATGTCATCTCTCAGACTCCTTCTGGAAAATTTACCATGGTCATTCCTCATCAGCACAGGAACTGCAGCTTTTCTATAATTTACCCAGTGGTGATAAAAATATCTGATCTTATCCTGGGACATTTAAATGGCCTCTTTCTAAAGGTGAGCTTTTCTGTTCCATAGTAATTTTCCTGGGACAGGAAGAGGGACGGGGAGGGTGAAGCAGGGGCAGGCTCTGCTCTCGGCAGCGGCTCTTACGGCATGTGTGCTCGGGATCACGTTCACAGCCGCTGCGGGCTCCCGCGTCCCCACAGAGATCAGCACTGGGTCTGTCTCTGTCGCTATTGTCTCTGTAGTGTCACAGAGGCAATCGAATTATGCAGAGTGCCATTAATGCATGTAAATATTGCTTGCCATATCAAAGGCTAAGAATCTCATTAGGAGGAAAGGAGCACTTGCCTAGAGAGCGGTCTGTCTGCATTTAAGCTAATGAAAGCAGCAATGGTTCTGAACAGACACCGAGTTTGTTATCTTGCTGCTGCTGCAACTGGTAGCCTGCATCCTTCACTTGGATGAAACCAATTAGTTGTTTTACCCTTGCCTTACATGCTATTTTCACAGAGACTCTCCCTTTTTCTCATCAGAAAGAGACTAACTCCTGCTTTTATTATCAAGAAGTAGGCAAAAAATAGGCAAGAAAAAAGTCAAAACAAGGAAAATATAAATCAAATTTAAAGCATTTTCTACATTAGAAGAATATTGATTAAGATATTTTTTCACGCAAAAATATCATTTTGTTAATTCCTACTTCATCTGAACAATAGTGTATTTTAGCAACCTTATTGCTTAGGGATCTAAAAGTTCAATACAGCTTAAGTTACTGCCTATCAGCTGAGTGTGGGCATACATTCAGTGCATGACTGTATTAATCTGATTACATGTCTAAACCCTATGATCAGATTGCTTATCTGCACTTAAGTCAATTGAATCAACACTTTAACTACATAACTGTAATTTTCAGAGCCCACTTAGGTCTTTCTTTGGAATCTCTAAGGAAAATTAACTTGTTAGTGTCAAATTGAAGTATTATTACTTGGGATAAGAACAGCCAGATTTTTCTTACAGTTTTGAGCAGAGGGCTTCTAATAACAGCTGTTGACTGCAATCATGTCTAGAGAATTGTTATATTTTGAAGATATATAATACATTTTTGTCTTTGTCTTTTCAGAAACCATCAGCAGGCTGCACAGGAATGGGGGACTTCGTAGAGCTGTTAGGAGGAACTGGCTTAGACCCTTCCAAGATGTTTCCACTAGCTGATCTCTGTCACTCCTTTCATGGCTCGGGTGAGAACTCCTCCCCCTCCTAGTTACATCTCCACATGATAAAATAAAGAACTGGAGGGAGTCCTGCAGGGTCCATCCAAATGTGGACTTCCTGCTAGACTTGTGAACTTCATGTGTAGCTGGTGAGAATGAAAGCTATTCAGTCAGTATGTTTGGTACAGCAAAACCAAAAGTGCTTTCACTTACCTGTGTGTATAATCATTATAACAAGGTTAAGCTATTCATTTTTTTAAACACTTGCATATGACAGATATGGTTATTAAAACCTCAATAGACATGACCCTGGAAATTTATAATAAATGAAGACAGAGTGGTTACATTTTTTGTTAAGGAATTGTTCCTCACCTAGACAGTGTATCTTTTCTGCTGCAGAAATAAAAACAGACCTCAGAGCTTTCACTCACTGCTTCAGACCTTGGGGGAGCTCTGAGCGTGTGGCCACAATTATGCCATGTTCCTAATCTTTCCCAGCATAGAAACAAAAATTCCCAAATCCCCTCATATTTAATGTAGACGAGTAAAAAATCTAGCAGTGATGACACAGCTAGGCTTCCATAAACCATATGTATGCGTGGCTGATGGAGCATTTGACCTTGGAGTGTAAATGAGTACACCGGAGGGGCTGTTTTTCCTCGCGGTTAGAGACCAGGAGCATTCTCCAGGGCCTTTAATGGCACCACGAGGTAGTGGCCCGGCCGCTGTTCAAAGCTTTAACCAACAAGCACTGGTGCTGAGCACTGCAGTGAGATTTAAACATGCTTTTCTGCGATGTGAAAGTGTTTTCAATAGACAGAAGGGGAGATCATATCCTGTCAGTTCACATTCTCCAAATGACCCTTTCCCTTAAACAGGCAAAGCCCTCAAGCAGCTCATCTAAATGCAATGGTCAGTGACATGCTTCCTAGGCTTGATTTTTGATTCTCTCTCCATATTGTGCACTGGCATCTGAGTTTCTCTCTCTTGGCTCTTTTTTACTCTTAAATACCTTCACTTCTGCACAACACCACCCATCCTTCTAATAGGAAGAGTTTTTAAAATACTGATTTTAAATATGTCCATGGTAGGGTAGGGTAAAGGCTATTACCTTTAAGTGTCATGATTTCCAAAAGCAGCACACATCTCAAGCCATAGCCATCTACAGACCATTCTATCTTGTCTATCTATAAGTACATGAAAATAGGAGTTCATTAGAAGACTGAGTGGTATTGAGTAAAAGTTAGACACAATGAACTAGCCAAGCCATTGAAAGTAAAACTAAAAAACACAAGGAAAGTTTTAGTTTTGCCACCACCGGTCCATTATCGCTACATGCAAATACTTGCTTTGTTTTCACGATTACATACCTTTGTGCCATCTTTGTGTGACTTCAAGGAAAAAGTTTATATATAAAGCTATATTTATACTCTCATATTTATTTTCCCTAATTAGCCCAAATGAAGATTGGCTGTGACAATACAGTGCTACGAATGGTCTCCAGCGGAAAGCACGTCAATCGCGTGACATTTGAGTATTATCAACTTGATCTGCAGGAACTAGAAAACAGAAAGGAGAACAGCATTGAGGAATTCTGCTTTCCTAGTATCTGATAAGCCAAACAACACATTTTCACCCAACTAATGAAAATAAAATTCTGGTGGATTCAAAACAACTGGTATTATCAAACCTTTCTACAGTAAAAGCGTATTTCTGTTTTCATATAAATCAATCATTCCCATGAGCAAGCAGAACAAAACAACCACTATATTAATCTTTGTTATTACTATGATAATTTGTTCGTGCAATATTTAAGCTCATTTACTGCATCAAAAGTTGATAGAACAGAAGACTGTGTTTCCAATGCAACTATTATTAGGGGATATATACAAACTTCTGTAATTTGAGCACATACAAAACCCACAATTAGTATAAACTCCATGCAGGAACTTTATCCTTTTGTATCAGGTACAAACAAACAAAAAAAATGGTGGAATATACACCCAGTTTTGTTACCAGAAATCCGACGTTAGTGTGTGTAAAAACTCGTTTATGATTATAAATGTACTATTTATTTCTAATGATATGTTTTTAATAAAAATTTATAGCATGAAAACTTCCTTACACAAATGCAAACATGAATAAATACATTCAAAGAGTTGGCAAAATGTTTATTATGTTGTGTTTTTCTGAAGAGCTCTTTTCACATTCTGGTTAACTTCCTAAGTCTTGTGCAGTTTTCTGGAAATGATAATTTTGAACACATGTCACTGTAAAATTGTGGACTATTAAAATAGCATTATGGGCAGAAATTTGGTTTGCCAATCTTGCATACACCTTCATATAGCGTATTGTTCAGTTTAATACTTACTGGCACCTCTTCTGTTTAAAATTTTTGACTAGACATCCTGCTAACCTGTGGAGCCAAGGATCAAGCCACAGGCGTGGGTGTATTTGGTCCTTTGGTCACCCAGAATAGGAACGTGAGCTTGGAGAAGCATTGGAGCATCAGTGTTGTAGCCTAGCTGGGAAGCGCGTGCGCTGATCCGCGTGTTTCTGCGAGGGCTATATGCTAAAACCAGGAGCAAGCTGTTCTGCCTTTGGCGTTGAGTCAGCAATGAGGGACCCAGCTGCAAAGCTGAGATCCTCAGAGCTGAATCCCAACTCCTGATCTTGTATTCAGCCACCAGCAGTCACTTGGCTTGAGTGTGCAGCATCTCTGAAGTTCATCTCCTCCAGCTGAAGGCAGGACAAACTCCTGAGTGCTTCAGCTTCTTGTCCAGTTTTGATGTTGGACCCGTTATCAGAGTGATACGTTTGGCAGCCTGGTCAGATCAGGCCTGGAACCTGGGTGAGGGTGTCCACGCTGCGGATGTGGCTGGGTGGCTGCCCTGGCTTGCCCTGAGAGGATCACCTACATGGACTGAGACTGGCCATGTACTGTCCTAGAGCCAGAAACATCAGCATGCAGAACCAGCACGTTAACTCCTCCTCTGTTTTTGAACAACAAGGAGGAGAAAGTTTGAAATCCTATGAATAAGCATTTATAGGAGGAAACTTCTAGTGAATAACTTTCTGACCCCTATATCCCATTGGTCTCTCTCTCTCTCTCTGGATGCCTGTCCCACCAGGACAGCGGTATCGAGGCCTCGCTATACATGGACAGGGATGGCTGGCAGTCCTTTGCAATGGCCAGGAGGGTTTATGGGGCTGAGCAGGGTGGGAAGGAGCTTTGGCATCCCCATATCAATCCAACCTACCTACCAACTACCTACTCAATCCTACCAACCTGCCTTCAAAGTGGGGAAAGCCTCAGCGAGGTCTCTGGAGATCCTGCTTCTTGGTGATGGGCTTGTTTCAAGTCACAAGGTGAGTCACAGGGAGTCTGAAAAGCAATGACATTTAATACCTAGTAGCACAAGACTAATGAGACTGAACTTAGCAGCTCTTCCTTAGTGCAGTTTAATAGTGGAACCTCTCACCTTTACATGGTACTTTTTTTTTGAATCCTAATATAGCTCAAATATCTTCAAAAAAAAAGTAAAGCTTTATAGAAAAGATGCTTAATATTCAGAGTCTAGAAAATTCTCCTTCCAAAGTATACAAATTACTATTCTATTCTATTATGAAGGAAATCCACAGTTACAGATGGGAGAGAATACGAAAGGATACTTTTTGTACGACAGTACTAGCTATTACTCCGTCTGTGGTACTGGAGTACGTGGTGGTTTTACTGGAACCAGCAGCCACGTCATCTGCTCTTTTTAATCAAGATAAACTGGGCAGCAGTGTCCAACTTTGCGCTCCGCTCTGCCGGGCATCTTGGAAACAAAACGCAAAGCGCAGCTGCCTCGAAGCTCTTTGGCCTGCTCTTGAAACTCTATGTCAGGTGGAAAATCGATAGTCACTTTGATCTATGTACCAGTATTTATGGAGGACTTAGTCATTGCAGGAGTTATAGATCTTCAGTCACAAGAAATCAGCTCATAAATGTCAGGTGCCATATCTCCTCCCAGCCTCCCAGGGCTTAATTCTGGATAAGTGAGGAAATAAGGACCCTTGTGAACAAAAGAGAAATGAAACCAAGCCAAGGAAAGCTCTGCAAGAAAGAAAACAAAGCTTGTATAAGGAAAGAAGGAGAAAAATAAAAGGCAGTACAAGAATTATATGGATAACATGAATATGTGCTGAAAGAAGCAAGAAATGAATGAGTATCCATTAATGAGATTGTAGCCTGGAAGCAGACCTGAACCGGAAAACCTGCTAAGAATTAGAAAAATTAAGCAAAAGGCTTTGAAGAGGCACCGGGTGCCAATGCTGGCTTTGAGAGAAAGTGTGTGTCCAAGATTAGCCACCCTGACATCTTGCATCGTGAACAGAGTACCAAAACTCATGATCAATGCTAAAACCCACAGACTTGTCAGGAGAAAAATGGTTTAATGCCAACGCGGGTGTCAAAGAACAAAGAACTCGATCTTTTTATTTAGCATCACCATTGCCTCGCCCCACCCCTGCAATAGATGTCATCCTTATATAGCATAGGAGCATGGGCAAGATTTAGACAAAAACCCACCAAACTTGAACTGATGCCTCAGCCAGAACTTGCACAATGACTGGAAGACTCTTCAGCACCACAAAGACACATATGGTTAAAAATTCATAATTGTAGAGAAGGGTAAAAATCAGTGATTCTGAATGGAAACACAACTTTGGAAGACAGAGGGATACAAGAAATGAATCAGGTGCTGCATTTGCGTAGTAGCATAAAATCCAGGATGACTGTTCAGAAAGAATAATGTAGTGAATTGCCCAGAGAGTGGATGAATTTACTGCCTTATTTAAGATTTAATAGTTGAAAAAATTCTACTTAAGGATCAAGCAATAAATCTCCAACTTAAACATTATTTCCATCTTTACTAGGTATTAGATGAAATAAATTAATAGCAATTGCTGAGATTTATAGGACAGTGGTAATCCTCTGTTGTTAAAATTACTCAGAAGATGGAAATACTCTGGAGGTAGAGCAGCAAAAAGAGCTGGATCACCTAGAGCAGTACCAATGGTTTTCATGTTTTTTTTTTTTTTAATCAGAATTGTCATGTTTGGGGGTAAAAACTCAATAGAGCAATTGGCAACCAACTGAAAAAGACTAGATATATAGAGAGATTTCAGTCCTTTCTTGCTTTGGTGGGGGGTGGCTTCCTGACCACCAAATTAGGATATTTGTTCTTAAAGCAGAAGGACAGAAGTTCACAGATCTGTGGGCAGCCATGCTCAACTCACCATAATAATATGCAGTAATTTTTAAAAGTTAGAATTGTCTTACTAAATTGACATTTATTTTTATCCTTTATGACCGACAATGAAAATAAGCACTCAGAGCAGACCAATGCAGTCTTTCTGAATGGCAGTCTGGATTACTTTAAAGATGTTCTATATTTCTGACTGCTCTTCTAGCACCAATTCAATGAAATCATGCTCTTTTTTTATTCTTGTAGGAAGTCTGATTTCATGACATTTTGATCAGAAATTAGGAAGGAGTTTCCCAAAAGCTCAAGAGTGAAGAAAGTGGTTGCAATTATGTAACAGGGATGGATTTCATCTTTAGTCGCTTAAAGAAATTTCACTTTTCCTCATGAAATGCACACTTCCTAGGACTTCAGAGCTGTCCTTAGATAGTTCTAAACACAAGCCAAATTATACTTCAAGGAAGTGATTCATTATAGACATTTCTATTCAGAGCCTCATTACTTCTGGTATCTGAGTAACTTTCTTGTTGATAAATCAACACAGTTCTCACTTTTTTTCCTCCACTTTCCTTCTTATCTTTAAAGATCAGCAACAACTAATCATAGCAACTATAGATTTTGTACGCGCATCATTTCCTATTAAAGGAAATGCAGTGTGTTACACGTGAGTCACTACAAAATGAAAAGTTTTCATTATCTGCTCTTATGAATAAAATTGATATTCATGGCACCGTGCTGCTGCAAATTACCATCAAACCATCAATTACAGTGTTGACTAATAGTTTTTTTTTATAACTTTGCCCCTCAACAGAAAAGCAAGTGGTTTTATAACCAAAACTTGCTTTCCTTGTCTAAGCTGGCACTCAGTGCTCCTCAGTGGCACTCACAGTGTTCTGAAGGACTCAGGAGTGCCCTTGATGCCGAGCGCGCAATACCTGCTTTACGCGGGACACGTTGCTCAGGCTGTCCCTCCATGAGCTCCAAAGGGACTCTGGAGGGGACCACTCACCCTTTGGGAAGCCACAACCTCCAACACATGCCAACAGTGGCCCTGGCTCCCCTTCTGCTAGCGGGACACGTGAGAATGGGAAAGTGGCCTTTGGCCTTGGCTGCTCTTGCCATCTCCTCCCATATTCATAGCGCTAAGGGCTGTTTTGTCATCCAGTCTGACCTCCTGGGTCACTGCGCCTACCTTGGACATTTGTAGCTATATGCGGGCACTGACAAACATATGCATAAAACTTACCATGTAAAGTTCAGTTATTCAAATACCCTGCAAAATTGCTCAGACCTCAGGGCAATACAAAACAGCCTGACTGAGTATTTATCACACAATAAAAATTACAGAATCATCATCACAGTGACAGGTGATAAAAGATCAAAATAATTTGTCGGAGAACAATTATGCTGTCTTTGGAAAACTCTGCTTTCCCCAAGTGACAGATATCAGTAAACACCTCCAGCACATGAGTGATGGCTGAATGTGAACACAGAGTCTGGGCATTGACAACTCCTTTTGACATCCCATTCAGACAGCAGCACCCTGGCTAGACTGATGGGATACTAGCTGAGGGTCTCCATTGTGTCCTTGTCACCTCCCAAATCCCAGCCCACTTTCCCTGGTGGTGGGAAATCACATGAGGAGAGACAGGTAGCAGCCATCGCCACCACGAGGTGGAGGGACACCAGCCACCTGGCCAGGCACCTTGTAGGAGCAGAAACTTCTGGATATGATTTTTGCAGACCCTTTAAAAGCCCTTTCATGTTGAGCCGGGGGGCATTGGGAGGCAATGAAGAACCTAACCTTTTTTAGAAGGTTTCACAAACTTTTGAATTAGGAAAACATAATCTCTCAAGTTTTGTGGGCCCAAGTATGACCCCCAGCAAATACAGGCAGTGCAAAGCTCTTTGCTGAGCCCTCTGTAAGGATGCTCTGTGATAGGCCAAAAAGAGCAAAATCTCTACAGAGGTCTTGGTTTTAATCCCTCTCGAACTTGGGTGGTAAACTATACTATCAGACTGGGCATCTTAGAGGAGGCCTGAACACACTTCTGATTTCTTTTAAAACTCTTTTGTTTCAGAAGCTCTCTGCCAGGCAAAAGTGATTGATAACACACACTTCTAATTCTGCCATAATTTAATTAGAGTTAAACTGAATTCTCCTGCAGTCACTCACTTATGACAATTAATTTGGAGATAAAATAAAGCATCCCAAATGAAGAGATAGCTGAAGGGGGTGGTGGTCATCATCATCATCATCATCATCATCATCATCATCATCATCTCTTTTTGTTTAAGCAGTCAAGTGCCAGCCTCACTTTTGAGAACAGGTAGGTAGTTGTTTATTTTTTGGAAGATCTTTGTTTTCCTGACACTTTAAGCTCCTGTGTTGAAGTTTAGACAAGAAACAACATTAATAGTGATTGCTGGTTAAGAGAAACCCCCCTGTTGAAGTAGACAGAGTTTGTTTAAGTAGGAAAGATAAAGAAAATGAGCCACAATCAGCTCTGAAGCAGGAAGGACCAAATTCTCAAAGTAAATAAAAGGCAGAGAAAAGGTAAATCTGGAAAGCATTACAGAGTTATTCCTATATAGAATAGCTCATTCTTACTGGGGCTGACACACATGTTTATCATCTCATTATACCAAAACATGTAGCTATCTTGGGAGGGAGATTGTTTTTGACAGATCCATTTGTCATCACAGCAGTATCAGCTTTAACCATCTCAATATAATATTTTCTATATTAGAAATAGATTGTTCACAAAACATGGAAATTGCTGTATGTTTACTATCATAATTTGGTGGTTTTGAACATAGATAAAGGAGATAAAGAAAATAAGAAAGCTGCTAAATCTCAAGCCGTCTGAACTGTCAGCCTCTTCACATTCAGTTTAAGGTGCAATTTCCTGAGGATTTGGGAAGGCAATGGAAATGCTGTTTGGATCATCCCATCTATCAAGAATGGGCAAGACTGAATCCTTGGGGTTTTGCTCCAGTGTTTTTCACTTTTTCTTATTCCAGACCAGCTTAGCTTGGAAACATGACCTATCAGAATCTGTTTTTCATGTTTTGGCTTTTCTGGAGAGCTGCTCTTATTATCTTAGCAGGGGAAAAAGCGAAATAGGTGGGGGAAAAATCTGGCAAGAGTGGCATATTTATAGAGGAAAAATCAAAGTCTGGTAGAATTCAGAGCCTGAATTGCACCAAATCCAAAAGGAAAATCAATTGGAAAAGGCCATGCTCTCTTTTTTTGGTGCATAGTAATGCCTAGTTATGTTACTGCAATGATGCATGATACCTTATCAATGTCAGGCCAAGAGTTTTCCTACTGACTTTAAAATAACTGTCACAAAAACAGTAGAATTACTTAACACTGTATAATAAGATCTCCCAAATAGATCATACATATATTTGTTTCCTGTACAATTTATTACTATGCATAATTACTAATTGATTAATTATGACTTCTTATGCATCTGATGACTTACTATTACTTACGCCAGTTTTCATCTAGTGGGGAATGATGGGAACCACGTCAGCAAGAGGGGTACAAATCTCTTTGCCAAAAGGCTGGCCAACCTGGTTAGGAGGGCTTTAAACCAAGCAAGAAGAGGGAAGGTGAGTATCACACAGACAAGACAATCAGTACCACACAGACATAGTCAGATGGCATCCAGCGGGAGTATGGTAGTGGGGAAGTGAGGATAGGCTATGATTATAGAGGGTCCTCTCTCACCCCTCCTGGGAAACCTGCAGGCTCAATTACTTTCCTGAAATGCCTGTACACCGATGTGGGAAGCATGGGGAATAAGTAGGACGAACTGGAGATCTGTGTGCGGTCCCAGTGTCATGATCCCATTGGAATCACAGAGACATGGTGGGATAGCTCACAGGACTGGAGCACTGCCATGGAAGGCTACGTGCTCTTTAGGAAGGACAGGCTGGGAAGGAGAGGTGGTGGAGTTGCTCTTTATGTGAGAGAGCAACTGGAATGAAGGGGCTCAACCTGGGGGTGGATGATGAGCGAGTTGAGAGTTTGTGGGTAAGGATTAGAGGGCAGGCTAATGTGGGAGACACTGTGGTGGGTGTCTGCTACAGGCCACCTGACCAGGATGAGGAGGTTAATGAGGCCTTCTATAGTCAGCTGGATGTTGCCTCATGGTCACAGGCCCTGGTTTTCATGGGGGACTTCAACTACCCTGACATCAACTGGAAGGACAACACAGCCAGGCACAAACAGTCCTGGAGGTTCCTGCAGAGCGTCGATGATAACTTTTTGACGCAGGTTGTGGAGGAGCTGACGAGGAGAGGTGGGCTACTGGACCTCGTGCTATCAAATAGGGAGGG
>NW_010579897.1:37950-57812 GCF_000705375.1 Tinamus guttatus | reverse complement strand
GAAACTGAAGCACCAAAAGTTCCACAGGAACTTAAGGAAAAATTTCTTAACAGTGAGGGTGACAGAGCACTGGAACAGGCTGCCCAGAGAGGTTGTGGAGTCTCCTTCTCTGGAGATCTTCCAAACCCGCTTGGACGCAGTCCTGTGCCACGTGCTCTAGATGACCCTGCATGTGCAAGGAGGTTGGACTAGATGACCTCTAGAGGTCCCTTCCAACCTTAAGCATTCTATGATTCATCTCAGGATATGACTTGGTTGAGGTTTTCTAATACCTAGAGTTATAGTATAGGATGTGATGACTTTGCAAAGCTCAAAATTGTAGTAAAATTAAAACTGGGGTATCCTCATCAAAAAAAAAAGGAAAGGGGACACCGCAGCACAACTTGTGTGTGTTTGCCATAAGAGTAGAAGGGAGAAGCAGCATGATTTAGTGGATAGGGCATAAGCAGTGTGTGAACTGCTTACTATTTTTTTAAACTCCAGCAGAACATTAGTAGGGGAAACAGGTGGGAAGGTTCATGGTAAAGCAGGGAAAAGAGGGACTTGTGACCATGGAGAAAGCCTGATTCTTCATGTAACAAAACTGCAGATTCTGTAACAGATTTTGTCAGTTGCATGATCTCTACAGCCTTAATTTTCATAATTCACCAATTTTATGTGGATCAGGTCTTACAGGAGTTATTTCAGAGTAATCCTTTCATAGATGAACAATGCTGAAATGTGACAAATTTCCTCATAAAAATATGCTAGGGAATTGAAGTCTGGATATGTACCCATTAAGTTTATTTGTGAGCTTACTCCCTGGCACTGTTTTTATTGCTCCAGTAACACCTTTCAAGAAAATAGCTGGATACAGCTGCTGGACGCCTGTACCAGGCTGTGTCTAAGAGCTATGGCTCGTGCTCCTCATGAGCAGCAGCTGAAAGATGTTGCATGGGGCAAACGGCGCCAAAAAGTTGCCTATTTTTCTCTGCTGAACTTGGATCCCAGATGATCCTCTGACTTGTAGGAACCCAAGTTATTCTGTCTGTTGTGGAGATACTACCTGGCTAAGCCTGTTTCAAATCCAGGCAACGGTCAGTAAGTAAGCTTCTGCACAGCTGTAGTATAAGGATTTATTTATCATTCCCCCTACATAAATAGTCATTTTTATTGCCTTAAGGAAAATACAGCTTGGGGCAAGTCTTACAAATGAGCATGAAATTTCTTGGAAAAAAGGAAGGAAATGCTATCTAACATGTGACCGGATCTGTAGGAATGGAGAGTTAACACAGTCCTATGAGAAGGGAAAATTAAAGAAAGGGCATTGCGCATACACAGAACAAGAGAACTTACGTAAATTCAAAATGATGTTCTATTTTTGCCACTGTTAATTAAATGTTATCTCGTGTGCTTCATGCTTACAAATCACTTCAGCTATTGTCAGATCTCAAGTAGCTTCCCTTCATTTCTTCTTCTTCAATGAAACCAACTTGAAAGTCTCTTTCAGTGATTTGCTTTTAATTGGAAAGCACTCCCAAAATGCAAGATTGAACAATGTGGTCACTGATGTGCATTGATACTGATAAAGCATTATTTGTCAAGTCTGTGTTTAAAAGGGAACATCTGACTGGAGTCAGTGGCATGGTTTATTTTCATTCTTCTGCTCCTTTCTCCCAAGATGGGGAATGTTCCAGGAGACTGCAAGGAAAGGCCAATGCCAGGATTGTGTGGATCCCCTGGGCATTGGGTGTAGGGAGCTGACAGCCCACACAAACACATCACCAGCTCCTTCTCCAGCAGTGGCATGACACTGGAACTCCTGGAGCCCTCCTAGGTGGGAATGTTGGGAATAAAAGGGCACGACACCTGGTTAATCACCCACGCTTGTCTCAATGGTACAGCACCTGAGAGATGGTTGTAAATATAAATGTAATTATATAGGAGGAATATCCAAAAAGAGATGACTGCTTTGAGAACCCAAGACCACAGTATGTGCATTAGCTGTCCATTTGTATTGTTTCCTTTGGTATTAATATCTAGGAAGAAGATTCAGAATTAAAGTCTCTCATCCACTATTTATGTGACCTTGGCAAAGCTGGAGAAACAAGTGGCAACTTCAAGCTGCAAGGGTCACAAGGAAAGCTCCACTGAGCACAGCATGTTAGCTCTGTCTTGATGTTGCGTATGCTTAACAAGCATTATCAGGCGGTACTGTCTTAATCGAGCATTGGAAATAGGTCTCTCTTTTACAGCTAATGTTGTTTCTGCATTAAAAGACCTCTTGACTAGGTTAGCTGGCCTTTTTAAATACATGCATGGAAATGGTTCCTTTCCTTTTCGTAGGACTACTCTGGAGGATGTTTAACTTCAATAATACACTGCTCAAGGATAATTATAATTACACAGATAGCTTTGATGCTACTTTGATCAGTTCGCATTAGCAATTTAAGTAGTCCCTTTACTTCTCTTGACTCCTCCAAATTGTCCTCACTAGTCCTTACCTTCCTCATAGGATTGAGGGCTTGAAGGGTTCAGTGGCTCCTGCGACGACTGCTGCTGGGAGCGGAGATGCTCAGCACCCCACAGAGGTACTTAGCACCCAGTGAGGCCTCGTTCTGTCTGACTCAGCTGCTATTACTCACTCCTCTCTGTTAAGGGATTAGTCCCACCTCTGGTTTACCACAGAGTTTTCCCACTGCTACTTACATAAACCATTTCTTATCCCACTGGTAATTGTATTTTCCACATTGTCTGCTTAAATAATGAAGAATAAATTGGCCTTTCATAGGCACACTGGCAAGAGCCCAAAAACTCCCACCCTTTTTCCTTTGAGGCTGACTTGGAGAGAATGAGCTAAGGGATACAAGGTGAGATCATCCTTTAATAGTAAAGGCATTAGGTTTTTTAGGTCATTTAGTTCTGGCTAGTATTTTGATAGAGTTGACGGAACACAGTTATGTGTAGGAACTAAAGTCCTGAAGTGCAGGATTTTATTTTTAAAGAAATAACAGGGATGCTACAGATAGATCTGAACTCAGGCTTTGATTTGAATTAGCTCGGTGCATCTATCAAATAAGGTAATTAGAAGATGGGAAAATTTACAGGCCATAACTATATGCTCAAGCCTAACTATTCCTTGATGGGTAAGAGCTTGAAAAGCTTGGCTGTTTTCCCCTTTTTGGTATGCTCAGTTTAATGCAGAAGCCAGGAGCCAAGAGCCGTGTGAATGGGATGGCATAGATTTATTATCTGGGGTGTTAACTCCTTGGGTTCACAAGAAATACAAGACTCAATAAGAGAGGGCCAGAGATCAAACTGGATGGCTGACCCATCCATGCTGTGCAGTGCCCACCTCTGCCATGGTCTGTTCTGAAATAGGTCTCTCCAGTGCACAACCTGGGCATGCTTCACGGGATGGTTTGCTGCAGATGCATCCCTGCAGGCAGTGTGGACTGGTTTGCAACAAGACGAGCAGGTACAGAACTCCTTCAGATTTTCTACTCTTGTGTATTGCTTGGATACCACCTTTGGGGGCTGTAAAATCACCCTGTCATGAATTTGGTCCAAATTAAGATTCTCAGTAGCAAACCACAAAGCAAACATGTGGCTGAAAGCCCTCATGCAGATAGAATCACAGAATGGTTGAGATTGGAAGGAACCTCTATAGATCACCTAGACCAACCCTCCTGCTCAAGCAGGGACACCTACAGCATGTGGCACAGGACAAGGTCCACAAGAAGAGCAGCATTCATGCCATGTCACCTCTGCTGTCCCTGTTTTGCTGGCCTTGTTGAGGATGCTGCATGGAATGATGTCACATGCTCAGGCATGTATATAAAATGCATGTGTCCCAAGGAGCCATGGATGGTCTGCTCCAGTCAGAATGCACCAGAGTGGCCTTGGTGACCAAACAGCGTGGCATGGACCCAGTTTTTGTGGTCAGCAAGATGTTGCCAGTTCTTTGGATTTGGGTATGCCATGCAAACTATATTGAGTGGGAGAAGCATATTTCCCTTTTGGCAAATCTCTCACCTTCATATTATTATTTTTTTCTTCCAAGGCCAAATATGCAAGCCTGTGACCAAGGCTAGTAAGATGGATTAAGCCTGTGGGATCGCAGAAAGTCTAATAGGATTATGTGCAATATGCCTGCACTTAACTTGCCATAAAGCTTAGAGTTAAAAAAGAAAAATCCTTACCAGGAACAGAGCTGTATTTTCTGTCTTTGCTATTATTTTCTCTCATCCTCTCTGCACATGAGTGTTTTTTCAGATTTCACAGGTAAAAGGATGCATGTTAGCAAAGGGTGATGGCACCCTTTTCTACTACCAGCCAACCTTTCCTCCAAAAAAGTCTCATTTCACTCGTACTGCCACTTGGGCGACTGGCTAAACAGGGTCTATTCCTTACGAGTCTCTTAGTGGCCTCACATATAAAAATGCTGTTTAAATGAAGCAATTCTTGGCGTTTCAAATGCCTTTTATTGCATTGGGGAAACGGTGACGGGAACAAGTGGCTTCTATCTCTCATAAAAATGGTAAAAGATCTTTAATGACAATTGTTTTTACATTACTAAGAAGGTAAAGGTCTCTCCTCAGAATCTTATATTGTATACAACTTTTAATTGAGGTTATATGTCTCGCTAGCTTATCTTATTAAGTATTATTATCTTTATTATCATTAGTATCTTCTTATAACAAGACACATGGTTGTGTCTTGTTCAGCACCTGACCAAGGCAGAGACTGGGTTATAAAAGCATAGTCTACTGACTGCAGGGCCGACATTTTGAGTTTCTGTATTCACTTACTAATCACTGCTGTGACCAAAAGTATGCTTTTTTATTATTATTTTAAGGAATAGGGAAAGTGCAGGCTAGTACCTAAACACTCCATATTTGTTCTGTTCCTTGTGAGTCATGGAAAAAGTTGCTATTTCTTTTACTGAATTGGGGGTGAATGAGCTTTGAGCCCCCAGAATCCACAATATAAACAGTGAAGAATGTGTGTTGTTGTTTCCTGTTAAGCATCTCTCAGTGACTTCTTAATAAACGAGGTTCCAAGGCATGTTCATGACTTGCCTTTTTTAACTTTAAAAGGAATTAAAACATTTTGTGTATGAAAAAGGGGGTGGCTATTCAGTGCATCAGAACTGTTATTTTATTTTAAATGGCTGAAAAATATTTCACGTTCAATTAGCTTTAATTCAGCCTAGGATACCTTGCTTTTAAATTAGCAATGCATGATATTTCAACAAACATTTATTGTATTAATTATTCTAGTTATTATTTAGGAGTTAAAAGCAACCACAATTCAGATCTGAATTAAAACAATTCAATTTATATTACAGTATAGCATCACTGTAGTTAAAAAGCCCCATTTTCAAACTACTGAGTCACTAACGAAAACACTGCTGTAATAGATCCAGGGCAGCAGTAGAAGATAAGCTAACACCAGGACACAAATCACCTGAGTCGGATCGCCGGACGCTTCCCACGTCACTGCCGCTGCCTGCCCCGGGCTGCGTGGCTCCGACCTAAACCCGTATACGTTTCTGTGATGGCAACGCTGGCAATCTCATCTGCCGCCCCGCGCAGGGGTTTCCGTGTGCTCCGCTGTGTAGTGGAATGCGAAATTGAGGCCGATTAAAAGCATCCATTTTTTCCAGTTCTTGCCAGAAAAGCTTGGACAGACTCAGCTAAGGGAGGCCACAGTGGGACAGGCATACGTAGCCATGTGCAGAAAAGGAAATGCTTTAAGGCTGCTTTGCATCAGGGAAGGTGCTATTAGACACGAAGGCTGAACCAGAAAGCTCCTTCCAAAATTCAGATTAACCACTTCACTGTAGGTGAGACAAAAGCTGCAGGTCCCAGCTACTATCTTTGCGTTCTCTGAAGCATAAAGGACTGGTAATATACTGCAAATATAACAAAAGGCAGTTCCTACTAGGTCCTTGCTTGAACACAAGCAAACATTCACAATGGTCTCCTCAAGGAGTCTTTATGTTGATTTTTTTTTAATCTGCTTCTTTCCTCAGGTGTTCAGATAAAAAAAAAATCAGTAATTTATAGATATTCAGGCATTCTCAGTCATCAAGGTACCCCTGAAATTGTTCTGTTCAGGTTTAGTTCCCTAAAGAGCTAAACACGAGCAGATGCAGAGAGGCAGCATTCAGCAATGAACCTTCCCTCAAGAGAAATCATGGCAAGTGTTTTGGTAAAATATTTGTGAGGTTTCCTTGGAAAGATCATTCAAAATGGAAATGCCAATTGAAAATAGTCATTATTCTCTTGGTGAACATTTTTGAAGCCTCTTGTTATTATTATAACAGAGAAGACAACAGAAGAGAAAATCCATGATTCTGTGAAAAATCCTGAGGAAAAGTTTTGGAAAATAATATTTTTGTCAAATAGATTGGGCTCTAATATAATCCAGTTGAATGTATCACTGTAAGTTGTGCAGCTGAAGATGTAATTAATTATCCTTTACCTTGTGAAGTCTTTTAGGTTTAGGTTTCTGAAATAAACAGAAGACAAAAGATCAGCCAGAAGGTACAAAATTCCATCAGACAAACTCCAGAGGAAAAGGCACAGACCTTACACCAGGAATGCAAGCTTTTCCCTTTTTCAGTATGCTTTTTTGGCCCTCACATAGGCTTCTCCCCAGAGCCAGTGAATATATCTTTCTTTTTTTTCCCCTCTTTCATGGCAGTTCATTACAATTCTACAGTACAAAATGAAAAATGGTTACATAGGCTTGCTGACTAGTCGGGAAATTGTGCCTGTTTTCTTCAGGTTTAGATAGGATCTTGCACAATTTTCTCATAGAAAAAAATATTTGGAGAAATGTACTGTATTTCTCGACATGCAGCTGTCATTTTAATAAAAATGTCTCAGAAGAAATATACTTTTTATATAGCATAATTACATTCTATCACTATATCTGCTTCCCAATTCATTTCACACACTTGCTGCAGTGCTGCCTCCCCTGCTGGCCCAGGCGATAACTTTGTGGTGTCATTGGTGAGGCAGATAACAGGGGAAATAAGGAGTCTTTAAAACTTACAAGTTTTGAAAATGATTAGTTGTGTTTCTGTTATCATCTGTCTTATGCACTGTCTTCTTCTGCAAATAACTATCTTAGTCACCAGAATGAGGTTTCAGCTTGAATCCTGTGTGATTTATATTTGCTTTTTACACACAGCGCAGGGTAATGCAGATTGTTTTCACTTTGATTAGTAACTTAAAAGCTAGAAGAAACAATGGAGTTCACATAAGGATGTCTATTATGACCAGTAAGTCTCTTAGGTATTTGTAAAAAAAAATAAAAAAAGAGATTTGATTTCTTACCAACAAGCAAAGACAAAAAAGCATATTCTTAACTCTGATTACAGAAAAGCTTTAGCCCTCAGACACCCTACTGTTAAATGCACTGGTTATTGAGGAATTGCTTCAGAAACTTTTCTTTTTTTCCCCAAAACAGAAGTTGTACATCTTCTGGCAAAAGGCCAAGAGCTTTTGGATTCAGTCTTCATTTGCTCAGTGCAGGTGAAATCTATTATACCTCTCAGTAAAAACTCAGAATAAAATGCAGTAAGGTTAAATGCAGGTCAGTACTGTAGTTATGTGAAATGGCCTTGGCTGTCAAATGATGATATTACCATTAAGAGACATTTTTCATATAAGAAGAAGGACAAAGGCACAGCCTAACAAAGTTACTGTGGAAAAGGCTGCCAGGGCCATTTCTAGAACTGTGTGGTCTGCAGTGGTAAATGTTTTATAGAAGGTGTCTTGCTATCAAATTGTCTTCTTTCACTAAGTCATCCCAGGTATATTTTGGTCTTGTCCAGACCATATTTTAATTATCTGTGAGCAGATGGATAAGAACTGGAGTTTTTCCTTTGAAAAACTTTGAAAGCTCTCTGACATCTGGTGGAGGATAATGATTAAGACTCAGGAGGATCTTGAAATATTTGCTCATATAGGTCTGAGTCATACTTTTAGCCCAAGAGGAATGTGTGCCTGGTATACAGAAGCTGAAGAACAAGCAAAAGAAGTTCTTTGGATGCTTCTCGCAACTTCCAGCATTAGTAACTTCTACCACTAGCACTAACATTTATACTCAGTCAAAACCAATCTCTCTGTTTAGAGGTGGGAGGTTTCATTAGTTTGGAGCCCCTTCCCCAGGTTGTTAGTAGATGAATTCCTGCACTGACAGGAAGAACTGTAGTTATTTTGGAAATGTTTCTATTGTGTTAAAGATGTATCATGCATCAATCACATGATACAATCAATCAATCAATCAGTCAATCAAAAAATTGGGTTATCTTTCTGAAGGGTCTGAAAGTATGACATTGGCTGTGTAAGATCTTTCCAAACAAAATTAATGATGTGGCAGGCTCTGGTGGAAATATGATGTGGCAAATTCATACAACTCCATAATGAACTGTCAAGTTGGACTGCAGTATCAATAACAGGCACCTCTGATCACAAGGAAATTAAACTGGAAAGCTGCTATTGGGAACATAAAGAAGATACAAGTGAAAGAGCTGTCAAGCCAGTTGCTCCACAACTGCTGCTAATGTGCACCTCTAAAATGTAATTATGCTATATATAAAAAAAACATAATAGTTTTCATATGAATAGTTTTCAACAGCTTTTCTTATGAACGTAACAGCTATATGCTAAGAAATGCAGCACATTTTCTAGGCAGTTTCCTATCTTGAAATTGAAAGCTAGTGTGCAAGATCCTTTCTAAACCTGAAATAAGGAGGTGAGGGCAAAGGAACACGATTCTGCTTTTACAAAGGCTGATGAAGTTGGAAGAGACTAGATAAAGCCCAGAGTAACTTGGCCTGACCTAATAGCTGGCCCTGCTCTCGGCAGGAGGTTGAACTAGAGATCTCTTGGAGTCCTTTCCAAGACATACACTGCATGGACATTACTGCTGAAAAGTGGAGACCATCATAGTTTCTGATGATATTGGAACTGAAATCATATTTGCATTCAAATACCGTATAGCCCAAGAGGACCTGATAGGACTTGACAGAAAGAGGTTTTACCATATCACTGGATTTTAGGCATCTGTTTGCTTTCTAAGTTTTTTTTAAGAAAGGAAGACACCTCCATTTGGAATTCTCTTTGTATAATATCTTAATTTAACTTGCAACTGAAGCACGCAATGGGGAATCTAACCAGAATCATTACAAGCTACAGCAGTGGTCTGACTGTCATGCACAGCTTCACCTTCACTCGTGATGGGAAGAAAATCTTTCCTGCTGATCTTTGGTTCAAACAAACACAGCACAAATCAGCATTTTCTTTGGCCTTCCTAAGAGAAGGCAGTTCCCAGCCTGAACAGCTGGTGTTGGCTTTAAGCCAAAACAGGGTTGAATGGACGGATTTAGGGATACAGTCTTAAAATGACTAATCAAAACAGCAGTACCTAACTGTTTCAATAGTCACATGCTGTGCTGACATTTTTAGGAAGGTCAGCTCTAGATGGCCCAGTTGCTCTGTGACATTCAAATCAATCAAATCTTACAATGGGGCCCTATTAAGGGCAATCATTAATACCTATTTTTGCCAAAGCTAAAACACTTAGCCAAGACGCCAGGTGACTGGCAAGCTATTGAGACAAGAACCAGTAATGAATGTATGACCTGCTGAGTAATGAGGCCATTTCTAGGTAAAGATGAATGTTTACCTGGGGGAAATCTTATGGTTCATTTCACCTGAAAACCTTCTCACACTAATGCAGACGCTGCCTTACTGGATTCTGAAGGAAACATCGTCTGAAGCATGCTCCAAGATTCTCAAGTTAAAAATCTTTGTTTGAAAGGATTACACAGAGAAATTGTGTGAGAAAATGGCTTTGTGGTCATCTGCTTGATCAGATTTTTCCAGGATGTCTATAGAACATTTTATTAACCAAATTACTGAAGCAGTTTTCTCAGCCTCAAGAAGGAGTACATGGCAGGTGGAATCTGCCACCATGCCTAGGTGACCGAGCAGACAACCATGAGTTATAGGCCCAATAACATCTTTGTTGGGTTGACGTCTGCCACTTCTCACAGCAGAGCTAAAAAAAAAAAAAAAAAAGTCTGGAGATGGAATTTCCAGTATATTTTCAGTAGGACTTAGAACATACTGAAGAGCTTTCTCTGACCAGTAAGGGCTTGTGCTAAGTGTGCAGTGGCCATGCACCAGCTGCTCCCAGCCCTGACAGAGTGGTGTAGCACTGGGAGCTTCTTCCACCTGCTATTTGTGTTAGTCTGGCAGCCTTATACCTCTGGGGCAGAAGACCCTTTTAGATCTGCTGCAATATCACTTGGGTTCAAAATTCACAGCCCAGGATCTGGGAATCAGCTGGAGGGAGCAAACAATTTCATTCTGGAAAATTGTGCTGTCTCTAGCATGTGCTTGAAGTGCAGTTTGCCAGCACTTAACATGATTGAAGAGTCTTTCTGTACAGTGAGAAATGATCGTATTTTCAAGCACTGCAGTCAGGTATGACAGGAAAGAGCTCTTGGAGACACATTTAGAATTACTTTCAGGCAGTTTAGTGCCAAACTAAATCATATCTGGAAGAATCTTGCTCAGTTTTAAAAAGTTCAGGGAAAACTGGAAACAAATAGTGACTATTAACAGCCAGCACTGGAGGCAGGGCAACTTCAGTACACACACGAAGGGCACCCAGGAACGGAGAGAGTTTCTGTTATTTACAGAACAACTCTGAATGTCAGTTATTCATGAATATCTCCACTTTTGTATATCAGTTCTACATATGGAAAATTTATAGAATATGATCCATATATAGCTTAAAAGCATCTTATATTTGGAAAAGAAACATGCAAAACTCTACAGTATGCTTAGATCCAGCAAAACTCAGCAAGTAAATGCAGACACACATCTGTCTGCAATAATTTACCAAAGGCTTTCTAATCTGATTAGAAGTGCAATTGAAAGGGGATCACTGCTGTTGCTCACGTGTGTTGGATTTTCTCCTATAAGATTTGCTTTTGGACATTTATCTCAGGTGTGTAGTGAGTTCTATGTTAGTGGCTTTGATGGTGGCTGCAGAGAATAGTGTTTAGCAGGGGTGATGGGTATTACCTTGTGCCTTAGATGTGTTTCAGATGCCTTAGTGTGATGCTTTCCCAGGTTAAATTATGTTGCTAGGCATGGGCCAGGACCAGGCACATTACGGGCACCTGGAACAACTAACTCTCTTAAGTATGTCACTAAGGTTTCCAAGTTATCTTCTTTTTTTCCCCTCTTTTTTTTGTCATCCCCTGGATGAAGCTCTAGAGTATGTGTGTGCAAGGATATGCTGCCTATTTAAAAAGGTAAGTCACTGTTTAAGTCTATTATGTTTTGGAGATTAAAAAAAAAAATGGGGGAGGGCAGGAGAGGAACACTATAATTCTTAATTTAAAAACTAGGTTAGTCAGAAGTGGAACAGGAAGATTAGATACTTGGATGGGATTGGGGTCCAGATATACGGCTCTGTTGTGCTTGAGTCTCAGCTACTAGATTCTTCACATCAAGGTATCAGTAAAATCTTGCAGCTCTGAGAAGCTGCAGAGCCTCCTGACAGCCTATGTTGGTCCTTGGATGCTTCCTGCCTCCTCTTCCCAGTTACTGTATTTGTTGGACAGAATGTCCATGGGAACCTCCGAAACACACAGCAGGCTCAGTGCAGGGGACTGGGCTGTGCTGGGGAAGGTGCTGGCTTGCTCTGTGCTCCGGCTGGCTGTCAGGCAAACGAGCTCTCCAGCACCATCTCGACTGCCACAGCTGCCCTGACTGCTGTCACAGGAAAGAAAACTGATGTCTCTTCCCCCCAGGCCGTTTCTTTCCTCTGCATAGTACCAGTGTCACCACCAGATCTGAGTGTTGTCACTACCTGTAGCATCCAGCTCACAGGCAGAGCCTGGCCCTTGTGACAGAAAAAGAGGCCCTGAGCCTGTCTATAGGGGATGGAGAAGGAAATAGGCAGTAAGTCTGAGTGCCGGGTGGTGATATGGCACCCTGGTGCAAGGGAGACCATGCTTGTTCTCGTGGGCGCTCATGAGGACCCGAACACGGGGTGGGCACCTCCAGAGCTGTGTTGGGCACTGTGAAGGCTCCCGCCCAAAAATCCAGCACATCTGCATGGCCAGGCAGTTCGTCTCCAGCTTCTTCAAACAACCTTTTAGGGTACCAGAAAGCTTAGAGAGATGAAAGCTTAAAATGATCAAAAAGGTTCTTAATCACACAGTGGCAGAAAGCAGCCTGGGCAGCTCGATTATAAGGAATAAAGGAATAACCCAGGATATTCCTCAGATATATTCCTAAATATTCCTAGGATATTCCTAAAGAATAAAGGAATATCTCAGGTTTTCCAGATTTCTCTGTGGAGTGGCTAAGCATGGATGCATGATCAAAGCCACAGACCTTTACTACAGGCAGGGCATTTGGCACCTCTGAGGGTTTTCAGCTTGCAAGTGTAATTTTTTCCCAGTGCACTGTAACTGTTAAAATTCTAACTGTTGAAATTCTTAATTCTTACCCAATTTCACTCTCAAAACTGCCCACAGAGGAAAGCAATATTTTCTTGTCTCGGTCTCTGGTGGCTACTCTGGTAAAGGATAAATAACTATTAAAATGTCTTGAAAAAACAAGCTAATGTAGGGAATTTTTCCCCTTTCAGCTGAAAAGTTGCTAGTATATTCTCCAGAGAACAGGAGATTATTTTGTCTTGGCATTGTACTAAGAGAGTTCTTCCCTAAATCCTCTCATTGGGTGGAGAAAAATAGAAGAGTTTCCCCAGAATGACAACGCTTTGACTAGTTAATGATTAAAAGGTAATTTGAACAGAGACATGACAGTGAGTGGCATTATATTTTTCTACTACAGTATTTGTAAAGAGAGCAGCTGGATTATGAGCACTGCTGTAGTTATGGATATTGTCTTTTAGAAGTGTTTATGCTTCATCTGCAATGAAGTAAAATTCAGCACGGTTAATATTAGCAGCAAGGAACAGGAGATTAAAGAAATCATAAAAAGATAGTAGCATCATATATAACTTGGACTTTCCTTAAGTTTTTATACTATTTTAAAATTGGTTCATCATCATTTATCAAGCACCAAACACAACCATAATGGCAAGAATTTAGCATTCTAGTTGGTCTCGTCTGTAGCTGATATCACATTTCTTCAACAAGTGGGCTTGAAAACTGCCCCTCTGGGAATTTCAACAAGTCCAAAAAGTGAGTTTCATTATGGTTCATAAGCAATGGCAACTATAATATTTTTAGCTGATGGAGATCATAGCAGAAATTCTGTGGTAGACTCGTTTGTTGCGTGCACATACATAAACCGCAATGAAGATTTAAGAGAGCATCACAGTAGAAAACCATGTAGGTTATTCTTTACCAAAGTAATTCTAACAAGGCAAGAATGTTAAGTTTCTGTTGGATATAGTGAATAAAGTGTCTCCTCTGAGGAAAAGGAAGAACTAGACACTCAGAGGCTTGAAAAGCTTTACAGGGGCTTGCTTAGTGTCTTTCCAAATATTCTTTAATATGAACAAGGCAATGAAAACTTCACCACCTGCAGAACGATCCTTCCGAAACCCCTGCACCCCCTGGTGCACCTCTGCTGTCCTACTTTGCAGCAGTGTTTCCTGAAGGGAGTTGAAGGCAGATATTGATCTTCCATGAGGTGCTTCCTCAGTATGGGACTTCCCTGGTTACACCTCCTTGTGTCTTCCTTGGTATAAACACTTGGCATGCTCTGTTTTAGAACTTGATGGAATACCTGAAAAAAATGACAGACATATTTCTAATGAGGGTTACAGAAAAAAAAAAGAATGTTTCTCAGTAGGTAGCATGACTCAAAAGCTGCATTTTCCATAATAATGACACTAAATCCTCTTAGATATGTACATGTGTATCTGACATGTACAAATACAGTTCTCGTTAAATGCAGATACAAGTTTCTGCAAGAAAAATACCTATGCACATTCACACCAAAAAATATCATTTCACAGGGATGATTGGGTTGATAAACTGCAGTCTGAACAATCTCTTCCAGCCCCAAGAGAAGCCACAAAAAAAATAGGCACATAATTGGGAACAGGATCTCATGTTGAACATTGCTTATTCGATAAAACTTTTGTTCCTTTCCAGCCTTCCTAAGTCTGTTCTGGATGTAAAGAACGAAGCAGACGCAAGAGACTGCTGAGAAAGATAAACAGCTAAAAAACAGCTGTTCTGAGTGTTACTTATTCCGAAAAAAGGGAGAGACAGTATTTTTTGCCAAAGAAAATAAAATACATCCTAGATAAAAATCAAATGCATTTTCCTGTCAAAGAAATGTAGAAATTACTGAAACATACTGAAACCACTGGCAGCCTGGACATAATGAGTTTCACTGGAATCTTATTTTAGTCTCTCATAACTGATAATAACAATTGAAAAATAATTGCATTTTGTTTTAAACTAGATTAAATCTAGTTTGGTTCCTATTCAGATAGTAAAATTACTGAGTAAAATTATTAAAATTTTAATAACCTCAGCAGGCTTCCAGGATCTGAAAATCATGCAATTCACATAGCATACTCTATTAAAACAACAAGCATCTGATTTGTTTTTAATTAAGTCTGAACTTAATACATTGTGATATGAATAGTTACATACATCCTTTCATGTTTTTTTAATGACTGCAGCAATTTCCTGATGACAGCTTCTAGTTATTTTTCTAACTAACTGATAATACACCTATAAAATTTCTTTTTAAATACAAGCCAAGTAAGCAAAGTTGCCGATTTACTTACGCTGGTGATAAGAATTTCTAATTGTTTTTTCATACCTACTCCCACCACACTTTCTAGTTTTACTTCCACAGTGATGCAATTTGCTTTAAAGGGAGTGCATCTGCAAGAAAAAAATATCCTTCGAGGAGAAATGATTAATTATAATCTATTTACAATTTACATTAAAGTTCACACTTGTCCTTACACTGTGCACTGCCTGTTATTTCTCAGTTCATTTTGTATTTTTTCACTAAAACAAAGACTTAAAAATGACATAATTGGTTGCATGATCCTGATATGCGAAGTGGGGAGAATGCAGGTTTATGTAGGCAATATTTGCACTATTACAGACACAAGTTAGGTGTAAGGCCCCTGTGTTCTCACAGCACGATGTGCCGCCATCAGGAGAGGCGGTCACACTTTCTTCTCCAGGTATCACCCAAAAACTGGCTGTGCTGCACGCGGCTTCGATCCACCAGTCTCATGCTGGGGAATGGCCTTTGCGGTGGAACATTTCTATGCAGTTTGCTGCTGGTTTAAGGTTTGCCAGAGGTGAGGGGGAGGCCGCTGATCTCTGGAACAGGGATCATTTCCATCAGTGGAAATTCAAAGGGAGCAGGCAGCAGCAGGATGGTGTGCGGATGCCTGGGAACAGCAGCAAGGGAAAGCGTCTTCTTCAGGGGTAAACATACTACAGGCATTGGACACTTAAATAATTCCACCAGATCAGAAAGAAAAACCCCTCCTTTTGCTCCACTCATGAAGGGGCATGATAAAGTGAGCCAATCCATCAGAGCAGCCGTGCCAGTGGCCTCTTCTTTAGGGCAGATTGCAGCATCTGAAAAAGCGACAAATGGAACAGTTTTGGCATAGTTAATAGGGTGTTTTTCATTTTGAGATCTCCCGTGTGAACCCCAAATATCAAGCTCTGTCCTCTTCAGAGAAGAACAACATAGATTTGCCACTGTGACACTTGTCTGAGTTAGTCTGGGTTTGCCTTTGTAACTGATAGAAGTTTCCAGAGTTTATTTGTAACTGCTAAGTGAAGGCACCTGTGGTTTGTCAGCTTTATGCCACGGTAACCAAGCAGAACAAACCTCTTTCAAAACATAGGGTCAGAGTTGGCATCTAAGCCCAGGAGATCAGGCCAGGGCTGTCCCTGTGACTCACATCTGTCTGCGCGTGGGGGCCTGGGACTCCCAGCCACAGCTCTGAGCAAGGACATGCCCTCCGAGATGAGCTGCTGCTCAGGCCGCAGTGTGGAAACACGAGCGATTCCGTGACTTGGACCATAAGAAGAGGGCACCCATATTTATTCCTTTTGCAACTGACGGCAGCAATAGCAAGCTCAGAGAAGAGCGTTTTAGCTCTGGAGCCTGTGTTAAGGTGTCTGTGCAGCTACTGTATTAGAGATGTAGGCATCGCCAGCAGCAATCACCCACCCTAAGAAGGAAGCTACGAAGAAACAGCCTCTCCCTTACACAGAAGTGACTCCTTGCTCCAGGGCAACAACTACTTACTACAGAGGAAAAGGCTAGCCTTGCACTACGCTGGGACCCCTTAGGCCAGACTGCCTCAGGGGACAGCAACCAGCCATTTCCGTTGCTGCCTCTGATACCAATTGACTGGAAAAAAAAACAGATTCACTGTTTTTACAAGTGCCCAGGTTTTACTTTGCCCAGTTCTTGAAGAAAACATTGCTAAGGATAAGGTGTGTAACATAGGCTTCCACAGCTCCTTCAGGTGAACTCTATGGTACTGGTAAGTTGGATGTGTGCCCATGCCAGGTGTGTGCGTAGGAATCCAACCTGGGTTAGGCCGTTTTCACAGTCGTGGTTTCTATTTTGAAAAACAATCCTTAAATGCCATCTAGTGGTAAAAGCTATTTTCCTATTCCAATTCATCTTTAAAGAGATAGGGATACACAACTCATAAAGGAGCTCTACAAAGTCATGGATGGACCTGCTTCTTATTTTGTTTAGTTTTTCTCCTTTCATCTCTTTTCCCTGTAGCTGAGTACTCCTTAAGAAGAGTACATAGGCAGTATGCAGTAGCATTACTTCTTGAAACAACTTGCCAGGGCACCCAACTTGGCACATGTCAGTGCCTGATAAAATGTGATGTGCTGATGAAAGAGCCATTAAGTTCAAGGGTAACCTCTGACAACTTCCCTGTGAAACCCTCAGTTCAAGGCCTGTCATCATCAGCTGGACAACACTTTTTGGAGAACCCCCATGCTGTTGCAAGACTGGCAGCAAGCAGCAGCCAGGTCCATCATCAGCCCCTGTGGGCTGGCGAGAGCTGCCTGGGCAGGACTGCTGTCCTGGGTGTCCTCCGTCAGCCAAACCTCTGCTCAAGGGCTGTGTTGCCCCTGCCTCCCACAGGCCCCATCAGCCTCCTTCTACCCACCCTGCCCCTTGGCTGCCAAGGCCCCAGTGTCTGAAACCTTCCTTTGCCGCCAACAGGGAGGCTTTGGACACGGTCTGTGCTGGCAAACATGACTGTGCCACCTAAGGGGAGCAGCGAGCGCGCTCGGGCAGCTGTGACAGCAGCTCCTCAGCCCACACCGGCATCCAGCAAGGCCACGCGCAGCAGGGACGCGGCTTTGGCGGCCGTGGTGTGGCAGAGCAGGCTTTGGCTTTACCACAGAGCTGCAGAAGGGCTGAACCCATAGGCCTGGCTCTGACCCACTCACCAACTCACGCGTCTGCCTGGCCCTGGTGACGGCTGCTGCCACCTCCCCCTCCTTGAGGACCTCCTGCGGGGCAGAGGTCACTCTCTGCATGTCCTGTTCCTTCACTCAGCTCCCAACATTCCCTTCCGCCACTGCCTGGTAGCAGGACGTGCCCGGAAACAGCTTGTGGTGGCAGCCAGTGTGGCTGAGCGTGTTTTCCACAGCGAGTAGGCACATATCGCTCCTCTCCACCCCCTCAACTTTCAGCCGCTGTAAACCATTCTGAGCACTCAGTGCTTTAACTGCTGGCATCATTTTTTGATCCGTTTTGACTGCTTAAACTTTACAATCCATTGTTTTTTAAAATGGAGTTTACAACTTGCAGCTCATAGGCCCATCATCAGGCAAGTTTTTAATAAATGATAATGCAGTTCATTGCACTGAACACAGTTCAGCACGAAGGAATGGATGAAATTCCTGCACTGCTGGAAGGTATTTTCCTCCAGCTCAGCTGTCTCGTTTGTGTATAAAACATCTGGATACAGACAGCAGACTCACGTAAAAAGAAAGAGGCGTTGACACAGCAAATGCACCAATCCTCAGCTGGCAAGAGTGAGTCACCATGGAGGAGCAAAACGCAAGTCTGAAACGATGTGTTAGGTTTCAACATCTCTTAAGGCCTATTGCCCACAGTGGAGCTTTATCGTTTTGTACAGAAATGCTATAAAACAGGGAAACTAGATGTGTTTCCTACCTATTACCTTTCAGTTAGGATGCAAAGAGCTGCAGACTTGCCTCTTGCCTGCTTTTGTAGGTCACCCCCTGGAGCCTGTCAGTTTCAGGACAAAAAAATGATTTAGGGAGCTATGCGTGAGCTCATGACCCAGCAGCCTTTGCAGTAAAAGGTAGTGTTCATGTTAAAACAACACCGCAAATGATATTCCAGCCTGCGGGCTTTGCAGCTTATTATTATTGAACAGGAGTCATCTTTCAGCCACTGCAGGATGCCAGCTAACAAATAGCACTACAGAGCTTCTAACTCATAGACGAGAAGTGTTGTGTTACCTGCTCTCCAGAAGAGCTACGCAAGATTTAAGTTTGCTCATGCAGCCGTGAGGTCTAGCCTTAAACTTTCTGAGTCTCAGGTGCTGTCACACTTCGTATGAAACAGCATGGTGCTGAACAAACTAAAAACAATCCAGAAGCGCCCGGATAGGTTGCAGTAGCAAAAATAATCATTGTTGTCAGTGCTGGGAACAAAACTTGAGTGCACTGTATTTTCCAGCAGCTGAAAAACAGGAAAGAGAAGCGTGGCTGTGGCTTGGGGGCTGCATCACTGCACACTGCAAACTCAGGAGCTGTCTTTCAACTCTACGAGAAGCGGCCAGTGAGGAAAGGCCACAATTAACAAAACTGCATCTGGTGTAAAATAATAAACCAATACTGAGTGAATGAATATGCCCCCTATAGGCTAGTGCATGACTACAGATGTAACAGCTAGCAGGATTTGGTCTCACATTTGCAATAAATTCACCGTTTCCAGCATGGTTCCATGGTTTAAACCTATTGCAATGTATTTCTTGATTCTAGAGTAACATGTAAAGTGACAAAGGACGCAACATTTACTGCTAGATACAGCAATTAAGAAGCTTTGTTCTCATCAGAGACAAAGCACAGCTAAGAAGCCGCTCAGTGAGGCACATATTTGAGAGTTACCATATCCAGGTGCGGCTATGGGGAAAAGTCCAAGAATCCTCTGCAGTTCCTTCTAGCAATCCCAGTATTAGAAATTTATGCAGGAGTAATTTTTTTGTGTGTGGAAGCTGCAAGGAAATTGCAATGGAAACTGCAATTTTTTACACAGTGATCAAGAGCACTGCTAAGGTGGCTAAAATTAAAATATTTTCAGGATGTTGCAGGTTCTAGTGAGGATATGAAAAAATTGTTCACACTACAGGCTGAGAAACCACGTAGAAAACTAGCAAGTAAGAAACATGCTGTCCTTTGGCATAGGGCAGTGCATCCTGCACTTGGTCTAGACCAGCACAGCCCAGCCAAGGTCTCAGACCAGGGCACCAGCAACGCCAGCCGCAGAGCTGTGCACAGGGCAGGCACAAGCATCCAGCACCCGAACCAGCGGCAGATGCTGGTTACACCCAGTGCTCGGCGCGGCCGCAAACGCTGGTTACAGCCGCTCGTGACAGTTGCCCAGCGATTCTGAACTCCTCCTGCCCTGCAGAGGTGCCACGCTCGCTTTAACGCCGGACACCAGCCAGAGTTACACAGCACTCCCAGAGAGTAACCGCTGCCCTTAGACGGGGCCTCCAAAGCACCTCGGAGGCAACCAGATAAATATCGCGGCGGTGACTTCAAGATTTCGCCCCTGACTCCCCCGCAGCCCCGGGAGCCA
>NW_010579897.1:14408-25304 GCF_000705375.1 Tinamus guttatus | reverse complement strand
CTTACACAGAAACCTAGGTGATGTAATAAAGTTTGATCAGATTAGTGATTGAAATAGAGATTCTAGTGTGGACCTCATGGTAATTCTGTGGATTAACTTTAAAATTAGTATGTAGTATTTCTAATATTTTGATATACACCTGTATAAATCAGCATAAGAATGAAATTCACTTTGGTGAAAAGGTCAATGTGAAGTATTCCGTACTACCCCAAGTCCTGTTTTCTATGTATTTCAGTGTCAGTTTGTAAGAACTAGGTTGAGAAAGGAAACCGTGTACTTTCTTGTATCAAAAAAAGGGTTACCATAGGCCCTCAAGACCTCCTGAAGAATTGAATACTCTTGCGAAAAGATTAACGTGTGGAAAAGAGACAATGTATAGCAGAGGATATCCCTCATTTATTTCATTCACAGAATGAAATAAAAACTATGAAAGTCTTTACTGCAACTGGTTTCCTGGTCACAGTTAACAGCTGCAGTTTCTTTTTTTCCTTTTACTATTTCACTTAATTATCTACTAAGATTCTGAGTGATTAATGCAATTCAAAATGAGCTTGCTACACTCAGGCTTTTAGATTATTTTTTCTTCTTTCATTATTTCTCTTATTATCTTATTAACTCTACAATAATGTTAGAGCAGTAGAAACTGGAGACAGTTTCTCTCTTCCAAATACTTTCTGAGATGGTCTCTTCCCAGCTTGCCCTGTCTGTTCCTTTATCAGCTCAGTGAAGGGTCTTTCTACAAATGCAGATCCAGGAACAAAATTCATACAGCTGTTACACATATCCTTTCTCTCAGTACATATTGATGACATTGTATCTATAATCTCCTCTATTCTCTCCTGCCTGTGTTGGTGCTCAGTGCTTAGTAAAACTTAGTAAAAATGCAGCATTTGCCAGAGAATTAATGAGATTTATATGAACTGAGATTAGGATTTAGTGGTGTTGTCATTAATCAGTAAGATGATGTTGAAACAGACTATCCCTAATTTGTTGTAACTAATGGGCCATAAATATGTAGTATATTATTTAATTCTCTGAGTTTATATATTTTATTATTGTAAATATTTGTGTATGTAGATCTGAACATGAAAACTCATAACTTAGCGGGGAAGCAGAAAGCTTTTGAAGCAGTAGTTGCATCAAAGTTTCCTCTCAGATGTGCTTATGTTTCCCTTTTTAAAACTTTTTTTTTTTTGCCAGATTATTTCAACTAGTTGTGATTCAAGCTTTATGACATACAAGGATACCAGTTTGAAAGTTGTGAAGTTATGGACTATAGGAGTAAAACTGTTGGTAGCTATATTTTTTGTTTTTTGTTTTTTATTGCAATAGATGAAGAAAAAATATGGCCTCCTTGTATCAGAGTAATTGTAATTAGATCTCCAGTACTACAGACTGGATCACTTCATATTATCACAGCTGTGAAACCTGCTACAATTGGAAGGTAAATCTGAATGGAGTTTATATGTATAATCTTAAGTTATGTCTGACTTTGAAAGCTAGATAAGATGCTCAGTGTTCATCTCTACTGTTCATGCTTGCTCTAACTGTCAGCAGTTGCCAGATACTGTGATTAGCCAACAGTAAGAGGTTTAAGTCACCTAACATCATGGCTGTTGTCCTAATAGCATGTGCATATGCAAGTAACAGCTGAGCAAGCCATGAAAGCCTGTTAGGCAGTGAGAACCACCTAGCTGTAATGGATTGTTTGTCTAAGGCTTAATGGCAGCATAAATTACAAGGAATTTATTGAAAACCATTGTTTCTTAGTGAATAAATTTCTGGGCCCCTGAGTGAAATTTTCAGAAATGAAATTATACACTTCAGAAATTCAGAATTTCAAGGAAGCGTAATAGTTGCCTTTGCAAACTTGGACTCATCACACATTCAAATTCCAGTAGGGTCAATTCATCACTTTAAAATAGTAAGTTTAACTTTGTGATAGCCTGTATATGTGACTTGTCTTGCTAGAAAAAATACAGTTTGTTTTTTTTTTTATTGTGCCTATTAAAGAACTGCTGAATTGAGTGATGCATTAAATCTTTATCAGTGTTTACTGATATCATCAGCTCTTCAGTGGCTTCTGGTTGGTGCTGGCAGATGTCTTGATTTTCTGTTAAAACTGGAGCTTCCTAGGTCCATCTGTTTGTCAGCTTAATAGATGTCAGTGCTTGCAACTTGCATTCTTACCTCTTTCTTTCCACTGCACTAGTTTTGACTGATAAATCTGTGCAGATTACTATTTCATTGCTTGTGTTACCTGCGTAATGCTACTAAGAATTGAACTCTCCTCCAAAATTGATGGTAAGATGCACCAAAAAGCGTAAATGATGCAGAATTCACAGGCAATCTACAGGACTTATAGGAGAGTAAAAATACAGGTAGAAATACCAGATTTCTGGATAAACTTTTAAAGGACACCTTTATTGTGTCATTGCCTGCTATTTAGATTATAGATGATTAAGGCATCATCTATAAACACTTTTATGCATCATACATTGCAAAAAAATACTTCTGCATCTGCAAGATTCCCCAGTTGCTCAGTGGGAAATATGTATTGTAAGCCATTATAAAAAAATACTCCCACTTTATCATAATTTATGTGTTGGCTTGCCTTTCCAGAGAAAAAGATGTTGGACATACACTTCAGATTCCTGAAGTTGGAGTCAGTAAGGTAATGCTTGTTTTTGTATGACGGAACCTAGGTGAATTATGAATGAAGCTTTAGATTTTATGGCTTTAAATTTTATCAAATCTTGCAGGGTTTTTTGTTTGTGTGTGTTTTTTTTTTTTTTTTTTAAAGCAGCTCTAGAGTGAGATATGCTTTCATCTACTTCTGTAAAGCTAGAGAAACAAACACCTTTTGCTGAAAAGGGACTTGATGCAAACAGCCGTTTGACTTCAGTGTCACACTCACTTGAAGATTAGATAGGTTACATTCAAACTTTAGGAAAGCTAAGCATTTTTTTCAAAGTGGAATTTATCCACAGTAAATAATTGCACTCTGAATCTTGAATTTCTTGCAGTTGAGATTACATTAATATGCTTTATCTTCTCCTCAAGGTAACAGTATGAAAGATGATGTTCAGGAAGCTTGAAAATATCATAGAAGTCTTTTTAGTGAAAGATCTTGGGACAAATGTCTTTTCTCTAGTTAAGAGAGGGATTAAAATAGGGTGCTCTTTTGCTAAATACTTCAGCACAGACCATTGATTAACAAAGGCATGTGATCCGAACAAAAAAAAAGTGGGAGAAAAAAGATGCATATGCTAGTATGTGAAATACCCTTTATCAAGTCTTTGGTAGATGATAGTTCTGATTAATCAGGCATGTACCATATGCATAATAAGAATTTCATGTGAAAACCTTTTCTGTATGCTAATGAGCTTTTTAGAGATGTATTTTTAAATGGGGCACATGAAACAGTCAAAGGGTATTTATTTTTTTGCAACATTAACCTTTTTTCTGTATTGTTTCTTGATTTGGATAGCAGCATTTATCAATACTTTATGCACACCTATTTGCTTTAAGTACTTTTCATTCAAATTAACTGCCTACAAGTTATTTCATTTTGCAGATGAAGATTCAAAGGCAGAAAGTTAAAGGACATATCTGTAGAAATACAGAATGTTGTTACCAAAATGTTTCCCTTCCTGTTTGTAATTGATAAATGTGGACCATTCTGGCATTTTGCTTAACATAAATTTAAAATGAGGAATTAAATAAATAACACCCTGCAGATAAGACAAGTAATTTGGCGTGGAATTATGTCTTCCCCATTCTTTTAATGGGATTGTTCATTTAATGTCAGAAAGGTAATAAAAGGAACAGCAGTTGATGGACAGGAACTGTTGGGTTCTGGGTGCTACCGTACACATCTTAATATATCTGCTTCTGTTATGATGGCCCATGTAATGTGAAGGTGGAGAATGAGATCAAATAAGAAAAAAAAGCAGGTCTTCATGTATCTCTAGAATGTGTGCCACAAAGACAGGAGGAGGCTAGAATGCTGTTACACTCTCTTTTATTTCCTTCTTTTGCAAGATAAAACACACTTGCTATACTGGAAGTTTATACTTTTTTCAATACAAATCCCTCTTAATAAAATCACCTGATAGTCACAGAATCACACAGAATGTTTGTGGTTGAAAGGGACCTCTAGAGATCATCTAGTCCAACTCCCCTGCTCAAGCAGGGTCATGCCATAGGTATATTATCAATGAAGTACTTCATGGTTTTGAAGCCCATTTGTTTACATCTCAAATGGCCTGAGGTAATAAAGCATTGCATAACATGGCTATTAGAGTACCAGAACAACTCCCTAAAATACCTTCTGAAAACTTACTTCAGTGTGTAAACTGTGAAATACTTAATGAAAACATTTCACTTAAATTCTTGTATTTATCAGTTCCATGCAGAAGTATAATTTGACCACGATTTGCAAAATTATGTCCTTGTGGATCAAGGGAGTCAGAATGGAACAGTTGTTAATGGCAATCAGATTCTCCAGGTGAGTGAACTTATTGCAATATTGCTAAGCATTATAACTACTTTATAATAACATTATTTATGTTAAAGAAAAATGTAGTCATGGTCACTTTCATTCACTAACAACAGATTTCTTTCATACAGTAATCACTACTTTAGTTCTCTTATGGTTTTAGGATCCAAGTGTAGCACTTGGTGTATTTTGTAATATAAATTAGGAAAAAGCCATTCCAATCACAGAATGTAGACTGAAATGCCTGCTTGAAGCTTTTGCCTGGATTCATGATGCCAAAATGAATCATTACAGTGTTAGCAGTAGTTGTGCTTTACAGTTTTTGCCCTTCATTGCTCATTGATAAACATGACTGTCAAAACTCTCTTGCTGTAGCCCAAAACAAAATGTGATCCCTACATCTTGGAGCATGGAGATGAAGTGAAGATTGGTGAAACTGTACTTTCTTTTCATATACATCCTGGCAGTGATACTTGTGATGGCTGTGAACCAGGGCAAGTCAGAGCACATCTTCGCCTGGATAAGAAAAAGGAATCATCTGGTTAGTCATATTATCACTCGATATATTTTGACAATAGGTCTTTATTGACATAATAATTACCTCAGATGGTTTTAATCTTGCAATTTTCTTGTCATCTGGGAATAGCTCTTCAACTCCTGATGTATTTTCTTTTGGCATGTTTGTCTATGTGTAATAACGTTAGAACAAAATTTCTGTCCATCTTAATGCTTAAATACTGGTTAAATTAAATTCAGTCATATGTTCTTCCTTTTAGTTTTCCCAGCACTTAGCAAAGAAGAGAGAGAGTTAGTCAGAAGAAAAGCATTAAAACAAATATGGGTGAAATACGGTTTACAGGTGAGTTTACAGTGAAGACTGATTATGTGCTTGAAGTCTACACCCTCTCTGTGATTCCTATTTCAAACCATGAGTTTCAGTGAACTATCAGATTTTTAAAAAACTGAAGCCTGTTGGTTTAATGTATGTTTGTTTCCTGTATACTAAGCAAGCTAGTCATTATTTATAAACAAGAATGCCAACATGAGTGTACAGGCAATATGGTGTATAAGTATGGTTGTGTTACTTGTGTTTTAGAGATGATTTTGACTACAGGGTTGCATCTAGCAGTTGTAACAATTAATAAGAAGAAAACATTTCTCAAATTCTTTAACTATTGAAATCACATTGATACAAAATGCATACATGCATTCTTAGTTACCTATTTCAAAGAAATTGGTGCTGAGAGACAAGCTTTATATTAGTCTCATGGAATTTTCAGTGGCTTGTCAATACAGTTTGATGCTTAATATGAGAAGAATGATTCTTCATACAAAGAAGTTTGAGATTAACCGTCTCTATGAAGTTGATAAATTTGGCAATATTACATCGTTATGTGATGTCAATAACAAACTACTCAGTAAGAACTCTGTAGTATTTTGCTACAAGTTTTAGAATTAATAAAATAAGGGGAAGCTGCTCCACTAATGGGGAAGGAAAGAATCAAGACATCAAAAAAGAGACTTTAAAGCCAGACATCATGCCCTGATGGAATTTCTTCTGATCCTAAAGAACACAGAGTATGAAAACAACAAAGCAGTGAAGAATCCAAAGTACAAAGACAGAGCAGGAAAACGCAGAGAGACTGTTGGAAGTGAAGGAACTTTCCAGAGAGATGATACTCCAGCTTCTGTCCATACGTAAGTTTATAAAAATCTGTATCCATCAGTGGTGAATCTGTTAGAAATGGTAAACAGTAATTGTAGGTCTAATTTGTAAGTTCGTAAAAGGATATCTGGGGTAATGGAGTGTGAGGACTAGGATGATTTGGTGGTGAGGTACTTGCTACCCTTTCACAAGCACAATTGATTCTCCCCCACTTGCATTTTATTTTGTAATTCCCAAAATAACCAGATAGTTCACAGGCATTTTAATACTTTGGGAGTGGGGTGGGGGAGTCTTGGAATAGTAGCCCAAAGTACCAAAGATATGCATGGGAGAACTTGAAACAGGTGGCGTGAGGGTCTTCTGGATAGTTCTTGATTCAAGTAGGAACAGCAAAAGAGTAGTTGGTTCCTGTTTTGTAGCACAGTGGATGCATGTGTGTTAACTCTTACTTATCCGTTAACTTTTCTTTAAAGTGAAATCAGCAACAGCAATAAAGGACATCAAATGTTGGAGAAGATGGGATGGAAGAAAGGGGAAGGCCTGGGCAAAGACGGTGGTGGTATGAAGGATCCGGTAGGTCTGGTTTTTCACTTGGAACAGAAAGAAATTGAAATGCACTTGCAATTAATAATGTCGAGCTGTAAGCCATAGATGATTCATTTAAAACACTTCAAAGTCATCAATAGTAGGCAATAACCTCAGTAGAGCCAATCTCAAATAATTCTTAACTTGAATCAAATTTTGTGAAAGTTTTCAACGATTACATCACTCTTGTGGAAAACACCAGTAATGTTTGTTGTTTGTTTTGAAACCAAGCAAAGGAAGACAGACAACTTCTAGTCATGTGAATAATCCCATGTTTGAATACGAAACAATTCCAGTCTTCCTTCAGACTTAAGTGAGGTAAATTAATTTTAAGATGGGCTCAGAGCCACACCTTGGTTTGTATTGTAAACTGTGCCCCTTACAGGGCTGGCTTGCTGTTTACTGCACTCAATCCATGAGCAGTGCTCCAAGGGTTAGTTGGTGGTAGGTGACATCATTCAATACTTCAGATTGCAATTTTAAAGATTCATCAAACTGTTTTAATAGTAGTTTAGGTGTCACTCTATGATCTGGCTATATTACTGTTAGAACCTTACACAGAAGTGTTTGGTGAGAGGGATTAGTATTATAAAGCATGATTTGAAATACTTAGTATTAATTTAATATTTAATAATTATTTCTACAGTTAAGCATTTCTTTATGTATTTGACAGATTCACCTTCAGTTACATAAGACACATGCAGGTTTGGGTACAAGTAAACCAGCTTCAATCGAAGATGTTCAGATCATCCAGAGCAAGAATAAAAAGAACTGGGATAAAGCAAGAGAAAGGTTTGCTGTAAACTTCCAAGAGACTAAAACACAAAAAGATACACCTAAGGTCATGCCTTGGGTTAGAGGAACTGCAGAATAAAAGTGACTGTCCCATAGCAGGGTAATTCCTCTGTGTAAATAGTTGGGAGAGAATTTATTTTTATTCATTTTTTTTTTTCCTTTTTTCTTATGCTAAAGCAGAAGTTTGGTGATACGTAACATACCCTTGTGAAAAACCTCTTCAAGGTTAACTCCAGTTATGTTCATGGGTTTTCTGTAGTCTTCACGCTTTTATAAAATTACATTTTTAGTAAGAAATGAAAATTTAGAGGGATATTCAAAAGTACTTGAGAGTGATTCTATCATGAGCAGGAATTTTCTTCAATTGTGTTTAACATAGTACTTCATGGAACGTCAAGTGAAATACTTGTTACATTTAAACTTAAAAACAATACTCTTAAATTTGGAGCAGTGGTTAAAAAGCAATCTCGAGGGTGGTGATGTGGGGGGGAAAGTACTCCCCTAAAGTTGACATACACAGCAGCACAAGAGCCTTTTCTTGTGGGTGGAATGGTCAACAAAAACACACCAGTATTAAATATATGCAATTCAGTAATACTCAAATACTTCAGCCTACCTTCTGAGAAAACAAATTTGTTTATATTAGCACATACTGCATTCCATGAAGTAAAGTACCAACATTGGTGAAGAAAAGTCTTCAGTGGACAGCCTGTAGCAAAATTTCTTCTGTGAAGAACCTGCTTGAGACTTGTTAGTAAATCTGTATCATACCTTTAAAAGAGAAGGTATGTTTAGAGAACTGCTGTCTGTGTGCATTATTTATTAATTTCTTGTTCTGATGCATCCGTTGCTGGCAATGGAGTTTATGCCGGGGGGGGAGGGAGGGGAAACCCTACCAGATATTCAGTGGGAAAGGACTGCCAAACTGAAGCTAAAAGCTTGGTATTTGTTGAATGTGCCTAAACAGAATAAATTATTGTCAATTTTAGCACTGTGCTTTTTGATATTATCTTATGCATATACTGGATACGAGTGTTCTTGTAAAATAAGAAAACTTCATCCAGTTTCAGTCAAAGCTACAATTCTGATCCTTGTCAAAATAAACCATCCTACTGTATCACACAGGCAACTGTCAACTAGTTTTTAGTAAAACTGGGACAGTTTTACTAACAGTTGCTAGGTGTTAATATCAGATTTACGTACTGTAAGAGAAACATTCAAGCTATGCGATTCAAATAATGAGAGCACACTTTTTTTTTTTTTTAAAACAACCTGAAGTGTACCTTACCTCAGCGTATGCAGCTGGAGGTGTGGCTTGGAGTGGTGTGAATGCCTGCAGTAATATTGCTTAATTTCATTAAAATCAGTTTGCCATTCACCTTGGGAAGCAGTTATCTTTTCACTGTTACACCTGTAGTTATGAACTGCTGTTCACAGCAGCAGTTACGAAATAGAAGAGCAGGTTCTTCTACAAGGGTGGAAAAAAGTGCAGGCTAAAGAAATGGTTTTACTATTACTTAAATTCTTTAAGTATTTGTTAATATTCAGCAGACCTTTATGATCTTGATAGTAAATCAAACCTGACAGAAAGACTTCCTTTAGAAATCTTAGTTCCTCCTCCCCTGAGTTACTAGTTACTTTAAGTCAGTTGCTGGTGTACTAGTGCCAAACAAAGAAACTTGAAAGGATTTAATTGAATTTAACAGAGTTTTTATTGCATAAAAACTTCTTGGGGTAAGTCATCATTGCCCTTCTAGAGAAGCCTTGTCTGTAAGAGGCTCATATAGTCAAGCACTGAGTCTGTTTTCAGTACTGTGACTTCATTTTTCTACAAGCAAGTTCCATGTAAAGGGTGAAGTTTGGACTCAGTTTCATGACAGATCATGAGAGATCCCACTGTGTTCCAATGGACCCTGGTAAAGAGGAAAAAGCAGTTCTGTTAATATGCACCAGTGTTACCAAAGCAAACAGAACTATGGTCTGGCTAATCAATTATTTTAAGTAGCTATGTTCCTTTATTGAGTAGAGGCCCTTTTTGTGAGTTTGAATGGGGACTATCTTGGTGACCATTTAAATAAGTTTAAATTACCAGTGAGTTACATTTTAAGTCTTATGTGCAAATGCAGTGTTGTTTTCCCTCAAAACAGGAGGGGAACATGAGCTGCCACTGCACTACTATAATTTTGGAGGCTATAACCAGTAAGGTACAGCATAAGGTATAACTGTCTTACCTTCTCAGACCTCCAACCATCCTGCTGTTGTCTTCTTAAATTCACACTACTTAATATTCATCACTTATAGACAAACATTTTTTGTCTGTAGAACCACACTAAAAAAGTGTTGGTAGTTTACTCTGCTGCACTGAAAATTTTCAGTGCCCCTAAAAGTGAACTTACTGAATATATTTCTGAAACTTAAAAGAAGAGCAGGCACATTCACACCTTCAGTGTTGAATGCCCAAGCAGGTGAGTAAAAACAGAGTGTTCATCATTCTCTGAAAGCCTCTGGCTTAAGTGCCTCCTCTTCCACCAAAGGTTCTGAGCTGAGGTAGATAACAAATACTTTTCCCAAAACATACTGTGGTTGAAACTGGAGTTTCTGTTCCAGCAAGAAGGAAGTTGTTGCTGCAACTGGTTGTGTGAAACATAGCTGACACAGGTGGTCAGCCAGCAGGTACCAAACCTCTGGCCGCAGGAAGACACGTCAGAAATAGCATCCGGTTATGAGCAAGTTATTTTTAAGATCATACTTGCATATGACTTTTTTTTCCCGATTCTCAAGATTTTTTCTGTTAGTTTTGCATAACTTTGTGACAAACAATATGTTTCTTTCTCATAGACAGGGGCAGATGAGCACACCTGCCATCAGCAGAGGTCGGCAGAGCACCTACCCCGGTCCTGGTTTATATTAGCATCCCTAGGAGGAGGTGTTACTGTCTCATACATGGCGTCTATAGCATCAGAAACTGATGCTGCAGTACCTGCACTCCATCTCCATTTTACATGTATATATTTATATAATCATATATTTTATATACTTTTTTCATACGTTGCACTTTAATCTGAGGATGCCTCTGTTCATAAACATACCTGTGTACTTGCTTAGGTGGAAGGAGCAGCGCTAATCCTGATCCAGCTGTGTGGTAGCTGGGTGCTTTCAGAGGGCAAGCCGGGCCCCTCCCGCAGGCAGGAAAATAAGAATTAGAGGAGCGCGCGCCCGGCGCGGCGGGAGGTCGCGTGCGGGCAGAGGCCGAAGCGCGTGTCCTGAAGGGGAAGCTCAGGCCTGAGGGGCCGGACGCGCTGAGGGCCCCGCTCAGCCCGCGGGGCAGCAGCCGGGGGCGCCGGGCCCC
>NW_010579896.1:48210-70245 GCF_000705375.1 Tinamus guttatus | reverse complement strand
AAAAAATGCAATAACAAAAGAATGTGAGAAATAGGAAGGACTAAAATCATAGGCCTAAACACAATCCATAAACAACCATTCCAACTTAGTGTTCAGCAATACCACAGCAAAACGGAATGCACAACATTACCTGACTGTGTCTAGAAGCCATAAGTTCAACTAGAAAGTTTCACTGCTGCAGCTTGATGACAGAGGCACACACAATGACCTACAGCTGGGTGGTAGTCAACCAACTTGATTCAAGAGGAAATCAAGTAAGAAGGAACATTCTCTTTCTTGAGTGGTCTTTAATAAGCTTTCATGCTGGGATGCTCCTCTGAAGAGAGCAGTAAACAGCAATCCCAGTTTTCCATCTAGCAGGTGCCAACAGCAGTCAAAGCTGGGGCCAGAAAGGGGCCAGGGCAGTTTCTTCCAAGCAGGGTGGTCCAGAAGAAGATAGAATGAGAAGACAGGCAGATCTGCCTACTGCCTTGTAGCCTTCCAGCACAGGAAGCTAATGAAACCATGGGGAAACCTGCACATCATACTGGTGAAGTTTTCACACTGGGGGAAAATTCCAGGGCTTAAAAAAAAAATGAATGCATTTAATTTACGCTTGCATCATTATCCCTCCAATACTAAAGACACAGCTTCAAATTAAGTTGTCCTTTGCTCATTAGTGTTTAGAGTTTGGATGCTGTTCTTTTGCGGCCTATATAATGAAGAGGAGGTGGTTGCTACATCTCTTGGTCATTTATCACATCTTTAGAACTAACAATTTTGCAATGCAGTAAATTGATATTTATCTATTTGTTAAGCACTCTTCTTTTCCATGACTTCTTCCCAACCATCAGTCTGCAGATACATTACACAATCAGGGCTCTTCACACAAAGGTGAGCAAGTCCTGGACTAAAGATCAATTTTCTTCAGCCTGACACTCTCTTGGGAAATGTGCATTAGCAATACAACTATAACTAGAAGAGTTTTGTAAATTGTATGTTGGAAGATTGCCATGTTTGGGCATGTTAAGTGTCCATCAGAAAGAAACTGACGGGATGAAGAGGAAAGAATCCCAGAGACACTGCCAATATTTAGGGAACAGATTCCCCTCTACCGGGTAGATATAGGGTAGAAATGGCCTTCCATTTCTTAGCATAATTCTGCCTTCTCCAAATCACAAAAAACATATTGCCATAACTACTCACAGAGGCTTCTTCTGAAGTTGAGAGGGTATTGCCAGCATATTTTAGAGAGTTTCCAGAAGAATAGAAAGGAATTGCTAGAAAATTGTTATTATTTGCTTTATAAATGTTAAAGTCTTTGCTTCTCCCCTGCCTCCCCTTCCTCCCCCCTCCCCCCCTCAGGAGCTGCCATTTGGTTTTCAGATTGCAGAATTGCTAATAGGAATGTCTCGTTAAGCTTTTCCACATTTGTCTGTCATTTCTTCATCTGTGTAGGTGTTACTTGCATGGCATTACTCAAAGGCTGCTGTGATATTGCTGGCACTAACTGGGATATAACACATCATGGGGCATTACTCAGTTTTCCAGAACAGATATTTACTTCAGCAGAAACTGCTTTCTGGGGTTTAATCTTTATACTTTCTACTTATGCCTTTTGTGTTTAACAAATTTCCAAACAAAGAATGAAAAAATTTACCACCAGACAAATGCGTGCACATGTAAAAGATAAAAGTTCTGCTCAAAAACAGATCCTCCCCTACAGTCATTTCTAAAGAAAAAAAAAAAAGAAAAGAAAATTATTAGTTTGTCTGTCAGGAGAAGAAAGATGTTGCCACCTTTGAAATGGCATTTCAGTTTGTATTTCCTTTTTACAGATTGTTCTGGGCAGATACTAAAGTTTGGCAGGAATGGAAGAACAAAAGCTTCCCGACAAGACAAACTTCATGACTGAACTTATTTGAACCAACCCTTTTCTGAGTTTAATATTGCACTTTAGAAAACCTGGGCTGAATACTCAGATGTGAGCAGGAGATCATTATCACTTAGGTTTGTGCCAATTACTGGTTGTTCTGTCATGGTCCTCACACATCTGACTCCTCCGTTATGGTATGATTTGTGTTTTCAGGAGGGACTGCCAACACAACCACCACACCAAGTACTGCCTGGGGCACAGGGGTGCAGCCTCTGTGGATGGCAGTGCACCCACCTACTCCATGCATGGACTTTCCCCACTGCATTTGGAACCAGTTTGGGTCACTGCTGGCACAATGTCAGCTCCTGCCACACATGCCACAGGAGAAGACATTTTGCTTTCCATGTCACAACAAGGTGCCCAAATCAGATTGCATGTGCAGTGCGGGGAAGGTTCCCTGCTCTGCTAACCACTCAGCACCACATGCACCCAAGGAAAAAATGTTTACCTGGTGTGGCCACGGTTAACCTTTTTTCCTTGCTGAGACGGTGCCCATGGATGAATTCACTCATGGAAGGGGGGCCCCTCAGAAGATATGATTCTGTGGAGGCGGGATGAGGGGGGGCTCTTAATAATTTCTGTAGGTAGGTCCCTGAAGTCCTGGGATGGCTCTGATCACAAAGGGAAGGTGAGAATAGTCTTGCAGGAGATCCAAGAAAAATACATATGGAAACAAAAGAGTTTAATTACCTTTCAAAGCCTCATGTATGACAACATCATGTTAATTTGCTTAACAGGTAAAAGAAAAAAAAAATCAGTGTTGCCACCTCTTGTCATTTCCACAGCAGGACATCTTGCCTGCCTAGGAAATTCTTGTTCATATGAGGGGAGGAGGAGATGAGGTTGACTTATACCTCAGCACGCTGGAGTCGACATATATAAGGCTTCTGGAATGTCTTCTTATGTTTTGCATTGTGGCTAGAGTATACAGGAAAAGGGAAGGATTATCTAGGACTTCCATAGTAGAGAAGTCATCAGAACCATGGAGATTCCCAAAGCCATAGAGCTTTGGCAGGACAGTCACAGACAAGACGAGAACTCACTGCTTGGACAGCAAAATATTTGAATTATGAATGGCAGCCATCTCCCTTCAAAAAGTTGTTTGCACAGAGAAATTTATCTGAGTGAACACATCCATATTTTTTTGCACTGACAAAGAAAAAGTGAGTATCAGAGCTTAACAAAGAAAGACTATTTCTTTTGTGTTAAGCACTGAAATGCTCATAGGACACAACCCCTTTTTCTTATTTCAGATGCTCATTTTACCATTTGCAATACCTTAACTTTTTATGGAAAATACATTCACGCTAATATTAAAGACATACAAGATGCACTGAGACACTGACAGAATATAGTTCAAAAACTGCATTAAGGAGGAGGAAATAACATTGTGAGTAGGTGGATCAGAACCACACGTTGCCAGGCTTTGAAATCCGTAGTCATATCCTCCCCACCTCCTTCTCCCCAGTCAAAATAGAAAAAAAAAAAGATATATATATAATGTTTACAATTCAGTGAAAGACTTTAATGAAAGTCTGGCCACTGCACTGTACTGTAAAGATCACTGCATGCATACCTTTTCCTCTGAGTGCCACTGCTGACCAGTAAGTTTGGTTGCTGTGGGCCCTGACTATGCAGGAGGAAAGTGTCTATGGTTGGCACGGTGGCTGATGCCTCCTCACTTACTTTAGGGCTGCCGATCTTGCTCTTTCCAAGCTTGCCTTTGCTGCGTCGGGACTGCTCGTGGTCGAACTCTAAATCCTCCAGGCGCTGGGTGAGGGCAAGTTTTTGCTGGATAGCCATGCGCAACAGAGAGTTTAGGGTCTTCTTCTCATCCTCTGCAGCTGCTAGCTGCCTCTGCATCTCATCCAGCTGCGTGACGTACTCATCACACCTGGGAAAACAAACAAAGCAGAAATCTGGGGAACTGGTCCAAGAACCAACCCTGGCAGGGAAAGCATTTCAAGGCCTCTGTTACAGAGACAGGTTTGGGTCAAACCTTTCTGGAACATAATCCTGGAAGCAGACAGCCTTAATTCTTCTATTCCCATTTTGAACAAACTTGGAAGTGTTCAGGCTTCCCACTCAGTAAGAGAATCTGTATCTGGAATAGCAGAGTAGTCTAATGCTCGTGTAATGTGTTTCTAATGCACATAATGAGCAACCAGAAGGTAGGTTTGAGATTGTCTCTACATCAGACTCCAAGCAACAATTTAGGGACAAGTTCCTCTAATAACTCACCATGATAGTAATATCTACTAGTTAGATAATGTTATTTACTGTAAACAACAAAATCAACTTAAGCAAAGTATTCTATAAAAGACAAAAAAAAGGCTACTCTGAATACTTGGCACTTTGTGAAATGAGAAGCCCTTAGTTATTTGCCCTTGTTAACTGGTTAAAGGCATGGTGTTCAGGCAATGATTTCACAATGACAAGATATTACCAGCTGCTTTTTAATCCTCAGCCTCTTTTATCATTATGAAAGAAATACCCTGATTTCATTCTCTAGATATCTGCAATAGATTTTGAAATACACTATCTTTCTCATATGATTTGAGATGCAATTCAATTTAGTCTTGCTTTAAACAATGTTTACTAAAGTTAACAGGAAGAGCAAGATGTTCCAGCATGATCTTAGTCACTTTTTGAAGTAAAACAGGTTCAATTTATTAAAAATAGATCCATCTACTCAATAAAAACCAAAGGTCATTGAAGTACACCAATAGTGAAATTATTCACAGGTAGTGGTACTGTCTGACCATCAGGCATTTGTAGCCACATCAGATGCTCTGCATAAGACTTTTTCACTTGAAATAATGCAGCTTTTGCCAAAACCTCTCTCACATGCAATTTGTACAAATCTAAATAATTTTGCAATGCAACTACAATAGTGTATTAAATGACAATTTAGCTTAATCAGCATTATTCACAGAAAACAAACATCAAAAAAAATTTACTTTTCTTTCTCAAAATATACAACTCACTAAACCCTTGAAACTAAACATCAAGTGATGAAATTTGTTTATAACTTTAATCTTCTCCTTGGGAAGCTGAAATAAACTTATTCTTAATCATTCTTCACACATAAATCACATATATATATTGTACTCTTCTTTTTAATAATTTAAGTACTTTAATTGGAAGCGAAATGACTAAGCCAGCCATACGCTGCGCTACAGTTTCAGTAACGACTTTCTTCTGCAGAACCTTAACGTGCATGACTCTCTCTCTTTAAGCTAGGAGGATTAGAGACCTTTCTGAAATGTTTGTTGGCTGAAAATCACATCTCTCTTTGCTCCAAGCTTTATGATATTTATGGATGTTTTATCCAGTTTCTTTGACAGAAACCCTAGAATGAAACTAGCATCCTGGAGATTAAATTCAATCTGGGTGAAACAGGAATGACTAAGGTCTGTGTTAGCAAAGTCTACAATTTTCTTGCAACCACATGTACTGTATCTATTAATTTCCCTCTCCCTCCTCTTTCCCATTTTCCCCTTTAATTTGTCTAGAAGAAACAGAAACCTTTTTTTTTTTTTTTTGAAAAAAAAAAGATTTTATACTGAAAATTAAACCAAAACCAAGGAACATCTGCCGCAACACCTGTAGCAGAATGCCACTAAAGGAACGGGCTACCTTCCTTTAGCAAGGCAATGAGCCAATTTTTTTTCCTGGATAAAACATAGGTTTTCCTCAGGCCCTAGGCTGTGTAGGCAAATAAACATCTATTTGTAAAACAGCAACTGAGCACTGGCCTTAGAATGTGCACACACTGGATGCTGTCAGGCTGGCTTCATACTCAAGACAAAAACAAGCTAGTTAATACAACATCTTCCAATTGCTCTGATTAATTATATGGCCTTCCCAGAGGTCTCCCCCTAACAGCAATAAGGCATTCTTGGCAGTTCATTGCAGTGTTTGGGTGGTTCCAGTCATCTGACCTCCACCACGACTCAAAGTTTCCTATTATTTTTCACAAACACACAGCCCATTGTGTCTGTGTTTTGTTGCTTACGCATATATATATTTTTGAGAAACTGTTCAGAAAGGTTAAGCCTAAATCCATCAAGTAAAGGCCATAATTAACTTTTAAAACTGCTGAATCAACAGCATCAAAGCTCCTTGAAGTCTGCAGCAGTGAAGGTTATTCCATATAGTGGGAGGTAGCTACTGCCTACAGCCACAGCATTTCCCTTCAATGAAATATTCCCTACTATGTGCAAGTGTGGGATGAGAAGTTTTCCAATTAAAAAAGGAAAAAAAATATCCATATTACCTTTTGCCCACACGCTTTATGAACATTCGAGAAGTCTCACAGCATACTGGGGAACAAAAAGGTTAAGAGCTCTTAGGAGAGTGTATGTCTGGCAGCGGGGCTGGGGAGTCTGGACTGCATCACACACCAGGGCTCCAAACGGGGGTTTCAGAAGTGCTCAAATACCTAATAACAAAAGTTGTCTTGCTCTGTCCCTCAGCCAGAGCTCTTTCCCAATCTGTCCATAAACATCACTGTCAGTCTGCTGTCTGGTGGTCTACTTACTGATTGCCAGAGCAGGAGCCATCCCAATCTGTCCATAAACATCACTGTCACTCTGGTGGTCTACCTACTGATTGCCAGAGCAGGAGCCACGATTTCACCTATTTCTCATTTCTCTTGTCTTGGAAAGGAAGCAGAAAGACAAACAACCCCACTCATTTTGCATAATAGAAGCTTATATAGGAGTCTAAGGGATTTCTGGTTCCATCTTACTCTCTTGTTTAGGCATGTAAAACAAACGCTAAGTCAGGTCTAAGCATAATTTAGGTCACATAAATCAGTAGCCGAGCGTGAACTAAAACCCGAGACACTGACATGGACAGATCCCTGCTCTAGCTGTAATTCTCTTCTGCTCCAGCAATTCTTTCTCATCTAAGATACCTCCAGGACCTTTACTCATTTCCTAATCCATCTCTTCACTGCATTTTTTTTCAGATATTAAACATAAGAAAACATTTTGATTGATAGAGGATAAAATCAGTGCATGCAGTGTCAGGACGGTGGCAATATTATGAGTCATATTTCCTGCTCTCTCTTCTGACTATCTCTATTTAGACTGGGAACACAAACATATCCAGGGACTCAGTAAAGTTAGTTTTCTAAATATCTTACGATCCTGTTTTAAAAGTAGTTCCTTCTTTCCTTGAACATTAGACTTTTCTTCTACCCCAACTCCCACAGCAGATGGGAAAACTAACATTTAAAAGAATGTATTTTTAATTTGTCCCCCAGATGTGTGCTGGCCATCAGTGTTGCTACTTTACACAGTTCAGAGGCTGCACCAGTGATTTGGGGTTGGTATGAGGGGAAATGATGAGGGAAGTAGAAAAGGCTCGTACCATTTTCCTGATCTGGGACTACGAGAAGCCACACAGGACAGAATAAGGAGAATTATGACAGGAGTTGAGAACTGAAATTCTGCTTTGCCAATCATATGCACCTCACCCCTGTGTACACCTCCCCAGCCAAAGCTGCAGCAGCAGAGTTTGCACCTCCTTAAAATGCATCAATTAAAGTGCCTATATGAAAGAGTTCTTGCAGAGCAGTACTGTTGGTGGAGACTACCTAGTGCCCCAAAACATCAACAGTTGTAAAAGACAAGGTTTTTAAAACGCAGAAAACTTAAGAGTGCTTGCAAATGAACAATTACGGCCCTTAGCTCTTCTCTATTGCCAGATAAATACAATTAACCCAAGTGCACCCTGCCAACCTTCTGCTGCTCTCTCAACTTTACAAATAGCCGATATGATGAGGGGAGCCTAGGAAATGGATCCTGCTTTGAGCAGAAAGTGGACCAGAAGGATTTTCTGGCAGTTTGGACTGCTAAAGGGGATTGGTGTGAGAATGGAGAAACCTTCATCTTACTGTACTGCTTTAATAGTGTAGCAAGGCTGCTCTGTCAAGGGTTTGTTCACAGAAAAGAAGGCTTTATACTCTATGCTGCTTTTATTCTTCCTACAAGCTATAATGAGGACACACTCTTGAGTACTTTTTTAAGTACATGGAAAACGGAAAGAGGGTAAGAAAAAGCCGTAGAGATCAGAAACATAGAGATTTTAAATCAGAAAAAAGACAGGAAAGAAAAAGAGCAAAAGTAGAGGTACAAGCTGCACAAAGTTTGTACAAGCAGAATGCTATTTGACAAGGAGGACAGAAGAAGTGAATGAAGAACTTAAGGAAAGGAGGGATACAAAAGCATCAGGTGAAAAAACAAGTAAAAAATAAAAAAGGTTTGCTTGTTCTTGCTTTTGGTATAAGATCATCTTTGGGAAAACTTTCATGTTTGCTGTTCAGATCAGAAACAGGCCTGCTGTGCTGCTCTTTTAATGTGGCACTAGCTCTATCCACTGTATTTGACAGTAGAGAAAAACATCCACTTCAACACCAGAATAAATATGTATTTGTGAACTAAATGAACAGAAAAGAATGGTTTATGAAAGAGAAAGAATATTACCCTACCAACAACATATGAAATCATTTTCAGATCTATAATATAATTCTAGTAGCAGAGATATGTTCTTCCTATAATACAAATTCAGTAGTAAGTACTATGTGATGCAGGTTTATCACAGAAACCACTGTTTTATTTAACAGAAGACTAAACAACCATTTTCCTGTGCTATTCCATTGAACTGTTATTGCATGGAGAATCTTACATTCTTCCATTTCCAAACAGATTTCTCTTCTTGAACAAACAATTATAGTATATCAACTATCTGTCATTTAGACAAATGCTATTCCAAAGGCAGTACTAGGAATGAGTTAACCATTTGAACATTTAGGAAAATTGATTTAATTATACAGGCCATTAGATTCTGGAGTAGAGAAAGAAAAGGAATTTTTCACAACAGGAAAATCAATAGGAAAACACTAATAGGCAAGAACTTGCAGTGACTTTTTGTAAAGAAAATACTGGGCAAAATTCTTATGGGATACTTTTTGTATCTATGGCTATGCAGTATATTTTTAATCACTACTGAATAGTGTTTACCAGCAGCAGAAGATGCTATATGTGAAATTTGTCTCTACTAACACTAGACATTTACAAGATAGACAGCCATAGCTCAGCAAGTCACACAGATTCCCGTTACAGTTCACAGAAAAGAAACAAAAATTTTATCATATCTTACACCTAAACCTCTCAGATGGGGATCATTCATCTCACCTTTTAAGCCTAATTTTCAAAAAAAGATACTGCCATTTCCCAGCAGCTTTAGTAGATGCCTTAAATCCAAGAGAAGTGTTCACTCAAGATGCCTCAGTTGGGTAAGGAGCATTCAGCATGCCAACATGACCCTTAAATAATAACTTTTAAAGCTTTTCCAAACCGTTCTGTGTCATAGTTTGTTGATACATGCTCCATGCAAATATCCTTTGCTTCATGATACCACTCCTCCCCTCAGCAGTTAGCAGATATCTATATAAAATTATCTAATACATGTATCTCCTAGAGTAACAATCCAGTAAAAGTGAATTTCCAAGTGCACACATGCATTTCCAAAATACACACTTCTTTGCTTTTCTGAAGACAATTTCTAGGCATAACTGAAAGCAGTGGAGTTATCCTGGTTCACATCACCTGATGAGTTGGTTCTTTATTTCTGTAACGATACTACTCATACCCTTCTGATGATAAAGCTGTGATGAATTTGTTTACAGCACCTATGTCATGGCATATAAATGACCCCTTCTCCTTTCCTCCTACTTCTCTTATCTGTCACAGCCACTGTCACTAGGCAGCCAGGAACTGCAGGAGGTTGGAAGAGGGGAGATGGCACCTGCATACTAAAGGGAGGACTGGAGAGGTGTTGGCATGAGGCATGAAGAAGGCTCATCACTTACTTAGACACTAAAGCACAAGCGAGCAATCTGCATTATGCTTGACCAAAGAAACATGACATACCAGAGAAACTTCCTGAGGCTCCTACTTGCTTTGGTTATTTAGAATTTAAGAATTTATTGGTCAAAGTGCTGGATCTTAAAAAATATATTCACAGATCACCTTTGAAAAAGCTGCTAAAAGCTAAAAGTCCTCTGAAGAATGTATGGGAGAAGGAAAGGAGAGAGATGATTAATTACTGTCCTGAGAGGAAAAACTATGCTGCAGAAGATATGTGACACTTTTAAATATAAGGAGTAGGTAATAAGTTAAATACCACAACTGTAGAAAATAAGAATTCATAGTGGAGTGGGAAATTGCAGTGGTCTCACAATTATTTGTGTTGCATTACAGCAAGGAATAGTTGATGAAATAGATTTTTCCAGTGGTAAGTAATAAATCTTGTAATAATGATAACACTGGGTTTTAAAGATTATCATTAACCGTAGCTTTATGTGAGGGAATCACTGTGCACTTCCGAATGTTAACATCAGCCAAATAAATCTAGTATTTATTTTGCACTTTAAAAAAACCTATAAATGCAAATAAACTGGAAGTTGATACTGGCCTTTATAACACTTTTCTCATGGTTGTATCGACATTACCATTCTCCAGCTTTATCTTCCAAGGGCATGCATCTCAGCAGAGTTCAAAGCCTGCAAGTTTTGCACACTGCAGTACAAGACTTGTTCACCTTCATCCAGCAAAGCTCTGCCTTTGCAGAAAATAATTTCCTTATCTCTTCCTTAGCACCCAACATACACAGCCAAGTCTATTCTCCCCTTAGCTCACATATTTCCTTTGACAAATTTGAGCCAAACTGTGAAGCCATTTCCCTTACCTGGTTGCAAACATTGCTCGCAAGGATGAGAAGGTTGCTGCATCTTCCTTCAAAGCCTTCAGTTCATTTCGTAGCTTGGTCATGGTTTCAGTCACCATTGCTTTTTCATTTTCGTATTTATTCTTCAAATTGGCTAATGCCACTTCAGCTGTCTGAAAACACAAAGAGATACACTCATGAGACAATTATTTGATAACAGCTAAGATGCCATGTTCGGATTTGCTTCTGATTTCACAGGAAAAGAATATTAGATTTGAGCCACACTGCACTACTCTCCCCTTACAGGGCTGCTTTTGAACTACACTCCAGAAAGCCAGGGAGAGGAGAAAGCAGGTGAAAGCACCAAGCCCATTTCAATACCCTGGGCAACAAATGGAAACCTTCGATCTCTCTACAAAACACTGAGGGCTCAGCCACGTGAGCAATTTCCTACTGCTTAAGTGCACCCGAAGTGCAGCAGCCCGCCACACGGGTACTCCTAACCCATCCCAACCGGGTTACACCGCGTGTTAGACTCAGCTTCTGCAGGTGAGCACGAACGGGGCTTGCTGCCAGCTGAGAATCCCTTTACCTTCCCTTCACAAATTGGCCTTGTGCAAGGTTAGGACCTGACGCCTTCTTGTTGGGTCTGAGCACTGGGAACACCTACCGTTGTACAAAATTATTTCGGCAGTTTTAAACACTGCAGAGAAAAAAAAAAGAAAAAGAAAAAAAAGGAAAAAAAAAGACTTGAATCTTGTATGTTTTAGTCACAAAGTGTAGTATTGTCTTGAATTTATTCAAGATACACATTTTATAGAGGTTTTACACCTACTGCTGCTACGAGACTTACTAAAGACATTTAAAAAAAAATGCTTCCCTTTACATTTTCTCAGGGGGCCTTATTGTTTTTTTGCTGCACAAATGCTGCACAAGATGCTGCAGCATTTCATATAAACAATCACTTTGCCCTGTTGATTTTGTGCATTCTTGAGCCATCAGTAGGGGAGAGAACTGTAGAAAAACATGATTTTAACACAAACAGTAAGGGTACATGACTAAAGAGAATAATGACAAACAGCAGGAAGTCTATTTTAAACTCAGTTTTCTGAAACTCACTAGATTTCACCCTAACAACGACTCATAATAAAAAGCCATATTAACATCTCCTGCTAAAATACAGTTCCATTAATTCGTATCTAGCAAAATAGTACAGTAACGAATTGCAGTACTAAAACAAATTGTATCAAATTTGTCTTCAACTGCAAACCCATCAGCAATGTTTTTCCTGCTTTCACACTATTTTACATAAAGAGAATAGATTTTAAAATTCAGCACTATTTGTAATTGTAAATAGATGAATTTCAATGTCAAATTTGAATTCATCAGCAACACACGGTAAAAAAGCACTTAGCAATATACTCAAATAAATGCAGCTTTTATAAGAGCTAATGACATATGCCTTGATATAATGTAGGATGGGAAACACCATCCTACGCTTTGACTTGCATAAAAGAAGAAGAAAACATCAGCTTCATATCTGTTTCCAGGCATGAGTAAAATACCACAGAGACAAGGGATTAATCATGTTTAATAAAACAACTTTTTCTAAGGAAATAGTAAGCCAAGGGACAAATTTCTTTCAACAAATATGATTAAGTAAGATTTCAGAATCTTCAGGTCGCTAGCCAGGCAAAGGTGATTTATGAGAGCACCACTGGACTCTATAGCTCCAGCTAAATTCTGTTTTGGCTCTAAAGTAAGAATCCAGATGTCTTTGTTTTGCAAGAAAAATACAGCCTACAGTCCCTACATTTATTGTGCTTAGTTTTTGAATATTTCAGTATTTTTCTTAAAAACAAACGCAGCTAAATTCACGTGAAGTTTTTCCTTGGTTTAAGCATGAGAATGAGTTAAATACACGTACTACCTAATTCCACATTAGAAAAAAGTAGTTTGATCTTTTCAGCAGTGGGATCACATACTCCTTGTAAACCCAGTAAGGTTTTTGTAAGGTAATAGCTAAAATTGCATGCAGGGACTAGATGGAACTAGTTAAGACTTTCCATCTTGTCCCTCCAGTTATTCCTCATAACAGAAATTCTCTCCCTATCTCAAGAGGAAGTGAAGGGCACAATATCCGGTTCTGGAGAATTTCATGAATGATACCTATTTTGCAGAAACTCATCTTTGTGCTTTAACAGGGTAGGGTGATCGAGCAAAACAAACTCTGAGTGATCCACGTGAACTGACTTGTTTACTCTGGCTGCTTTGCAGTACCAGAGAAGAGTCCTGGAAATTCAGAGCAGCAGATTAAGAATTTGGAAATGTTTTATCACTGCTTTTTTTTTTTTTTTCTTTTCCCCTCTGGAGAACAAATGAGAACGTGGTCTTGGTATTCTTAAGTAAGAAAGGATGAAAATAATTAATTACTTCTACTTTCCACGGCTACTGGTAACCTGTACCTGAAAATTACTGTCTAAATACAGACTTGAGATTTTTGTGTTGCTACACTAAAGTTACTCAGTTTAGGACAGAGAGGCTGATTGAAGCAGGTGCCTGCCAGACTTTGAGGATGCCAGTTTACAACACAGTCCAATCAACCCATATTGGTTAGCTGCCATCAAAAAAATAACTACTCAGCACTGCCTTATTCCTACCCTTTTGAACCCTTTGGACTAAACTCACGGTGAGCTCTGATCAAGTGAACTGAAGGTATAGTTTTATGTTGCTCTTCCTGCAGCAACAGCTCTAGTTTAAATTATTCGTATTTATTCCCCCTCTCAGCCAACTTGCACAATTGTGCCCACCAAACCATTTCAGTGGCTTTGTCCCATAGCAGTGCCAGGGAATAACCTAGCTTTTAAAAACTTCCTTTCCCCTGCCTCTCAAAAAATAAAAATAAAGTATTTGTTTTATCTCAGGTAATTTCAGAGATCTGGTTTACACTGGAGCCACATCAATCCAGTTTTTTACTGTTTTTACTGAAGCATTTGATTTTAAGCTGTGACCAACTACAAAACTGTATCAGAGGAACTACAGAACACTGCTCCAAATGAAAATGCAACACTTGAGCAATAGGCTTTGAAATGGAGAGAATAATAAAAAGAGGAAAACACACTAAAATGTGTGAACACTCTGCAAAGAGGCAAGCAATGCAGGAGGTTGGGCAAGGAGCTAATCACATTCCTGACAGAAGACCAGGTCATGCCCAGGAATTGGAAAAAAAAAAAAAAACCACCCAGCCACTCACTGAGATGCCCGGAGACAGAATGTATCACTCCCATCATGACTAGCATTTACTATGTCGAGGAGTCTCCAAGCCTTGCGTGTCTGAAGAGCATGAACTGCTCGAGAGGAGGAGAGCTGAGGAGCACCGTGCTCAGCACCTCTGGCCACACAGACCCAGTCAGAGAGGACCAGAGACACTGCCAGAACCAGTGATGCTCTTTGCATCATCCTCCTTGTCCTTAGAGAGGAGACGGGTACCCAATGCAGGGTCTTAAAGGTTGCTGCCATAATCCTGAAATCCAGGTACAAACCTCATCTGCTCAACAGAGACTTCACGCTCTAAGATGACTTTGTATCTCATTTACTTTACAGTAACAGTGTAAGAAGCAGACCAAGTAAAATTCTTTTGCTGAAAAAACATATAATCCTAAGTACTTCAATTCTTCATGCAATAAAAGCAGAACAGAAGCCCATTCCTTTTGTGCATGAGGTGTACATGGTACTGATCCTTCCACCCAGCTTTGTTTTCCAAGTACTGATTCTGCTGCTTTGGGTTTGTGTAACACGAGGCTTTTTGTTCATAGACCAGGCACTGTATGGCTGAGGTTCTCAAGTGATTTCTCTGCAGATTTTTATGGGCATCTCAGAGGTGCAAGCTGGAGTGAAATCATTACTGAACTGATCCTAAAAGTTATTCTAACATTAAGTTACTAATACTCTGCAACGTAAAACTGCTGCTTGCTTTTGCTCAAAAGCAGTGTTGGCACAGTAGTTAGTTAAAACTATGAATAAATGGGTACACTAATCAAAAAAACAAACAAACAAAAAGAAAACAAAAAAAGAAAGTAAGCAAGCAAGGCAGCAAGATATATGTGCATTGCTATCTTGAGCACTGGCTTGTTCAATAATCCAACTGCCTGTGTTTAGGTTTGCAGCTTCTTAAAGTAAACCTTGGCCTTTTTTTCCTGCATGATAACATTTTGTGTATTTTCTTTCTGGTTCATCTTAGCACTAAAATGCTTATTTAAAAATATTACTACAGAAAAGAATTGTAACAAAATGAAATACTTTATCATCATCAAAAAAAAAAAGCCAAATGCATTAAAATGGGCAAAGGCTTGTCAGCTTCAACAGAAATATACTGTGTGCTGTTGAAGGTTTAAAAGGTGCTAACTGGACTGCCAGACTGACAGGCCCACTGCAACAGATGAAACACAGACTCCTCCAGTGCTTTCTGCAGGCAGGCAATTTATGGTGAGGAGAAATAAATACAACTCCAGGTAGAAATTCAGTCTGCTTTTCTTCTTGCAGTGAATCATTCGCCACCATACCTGGACAGAGAATGTCAGCGCAGGAAGTGAAGTGATTCACCAGGATCAGTGTAAAACAATGTGTTTTAAACACGATACTGCAATATGTGGCGTGGTCACTAGATAGCCTGCGTGTGCTCCTGGACAAGGGTGTGACTTCCTGGCCTGGAACAGACCCTGGAATTGCTTCTGCTCTTCCCTTTCAATCTGAACAGCGAGATCCTGTGGGCACACAGGTTCTCCCCACAGCGTCTTCCGCCTCCCTCTCTCCATTCCTCCCTTCCTTTCCATTTTGCGGTGCTTCTGATTACGATCATTTTGCTCTGCAATATTATTTCAGCAACAACAAAAACCTCATTGAGGCTGCATGTTGGTCTAGACTGCTAACAAGGCAGTTTTTTTCATGAGAATATTTCTGCAAAACACAGGGTTTGAAATACGGAGGGGAACTCGGCAAGAACAGAAGGCCCCTCCTGACCACTTGCCAGCGCAAAGTGTAACATTCCCCAAAGGCAGGAACATTTCCCACCCGGCAGCAGAGGAAGACTATCTTGAATTAAGGTATGAATGAAGAAAAGTTCTTGTTTCATACTAATATCAGCCTTGTTAGGACCTGAGGAAGGTTTTTAACAAATCAAAATACCTGGTCTTGTGGTTTTACAGAAAATGTGCAAAAAAAACCCATTTGCCCTCACCAGATTCATCTCCAAGGCTAAAACCCACAGAGAAAAACACTTACCAGCCTATGGTTGCTTAAATGTCATCATTTTGGAAGGGAAGAATTAGAGGGGTGACTCATGTTTGACTCATGTTTTTTTGAACATGAAGTGTGGTTAGGATACACCCATGAGTTTGGGTTGGCAGTATTGATGTTAGTGTAATAAAAATGCACCCACCCTCCTGTCTCTGTAACTTTTAATTTTTATTTTCCTTTTATATTGCTTCTTAACTTGAAAGCTTCTGGGTGTTGGTATTTGGTTGCAGGAATGGTATTGCAAGAGTCTAAACACAGTTATACATTTTGCAATATTTATGCTTTTATTCAATAGATAAAAAGTTTAGTTAATATCACCTTCTAACGCAAGAAATTTTTCTTTCCCATTTAAGTGAATATGCTTTAGATGATGTTTTATTTCTGTTAGTAATAAAAAAATATATAGAAGGAGCAAGAGTGAGCTAGATTCTCTTGTAATACTACAAAATAGCTCTATGCTAATGAAAAAAATCGTTAACTTGGAATCTAAAGTCATATGCATCAAATATATCTTAATATGGCAAATAAATACATATTTACTCAGAACTATTATTGCTTAGCACATACAGCGAGAGATAACATTTAATTAAATTAATAATGACTGTGTACATTCATTACAGTTGTTTTTAGGGAAAAATACTAAAATATGTGTTGAAATATTGCTCCATTTTTTAAATCCCTGGTCTAGAAATCCAGCTGAAGATCTAACAACCCAAACTAATTTGTTTTTTTTTCCCAATTTTACTTTTTTTTCCGATTTAAAACTTAAGACGTCAGATTACTTGACTATTGGGAATTTTAATACTGAAACAGGATCATTGCCATCAGATGACAGTAGTCTAATCCGTTAACTGAGATTCATGCCCCCATGTGGTGATGTGTTGCACTTTTCCACATGAAAAAAATTCCGGGCAATCTGGATTGATGACACTTCCCCTGCAGCTTCTTATATTCGCACTTAATTCAGGACATAAAGAGATGCAACAGAGTAAACAAAACCATTTGCATGCTTAAATTTAACTTTTTAAAGTGCTTACAGACCTAGAATCTAAGGGATACTAAGGGCTTGAGAGAATATAGTGTGCAAATAAATTAGTGTGTGCAACTGCACCCCACAAGTGGGTTTGTCTGCAGCTGAGGTACCAGGGCTGCTGGCCCAGGTGGTCTCTTCTGTGCTTGTGTTCCTTACAACAGCACCCCATGTTCAGCGTACCGCAGAGAGCCTCTCCAGAGATGACCCATTCCATTTTCAAGTTTTGCCATTTTTTTTCATTTTGCAGTAAAAATGTATTGTGCCCCTTTTAGAATGTGCTGGAGAATCCAGCTATTTAAATACTATTGACCCTCTAGAGGTAAATCATTTAATCTGCTTAGCAGAAAGCTCTTGCCATTGAAAGGACAGTGAGGTAGTAAGCATCAGGCTGCTTATGGAGGTGTATAGAAGATCTGAGATCTAATCCCAGGTGTCACTGATAACATTACAACTTTGGACAAGTCACCTAATTTGGGATAAGCAATTTGAAAATCAAGTCTAAAATGGGCAAAGATCTACTTTTGTAGAATGCTTTTAAGTGTCCAGGTTAAGCAATGTCATATAAATCCAGCACGTCCCATTTCCACAGTTGGTACTTGACAGCTATGCACCCTCTGGAGCCTCTGGCACCTCATGTTCCCACCAAAGCCCCCCACACTAGGGTGGATTCTGGACGACCCCTTCCCTGCCCTTCTTCTCTCATCTTGCACTACAGGAAAAGCTCTTCTACCTGTTCCTTTAGGGAATGTTGAGTCAATCACTCAAAGAGCAACGGGGTGTGAGGGAAGAGAGATCTAGGCTTGCCATGATTGAGTGAGAGAGTAAATAATTCCCCAAATTCTTCTGGGAAAGCATGTAAGCAATCAGAGGAAATAAGAGTAATTCTTTGACCAGCTCTTTTACTAGCACCTTACCTGCTTGTTGGCTTTCAGCACTGCCCTCAGGGTTGCTATCTGCTCCCGCTTTGTACTCAGGAGTGATTTCAGTTTCAGAATCTCTTCCATTAAGGCCTCCTTGTCTTTGTCAATCATGGGTGCCAGCTCCCGGGCTGCCGCACGCTGGCGCGACAGCTGCAGTGACCGATCTACAGCCTTCTGCAAGTGCTTGATTTGGTCCCTTATTATGGCATTGAGGTTGTAGATGTTCATCGGCTCTTTGCGAATGTCACTAGTATCGGAGACTGGGGAGGAAGGAGGGGCTGTGATGACAGGAGAAATTGTAGGTGTTTTGGTTGGACTTTGTTCCTTGCCAGGCTCTGTGCCCTCTTTTGTCACCTGTTCGGTTGGGGTCCTGGCTTCTACTGGTGATGCCATCCCCCTTCTGGTGAGCCGTGGGGAAAGGAGACCTCGAGGGTCATCCGGTCCCTTCAGGCTTCCACTGCGGGTGACTCTGCTTTGCCTGTAATAGTCCAACATGACCCTGTTTGGTGTCTCGTTGTTGCACAGGCAGACGTGATGGTAGAGCTGAGCCAGCTCCTCGCTAAAGGTCACCAGCTCATCCTGGGCGGTGTTGAGGGTGTTATGGTTTTCGTTTGCTATGCTTGTCATCCTTTGCAGTTCGTTCTCCATGTGGACCATTTTTTCCTGGCTTTCCTTGGTTGATTTCTCCAGGTTTGTCACCTGCTCGTTGTATGTCTGGATCCTGCTCTCATACTTGGCCTTCTCTTCAGTGTAGTTTTCCACATAATTATTATATTTCTCCTTTAAGGCTTTGATTTCAGCTTTAAGGTCAATCACCTCAGTAACTGCTACTTTGTATTTACATTCTAGGATCTCCAAGCCATTGATGTCCACTTCATAGTCATGTGCTTCCTCCCCAGGCTCTCGGCCCTTCTCGCAGTCAAGCTCTGCTTTCAGTTCCTTGTTGTTCTGCAGCCCCCTCATGGCATTGACATGCTCCGTGAGCCTGTGGACTCGCTCGTGTTGCTCGGTTAGGGCCCCCTTGGTGTGCTCCAGCTGCGTCTGAGACTCCTGAAGGTTGGCCAGGAGAATGGCCTTCTCTCTTTCCACCTGCAACAGAGTCAAAAAGTAAGAAATTTCATCCTGCCTGCACTTCTCTGCTGAACTCCAAACTCACATCCATCTCTTCCTCTCTTTGTGTACACAGTTTGAGGGCTTCAAAGTCTTCAAGGAGATTTTGAAGTACCTGTACCCTTCAAGCATAAAATTAAGTCCCAGGGATATCCTGATCTTGTAGGGAGTTATACAGTCTCATCCCAAGCTACCATGTGCAATGTCACAAGGTTGTGATTTTCCTACAAAAATCACAAAAGAATTATTTGATGACCAAGCAATTCTGCCTTTTCACCTAAAAGAGCATGATAATCTTGAATTTATTAGATCAGTTATTCTCTGAATTTTGGTAGGCAGAAACTACAATAATAGCAACTATCTCATGTTATACTGAAACATGCACATTTGTCAATGGAGCTTGAATTTACATTTTCCACTCATTCAAAATCTTTAATTATATATTTGGGCTGTTGCAAATACTCATAAAGGAGTGCTTGATTACTGAATGCAAATGCAATAAACAAATGTCTGCCTACATTTCCACAGATGAGATTAAATTGCCACCACATGTGAGCACACAGGCTGGGACACTGAGCACACGCAGCTTCCAGGACTCCCCTTCTCCAACATTTAACTATATGCAAAATCCATCCCTTTAAGGGCAAGGGAGAAAAAGCTGTATTTGGGGTATAATCAACAAACCAACAAACCACTGCATCTGATGTGATAAATCCCCACTGAAAACTGAGTTTTGCACAGCAGATGTCATGGAGAACTCCTCTAGCTGTTTAATGAACAGCATCTTAAATCAAGTGAGCAAGAAGAACTGTTTTAAGTGTTGTACAGATACTTGCAGGTAATACTCCTGAAAAATTTAATGCAATATGCTTTTTTTTCTGTACCTTTGACCAGTTCTGAACTGGGAACCAGAGGAGGGCAAAAAAATATAGGATCCTTCTTGTTTTCATGGCTTTTGCAGCAGGATCAGGGTGTCTGTGGAAATCCTGAGCTCAGGTTTATTGCTCTCTCTCTCCCACGATTGCAATAGCTCAGCCCTGTGTTCATACATGCAGTGAAACTGGCACTTCCACAATTCCTTTATGAGCAACTGAATTACTAATTCACAGAAATCAAAGCTGTCAGTAGAGAAAAATCCTTTAAAAAAAGATTTCCTTTGCTATCAGCATCTCCCCAGGTAGTGATGGGAAGACTCAAATCGGCCATCATGAAACTTGCCAAAGGGCAAAAAAAAAAGTCTTTTAGAGACGTAAGAGAATATTAATGCGTCTCAGAAAATCTTCCAGCAGTAGTTCAAACTCCTGTTATCTCATAACTTGGAAGCCAGTGGCTGCTGCTGAAACGTATTACAGTACTAAAGCATACACTGATCCCCTCATTTTATAGACAGGCTTTCAAAACATGACTTTTATTAGAACCTTTATCACTTGCAGCCACCAAATCCTAGGAGCAAAAATAGAAACCATGTCAAAAACCTTTAAAAAATCGGCCTAGTTTTCTAATGTACAGGTGACTGATGACTTAAGAAGAACAAACAGGGTCAAACTTCATCATTATTTAACGATTTAGGAAAAGTCTGACTCTTTAGATAGAGAATGCTCTACTCTAGGTCCTACATAACCTGTGCTGCAATGTGGAAGAGGACAGCCAAGGGCCACGAGCATAGCGGTACCTTCCTCTGACATTATTCCCTGGTTGCTGTCCCAGTTTCCCTCTCTTCCCAGTTGCTGCTCACTCACAGCATCAGCCCACTCTTTCTGAATTTTGTTTATTAACAGAAAGTCCAAAATAGCTCAACCTTCCTCTCTGCCAAGACCAACCTGTCAAAAGGCGACTGCTCTCCACAGAACTCTCTGTCAGTCCTGTCCCAGGGAGCCCTGGGCAGTTATTCAGCAAAAGATTTTTCACTAGCTCTCCCTGTTTTTCAGGGACCGGTCTCCCCAGTGTCTATTCTCCATGGAAACTTTCAGCTGAACTACAGCTGTTAGCACCTAGTGCAGCAGGCTTGGGTGTTAACTGCATTATTCTCAATATATTCTGCGTTATATGAAAACATTTATTCTTTCAGCCTGGTAAGGTAGGTTAAACCTGTGCAAAGAAATCCAAGTTCCAGTTCATTTAAAGCACCATATCACCTTATGACTGATGTGATATGTATAATAATGCTCTATTGCACACCAAAGGCGGATGGTTTTTTATTGCACAGTGGGTATGCCCCAAGCCTTGGCAGCACGCAAATAAAAGTTGACTCTACTAGTCTAGAAACAATATAGAGTTTACAGCCAGAGCACCATTCCTTTGACACAGCAAGCTGGTGTTAAAGAAGCAGGAGCTTCTTAAGCAGAGATTGCTTAAAAGGTTGGGCAGAATTGACCCCGACAGATTATTGATCTCAGCTGTACCATGAGGAATATTATAACAAAACTAACAGGAATCCATATGATGATTTCTTTCTCTGCTGAACACAAATGGGCTCTGGAAGAAATACTTATTTTCAGTGATTTGGCCTGGTATAATAGACAAAGAGCTTAAAAAGAAAGGATTCTTCCAGAGAAAAGATCCAACATCTAAAACCCCTACAACAACTTGGATAGTAGGTAAAATGAAATACATATACATGCTGACTTTTACCTATCATAGTCCAGTAATAATGGATGAAGCTGATCTGCTTCTGTTTGAAGGTATAAATATGTGCTTCTATTTTCAAGAGGTTAAAAAAAAAAAAAAAAAAAAGATCAAACTGAGCCCTGAGGACACCATCTGAATACTAACGATTCTCTGCTGGGTTTAAGTACAGTAACTATATTTCTTGTTCTAGACGATGCTGTGTCTTATTTTCACCCATAGCAAACTTTGGGGAGTAAGCTGTTATTTTTGGTGTATCCTTCAAGGATTTCAGTTTGGGGAGATATCCTCGATTTGTTCTATAGTTTGCAATTATGGGAACCAATTTAACCATTGCTATTTATCACACTCCTCCACACCACTTTTATTAATATGAGTAGATCAGCAAACAGTTCCTG
>NW_010579896.1:0-48170 GCF_000705375.1 Tinamus guttatus | reverse complement strand
ATCTCAGTCTTAATTTTTATTTGTCAGAGGAGATTAGACCTCTGCAGAAGAGAATCTACACTACTTTTTTTTTTTTTCAAGTTAATTTAATTTAACTTTTCCAAATAGGACAGTGAGGATGTTGGCCTCAAGAATAAGGAAAATACCATGAAAGGAAACAAAGGCTCTAAAAATGAGATGACCAAGACATATAAATATAAAATATTTGTAATATAAATAATATTTATAATACAAAAATATTTCCTGAGAGATATACAGTTTCTTCAGCAATTCTGCTACAGTCTCTGCAAAGAAAACTGGAGGATACATACCAGCTGTTGAGATGTAACAAACACATGGTAAAAACCACAACTAAAGAGAGAAAATCCAAATTTGCTTAAGAATTACTTTTTGTCAGCTTGAACCCAATTAAATCCCCAAATCTACTATGCAGAAAAATCTTAGAGGAAATTTTTGCATTAAATTTGTGTGACCCCAGCTGAGTTCATATAACTAAATAGAGATGCCCACTTAAAAAAGTTGCATATCAGTGTTTTGCAGTAAGTTTTTTCAGGATCTAAAGAAATAATATTTCTTATTTGGGTATATTCTTTCTTATTTAGACCTTTTACCATGACTTTCACACTAAGCAATTGTATTAACTATTTGTGTGACGTTGTCGTGGCCTGACAAAGCCAGGAGACCAAGAAACAGCTTTATTCCTTTTCTAGGGCACTACAGTCCTATGACAATCAGTTTGTGGTGAGCCCCTTTTAAAATGTTCTCTGCTAGTATTTATTAAGAACGTTCCTCTCCTTTTGTTCTCTTTTGAAGGTTGGCCAAGCCAAATCCTGTTCCAACTCAAGTTAATGGCAAAAACTTCCTCTGATTTGCAGGGAGGTCATAACTGAATCTGTCTATATGTCAGTGCTTTTTTCAGATAAGTTGGTCACACCAAAGAGTGCTCTGCTGCATTTGCAATCTCAGGTACATTGTCTGTTAATACGTCAGGAAAATGACACCAAAATCCCACCACTGGCAACTACACTATCTCAGTTCCTTTCTCTTCTTCCCACTAACGTTAGCTCAGATCACACTGTTTTCACTCACAGATGTTCCCTTTCTAGAGGTATTTCAAGCAAAATCAAGACATGAAGAAATATCGAAGTAGAGAGCAGAGAATAGAACATATAGTCAAGAATGTCACTGGGGGAAATCAAAGTCATGGCAAAAGCTGGTATTGGACTCCATGAGATGTGTGTCTGATCAGGACATTAAGTTAAAACTCTTACCTGCATGAGCTGCTGCTTCAGCTTCTGTATTTCTGATATGTTGAGCTCACTGAAGAGATCTGACACTGGATGCAGAGATTCCCCTTTCCTGACTGCGGGAGTTCGGAAGTCACCGTTGAGTTTCACGAGAGGCCCGTGGATATGTCCGTTCATTTTGTCATCATTGTTGGGTTCACTCCCATCCTCTGCAAATTTTAATCCATCTACTGATATATTAATATGGTTATTATACATACTATCATTGAGGTTGATATACTGGGAGAGTTCCTTCCTCAAATTGTTCTTTTGCTCCCTTTCATTTTTTAAAGTTTCCAGGGCTTCCTCCAGCTGATGCTCAGCAATCTCCTTCAACCGGATGGCATCTTCTAGCTGACTATTAAGCAACACTGTCTCCTCCTCAAAGCGTTTAATCTCATGCTTTAAGCCTTCATATTCAACCTGAATTAGACAAGACAAAGAACATTCATAATACTAAAACTTGAGTCATGAAAACCTGCCATTCACTAGCCTTATTGAAATAGGCGCTGTAAAAAAAAAAAAAAGAGAGAGAGAGAGAGATACCAGGCCTGCAGCTGCAAAAACAGGCCACATACATAGAAAATGCAAGTGGTTAAATGCTGTACTGCTCATTATTCCAGGAGGTGAGAACCAAGGAATAAATCCCCATTTCCAATTAGTTTATCAGAATAAGCAATGTATTTCATGGAAAGAAGGCTATTTAGAAGCAGGTATCCTGGTAATCAGAGATTAATTGTGAGCTTCCATATGCAGTGTTGGTATATCATTATATGTATTGATCTTAACTTAATATAGCTTGAGCCAGTATTCTGAAGGTGACTGTAATCTTCACATCTATATTCTTATCGGATGTAAGTCACTTCACGCATGGATACTCTTTAAGTATCTTGGTGTCTTAGTAGTGTTGAAATCTACAGATGCAAGGTACAAAAGTCTTAGAAGAGCCCAACTTCTCCATACATATCACACAAGCTTCTCCATCATTTGAGAAACATTTTATTTGAAAAAGGAAATAGCAGAGTAATCACACAACAAATTTAAACTACAAGATGCTCCAAATTCTCAGAGATTTTAAAAATACCAGGGAAATGTAATAAATAGGTCGTTCAGCACCTAGAACTTTGGGGCTGCATGCCGTTTTCGAGCACTTGCTGAAATGCTTTCCCTAGTGAACTGCTGAGGTTTGGAGGGACTAAATGGTCTCTCACCTTCCCAGAGCACAGGCATCCAGCTGGGCAGCATTTTCAATATATTTATTGGCAGTGCGTGTGGAAGAAAACAACTGCTTCTACTCTGTTCTGTGATGGCAGCTCCCATTTTTATAGGAGATAAGTGCAAACCTCTGTGCTGCACCTAACACAAAACAACGCACAGGGAAACCAGTCTAGCTATAAACCAGGTGCTCAGCAACATCCAGAGGCTGCAAGAGACCCTGCTGCAGAACATGTCACCTTGCTCCTTCTCCACTGCTAGAAAATCCCACAGCTATCTCATAGAAAAGAAGATCTTTGCCTATAATGGTTACATGTCCATTCCTGACCAGGTCTCACAGGAGAAATGATTACACTTTGATTTTTAATTTAATTCTATCCATGTAACTTATCCATATTATCATTTCTAAATGGAAAATTTCCCACTATCAGAAGAAATTTTGCAGACGTTTCGTGAAAGAGAAAATGAAATGCTGATCTTTCACGCTTTTATAAAAATCTTCAAATTCTACCTTTGTAATAAATTCATATGCATTACTATCTTCAATTTTAAAGCATAGTCTCATGTATTTTTCAGTTGACATTGATATTTATAGATGTACGTATATTTTAAATGAACTGGTGAAAACAGAAACATCAGCTATTCCTTTTGGAGGAGAATGTTTATCAACCTGTCAAAAGTCTTGTACTTGTTAGTCTTTGGAAAGCAAACTTAAAAACTGAAGCACTAATCTTCAAATTCAAAGAACTGAAAAGAATCAAATAACAAACAAAGAAAGCAAGCTCGTAAGTCATATTGGGAAATCTTAAAAAAAAAAAAGGGAAAAATAAATGGTATTTTAAAATCTTTGTTTAGAAACTTGAAATCTTTTTTGTCTGGAGATGTCCATCTAGAACATTACAAAATTCAACCTTGTAGCTACATTTATAACTTGAGGACACAAAAGTACCTAACTTCTTCCATTTAAACTCTGCATGAAAACAAGAGGTTGGTATCATTCATATGGTAACCATCTCATGAATTCTTGCTTCCTAAAGTTACAAGAAAAAATGTTACAGAAAAGCCCAACACAGATAATCATAGCTTATCATTAAGACTTTTATATGTATGTATAAAGTATAATTAATAAGATTCATAGTTTTATCATTTAGAATATTAGAAAATAAAATGCTCTTTAAATTTTCTCTTGTAGGTCAACACTATTTTAGGAACTACAAGAACATGGAAATGTGACAGAAAATGACTGATTTTTTAAGTGATTCAAAATATGGCAATGCTTCTTTTTTTCCACACACAGCTGGTATTCAGATGCATTATGAATGAAATACTATGACAGACAGTGGTGCAAACATTTGCAACAGATTTTCTCCAGGTAGAAACTAGGGCAGTGCAAAAAGGAGTCTTTAATTTTTTTCCTATGATGTGAAAATGCCCCCTGCGAGGCTTGTGAGGAAAAAATACATACCTTAAAGGGAGAATTTGCTGGCTTGATAAATAGCTCTGACACAAAGTGATCTGCTAGAAATTCACTTTCTGTGATGCAAAAGCCCTGACATCTTTATAAGCAAATAAATGATGAGCCAGTTTCTACTACCTGCATATTCCCCTATTGCACTGCTTCATGGTTCTAAATCGTTGAATCTCATTTGTGCTAGAAGTGTAAAATATAAGCCAAGAAGGATAAAATAGTACTGTACATTCCTACAGAGCAAGATACATTTTGTTAGCAGGCTCCCGTTAGAAACTGTAACCATCTTAGATATTTATTTTTATGTTATAAATATTTATTGTATTTATTTTTGATAAATGCCCTAACTGAACCATTCAGTAGCTCGGGACATAAGACCGGGACTACAAAGCAGTGCTACAACGTGTTAGAAGTGCAGGAATCGGTGTTATGCAGTATAATCTCACAGAGGCATCTACAAAGATAAAGCTGGTTTCCTCATCCAGCTGGGATACTTACTTCTTTATCCTGGCAAATTAACTTTTCTGACATGAGAACAAATCCCTTCTGTTCAGTTTAAAGGGCAACTGTGTTCTTGCCCACTTCCTCGGCAGCGTTTACGTCCGGGGGCAAAGGAAGCCCTGCTTTTGCAAGCGGGAGAGCACAGATCCAGCTCATACCTCGGGGCTCCTCGGGGCACACTCTGCACCGCAGGGTGCAGGACAGGGCTTGCTCTCAGCTGCAAACTGCTGCAGCATGGGAGACAACCCAGGAGCACTTGACATCCCTTCTTCTGTTTTCAAAGCTTGCCAAACTTGCAGGTTGGCACTGCTGAGGAGAAAGCATTACCAGGAGGAGAGGAAAAGCAGAGGAAATGGTGCAGGAAACAAAAACAACCAGCTTAACTCTGGGGTTAGGCACTGAGTTCAGTGTGTAAGGAGAGGAAAAGCAGAAAGTGAAAAGCCACATTTCCTGCTCATTTTCAATAATTATTCTGCTCTTACAGATCTCTGCATGGATGTATGCAATTGAGATTTTCCTAAAAATGAGGAAATGCCTCTCCTTTTCTCAAAAACGGCCAATAACGTTGTTACAGAATAAATGTTTATAAAAAAGAAAGAAAACATACAAACTTCTATCAAAGTGCTCTGCTAGATCATATTATGGAAATTTGAGAAAATGTTGTCACTTTTCATCATAGCCCCTAGACTCTTTTGATGCTTACTTGATTCTGTTTCAGTGTGGACACCAGTTTCTGTAAAGTGATATTTTCTTCTTCAAGCTCCGTGTAGTCCTGTAGAAGTCTCGCCTCCCGAAACTTGTACTCTCGAATTTCATCTTTCATTCGTATCCTCTGTAGTTCCACCATTTCGTTATTCTGAGGAGAGAAAATGCAAATACGTTACCATTCAATCAGGGCCACTTCAGTGATAAGCACTTCCCGTAGAAAAGGCCACAAAAATGAATCCTCAAATTGAAATGATTTAACAGTGCATGATGAAACAACATCATATTTTTATTTCAGGCAAAACTGTAACTTTGGGTGTACACTGGCAATGTCCAAATGAGAACACACGATAAGGAAGTTCCGGTTCCAAGATTTGATGCTTATCAAAATGGAAAACCTGGCAGGGCTTCATCACCTTATTAATTTTATTTGCCATCTGACATGGTTGTGTCCAAACACAGTCACCTCCTTTTTTCCACACTATCTACATTTGCCCCAAAGAGTAGTGACTAATGGCATCTGTTCTGTAATGACATCTGTTACGGAGCAGGGCACACTCACATGTTTGGACCAGCTAGTATTAAAGAGAAACATCGGGGTGTGTGGTGGGAGGGAACCTTGCCATGCAGACTGCTGCAAAGCACCCTTTGAAAAAAAACAGAAAAACTCATAGCTCTCTGGAGCTCACCAGCTGGTAAAGGCGCAGAAAATGTAAACTCAAGGTGCCTGAGAATACACAAGGTCATTGCTTTAATTTTCCCGTTAGCAAACGCAGTTCCCACATAACCTTATGAGAAAGGTCACGAGGGATGAATTTCACCTAAAACCACTTCCACCATATTCCTGGTGTGTCTGATTTTTTTTTACATGAAAATTCTGGTCATTCCAGAAAGACCCAGGTCTTCCTGGAAGCTCTAAAGACATGACCTTGAATTAAAATACTTGAGATTACCATGGAATTAAAACACAGCAGGAAGAAACTGCTGGCTGGTAGGGCCACCCCTGCTTTAAACAGAAGCCCAGATTTTCCTGATCAATAGGAAGAGGTGTAATCGGGCACATCTCCCCCGGGCTTCCAGGAAGAACATGAGCATCGCCGCAGCTCCACTGACGGGGAGATCACCGAGCAGAACATGGAGAGATGAACTCTGTGCCTTTAGTGATGGGGCAGGCCCTCAGCACCCATGGGGCACGTTAGGAAGAGCTGCCACAGACTGCTGCAGGGGACTTCTGTGGGGAAGGGGAGCCCCATATCTACCGGAGAAGGCACCTACTAAAGACAGCAGTACTGCTGAAATGGTAGTCAGTGAGTTTTAAACAGCTCCATCTGTAAAACTTGCCTTCTAGCGTCCAAAAGCCAAAAGGATGCTTTCTGACCTGAGGATACACAGAGTTGTGCTTAGCATCAGGTTAAACGATGATAAAATCCTGGAAAATGATACTGCAGAACATGAAAAAAATATGTATATGTTGATATAGCAGTTACAACGGGTAGCAAACGAGCAGTTTTTAAATGAAGCCTGTTAAAGAAAAGCCCCTCCCTGTCCCGAGGTGATTAAGACCAGCGATTTCTCCACAGAAAGCACGCCTGTGGGCTAAAGGACAACTCTTGTGCTCCGCGGTGCGGGTGAAGCGCCGAAGCGCCCCAGCTCCCTTCACGGGGCTGCACTGTGCGCGCTGGGGCCCAGTCCGCTGCGGAGGGAGCACGGGCAGGGCTGCGGCACCGCGCGCCCGCCACCAAGATCAGCCTCTGCTCCTCTTCCAAACAGGCTCTTCCATCGCAAGGATGACCCTGTAGGAAAGGGAGGAAATAAAAACGGCGGGGGGAGGAAAATGGAGGACCTGGCTAAAAAACTTACACTGAATTTTTACATGCTATTATAATACATTACCTCCCTGATGGACTACTAGGCACATTACTTCCAAAAAAAAAAACCTCTGAAATTAATCTTGCAAGCTTGAGGTACTCTTTTCTAGCGCTGCAAACAGAAAACTTGAGCTATCATCTTGCTGGAGTGGGTCACCACTGCTTTAAGGAGACAGCAGACACATTCCTGCGTCATTTGTAACTGCTTCTCCCACATAGTCTTGGAAGAGTAAACACGACCATTTATAGCACTTCTTTCACACACAGAAACTATTTCTACAGAGTTCTCTTTCTCATTATTCATGAGGTTCGATCAAATGAAAAAAAAAAAAGGATGAAAAGGGAAGCATTGCCAGTCAAAAGCACCCCATCTGCAGAGCCTACAAAGCTCTGCCTGAAGAGACCCCTTTGCCTGCACCCAAAGGCTCTAGTGCAGGTGGAAGCAATCCCATGCATGGGATTGCAGTCCCCAGCATGAAAAGATGATGCAATATTTCTCTCATGTAAAATGTGCATTTCTTCACTGAGAATGCCACAGCATTATTCTCAATGCTCTGGGCTCTCCTATGTATGAAAGTCTGCACTATGCTGGCAAATATCCAACCACACAGGGCTCTATTGCCCTCACGGCTTTCTATGAATGGCAGGGCTTTAACGGCAATGCAAAACCTTAGGATTACCAAGCCTTACAAGTGAGCAGCCACAGGACATGTCTGAGTGCTACTGTCTTTCTATTCATGTCAAATCTCTGTTCTTTTTTGCGGAAGAACACTACAGTTCAAAACATTTCATGCCACGTTTGTCCTTTCAGGAAGCACAATATATCATTGTTCCCATCAGATGCTGTTATTAAAGACAGTACCTTCTAATTTAAAAATGCCTGTTGTTAACTGGAATTGTTTAAAATATACATTTATTCAGCATAAACCATATGGTTAGAGAGACTATATATATATAGTCACTATATAGCCAGACACTATATAGCTACAGTAGAGAGCTTGCACTGATATACTGGCAGTGCAAACTTTGCATTTGGTCATTGCACCAGCCCTCTCTGAAGGTGACTTGTATGAAAACCAAACAAGATGACAAAAAAAAAAATGCAAGGCAAAAGGAGCCTGCCAGCAGGACAGTTATCTACACAAGCCACTAGAGGACAAGCAACCCAAATTACTATCCAATCAGCAAAATGATTCATAATTAAACTGTACTGGCAGTTGAGCATTGAATATTAAACTTCCAGGATACAGCAACTGGTCCAGATACTTTTATTAGGGCATCAATATTATTTTGCATCTCCAGAGAGGATTTCCCTATGAACTACTGCATATGTAAAAACCAACTTAATCCAAGAGGTGGAGCTAATGATACATGAAAAATATTTTAATGGCTAGAAATTATTTTCAGTCCCAGTCACTAGAAGAACATGGTGCCACAGTTTTAATGGATTTGTGCCAAAAAAGATGGAAAAGGCTTTTCTGGTGAAACTCTCACAAACAAGAGAGTCCTTGTCAGCATTGCATCTAATTATACATGAGCACTAATTGTGGAAGACGTCAGTCACGTTGTTCGATGCACTTCTAATGAACCTATACACAACAGAATAGATCACGAGAAATGAAAAAGAAGGCCCCAGTTATGATCAAATTTGTTTAGGTCACCTATCCAAAGATACACAGACATGTTTTCAAAATTGCCATGTATGAAGAGAGAAAGACATCTCCAGGCTTTACAGGAGCAAATATCTTTATCGTACATGCAGCACTTCAATCCTCACAGGTCTCTGAGCATCAGTAGAATATAAACATTAAATAATAAGCTTCTGAGTTCTCATCAAATTTAATATAGTATATTTGAGTATATTATGGAGCACGCTGCATCAGCTCTGTGTGGAGACACACTGCAAGGTATTGGGATGGCTCAAAGAATTCAAAGTGAAAACAACAGAAGCATTTCATCTTGCAAATGACAAGAAAGGACTAGGAAAAGAAACACAATTTCCCCATAACCATTTTAAATTTGGAACACCCTCACCCAAGAAAGCAGCTTGCTTTGTGGTGTGTCACTAAACCTATGGAGTGCAAAGCAGCCAGGGGACAGCGGTCCAATGCGGGGTATTCTCTGTTCCGAGATGAGAAGGCAGCTCTGCTGTCTTTGATTTCTCGAACTACGAACCCACAGACCAAGACCTATGAACTTCTTTGAAATTGGTGCTGCTTTGAAGCTTTCTTTCTAAAGTGAATGCCCTTCCATCAGCTGGTTTTCAAACTCCCTAGGACTACAGGAAAGGACTACATTTTTCAGTTTAGTTCCGTTTCTTCTCTCTTGGTTCTTCTCCCCTCAAAAAAACTATTAAACTAGTGATTGGGGGTTTTTTCGCCTATATTTTTTTCATGTAAATTTTAACAAAAAGACTTTCAATCCTTACTGCAATAAAACATACTATTTTCCACAATGCAGAACAGCCTTGCAATCAGAAACTAATTAGACAGATGCTTCAAACAACCCTGATTCAATCACAAGTTACCTGCTAGAAAATGCATGCAATATCATGATGCTGTGTGTGATTTTATAATCTTTATAATTCATGAATAAGAAGAACAGTGGAAAAATTATATACTTTGGATTTAATGGCACTATATTATGGCTGATGGAGTACAAAACCCTATTTGATCTGGTGACAGTTTTATTGCAGTTGTAGCAAATTGAATGTAATCGAAAATTTATGCTTAGACTAATACCCATGATCTCATGTGTTTTCAGACATGTCTTTCTGTAAAATTTGTGTGCCTTATTTCACTCTACAGAGAAAAATACAAGGTGCATCTTTTATTAATAGCAATAATGAGCACATGGTAGACAATTAAAGACAATGAGCACATGGTAGACAATTAAATTTAACATAATGAGCACATGGTAGACAATTAAAGGTGGGTACAAATTTAATTACAAATAGGATAATTTTGCATGTAGGAGGTCCTAGAGTACTGCCAGCACAATACCTTTGGTCAAAAGCAAGTTTAGCTTCTACTTTAGGACCATCCCAAAACAGAACTAACTGTAATCATAAATAATTCTGCTTCCTTTTTAAATTTATGGGCTATATCTGCTTGGCTTCATGACAGTATAAATAAATTCCTGAAAAATTAATGAGGAAGAAATAACCAAACCCTAAAGCATCTTTAATTCATTGGCTTTAGAAAATAAGGGTATACGCTTACAAAATTTATAGCCCAATTATATGTTGTAGGGCTAGCCTGGAGGACTGTTGTATGAGGAGTTGGTGATCCACATAATAGCTGGCCCACGTATATGCCTATTGGGAAACGCTGTATGCCTCAATACATATGTATGTGATTTTTTAAGCACCTGTACTGTGTGTTGTTCTACTTGAAATATTATGCAACCTTGTCCACTATACATACCATTCCCAGGCCTTGCAGCTTTATTAATGTGATAAGGGCAATAGGGCATATGGCCCAAGGGATTTTTTTAAGCTAGGGTCACAGTCCAGACCTGCTTTGCTCCCAGCATCTGATGAACCTGCGTTGTGAACAAGGCTCTAAAGGAGCACAAGTGAACGGGGAACTGGTGCACCTCCAAACAGAGGAGATCTGTGCATGGTGCTGTGTCATCCATACTGTGTCACCCCCAAGTTCCCAGTGTCAGAAGGGCTGAAAGATTTTGTAATATTTGCCTCACTTTTTCTGGAATAACGATAAATGGTTGTTTGTCTTGAAAACGTTTGTACCTGTCTTGTTAGGATTTGATAAGAACTGGTACCTCCTAGAACAAAACATACCTCCTCTTCAGAGGCCTCAATGGGAGTTATGGATATGTTTTTGTCTTCCATAAACGAAAAAGCCAAAGCATAAAAGAAAAAATATTTTTACACCATATGGAAAATTCTTTTCCCCAGCACAAGGCAAAAAGTAATATAATACCACTGAGAAACCATGCTTCTGCCTTCCTACTGATGGAAACATGGAAACACTATGATGAAAAGACCTGCAGTCTTATCCTTCCCACCTTCTTCCTCTCCATCTAGAAAGAGAAGGAAGAGAACAGACAGCACAGAGCTTCACCTCCTCTAAGGACAACAGGCTTCCAAAGAAGCAAGGGAGCGAACTCAGCTCTCCATTATCTGGAAGAGGGGGCCAGGGATATCCTGGAAGATCTGTGGTGACATACAGCTGCTTCTGCAGGGAAGCAGAGCACAGAGACACCCGCCTGCATGGCCCCATGACTTGGAAACCTTGTGAAGATGCCATGGCTCATTGGGAAGAGTTGTCCTCATCCTTTCTCTTAAGCCCTTCCAACCAGGTCACAAGGTTCAAAAAGTTGTTTTTTTCCCTCCTCCCAACTCTTATTTCTAACCCCATCTGCAAGTGTGGGCAGCCTGATCCTCGACCAAGACAGAAGGACAGCTAGTCAGGTGAAAGCATAGGGAAGAAGACAGACAAGATCTCATCCTGAACAGGCAGTGAGTGAGAAATCTCTCACAAATCTCTGCCTCCCAAAAGACAATATTTTAAAGACAATATTTTATTTTCTTCACTATTAAGTTTTCATCCTTTTTTTATTCTGAATTATCTGATTTCATCTTTTAAAAAGTTTTATCAGGATGGCATCATTTGGGTCAATAACAGTTGGCATTCTACCTTAACAGCAAGAATGGTGTTCATATTGTCCAAAACCAGAAATTTTGAACTTTTGAAATTTGATTCTGACACCAAAACAAAACAAAAAACTCCTTAGCTTTTGATGTGTCATTCACTACAACTCAACAATAGGAAAAAAAAAAAAAGGTCACGCAGTGAGTGCACAAAGTATTTAGAAGGTATTTTTGAAAATATAGCTGTAAAATAATGTAAGTACCTATAATCTTTCCCTTACACAGATTTACTTAGAAAATGATAGCACTATCACAGATAAGATTGAAAAGAGTCACATTTTTGTTAGCTACAGGATATAGAATAGAACGCAAACCAAAATAATGTGCATATATTTCAAGTTCCTTTGCCTGCAGCAGTTCTTGAATAAAGCATTTACAATACACCAAATAATTGCATCATGTTAGGTTTTTCAAGACATTTAATTAGAAGGGAACTTCAACCAAAGGCAATTAAATGTTCTATGTATGTATTTATTACCAAATTTAAAACTCATAGTATTTAAAGTTGTAAATCCTGCTACATATAAATCTATCTCATATCAATTTTATTATTTTTTTCATTTTTGAATTTATATGTAAGGATATATAAAAACACAGAGTTAAGGATTGTTTTGGTTAGGTAGGTATTTAATTTATTTATTTTTTCTGCTGAGTATCACAGTCACATAATATTAGGAGCACTGTTTTTTTTTATTAACTGACTAGGAAGTATTAGCCTTTAATACCATATTTATATGCAACTGTCTGGGGAGCACATGAAAATAATGGTTTGGTCTTGACTGCATTAATAACAAAGTATACTTCATATTAAATGCCTGTAACAAACACTGCTGTAATATTCCTCACATATTCTCTTCGAAGAAAGAGAAACAACTCTCAACTAAGCTGTACTAAAATAGCATGAGAAGAAATTCAGACTTAAGCCATGTAGCAGAGTCCAGTTAATGTGATCCTTCGGGCATATCTGCACATTTAGAATCGAATCCCACATTACAGTACGGTCACGCAAAAGTGTAAAATATTCTGTATCAACTGGCTGGAAAAAAGTTTTACCCAGAGGACAGCACTGTAGAAGTCATTTTGTTTAAGCTTAAAATTCTGCTGCTCATCTTCCTCTTGCAGCTCCAGTAGCACTGAACATTTCTAAGTGGGAAGATTTATTTCAAAATGCCACTGTGACTGGGTAAAAGAAGGATAACAAAAAGCTCTGTACCCTGGGGCAGGCTGATAATAACATATTGCAAAAAGAAGAGTATAAAATGTAGCGCTCCTCACAAAGAGTCTTGAGGGGAATGATGTGGCCACGACACATGTGGAAGAGACCATGTTGTGCTCTTCACTGCTCTTTGTTGGAGATTTCATCACATAAAAACTCATGGATGCCATACTAAAACCAATGGTATGGAAACCACCAGATGCTGCATGACACTATCACTATTCATCCAGGCCCACGTTTTCAGCTTTATTTGATCTTTTTCACTCTTCTGCTGTAGTTGCTAAACTCATGTGCCAGTGAAGCCTAAATTACATGAAAGACCTCCTTTCTTGTGATGTTTGTGCTCTGAAAATGCTACCGTTTCCCTTTGGGCACTTGCTTTCTCAGCATCCTCAAGTACTCCATTTGCTTCCCCGTTTTCCCCTTTTGAAAATCACACAGCCCCAATATGCAGGCCTGACACAGCATCTGCGGAGCGGCTGCCACCTCAGCTCACCTGCTTGCTCCTCCATGCCCTGTCCCACAGGGGCTTCCAGGCCCATACTGCTCTAGACCTTTCTGCAGGCACAGATGGACAGAGCTACATCCCCACAGCAGCTGGCCACCAGCCCAAAGGCCAGTGTCACCCCCGCTTCACCCAGCACATGAGCAGATGGGGATGGCCACCACACTCAGGTGAAACCACCTAAGCACCCCCTTGCCGTCCCTCCTGCTTGGATGTGGCTGGCTCATTCAGGTGACATCGCATTCAGGCAGGTTACACCAAACACAGGTGGCAGCACTTGAGCAACAAGTATTGAAGACACAAGCTACTTTCTGGGAGACTGTTGCCCCTCTGCACATCGCATGCTATTCTGGGCCTGGCTGCGACGCGTAGGTCTTATTATAAAGATGTTAAAAACAAATTACCCTGACCAAATTAGCTCAGGAAAAAAGTGGGGCTTTTGGAGCGTTTTTCAACTGAACTGCATTTTTTTTTCTCTTTGTCCAATTACAACCTCTGTTCTGAATAGTGTCAATGCCTAACCACTATTTAACAAGCTCACAGCAGTGATTCTACATGACAATGCCTCAAGGCAGGCTTTTTTGACGGAGGATTCATGCAGGCCTTTTCAAGCTCATCAAGAAACCAGAACCTGCTTTTAAAGTCCAACTGATCACTTGGGGGAGACATCTGCCAGTGCTATGTATCTCTTTGAGAGGCCATCTGTCTCAAGCAAAGTGCCAAATTTCTTCCTAGACCCACAGGGGGATCGGGTAGCCAACAAAAGGAAAGTTGTGCTGACAGTGTGTGGCTTTTGCAATCAGTTTAAGCTTAGCGATATGACAGCTGCTGCTTCCAGGTCCCTGGCCCTCCCTTGGGCCAGCACCAGCTTTCTTCATATAATCAGTGAGATCAAGGGGCTGCAGTCCATCCCAGAAGAAAAAGCACAGCAAAGGCAAAAGTCAGCTTTTAAAAAACAAAGTTAGTTTTTGGTGGTACTTCCTGATACTGCTGATGAGGTGGACACTGACACTACTGGAAAGTAGGTAATAGAAACACGTCACTTCTCTTATGAATATTCTTGCTGCTCAGCACAAAATCCATGATCTGCTCCAAGCTTCAGAGGTGAAACTCCCAGCAACTAGGTTTCTCCTTAGGGCTCGAAGCTCTTTAATTACAGCTCATTGCTAGCTCAATCCTGTATTCTGTATTTCAGTAATCAGGCTGTACAGCCAAGAGATGCAAGGGACAGGACAGGAGCTCCCAGCTCGGCCCCACCATCCTGCCCTGGCAATACTGTCCAAGCTCTGCAGTTTCCGATTTGCATGCTGACCAATCTTCGGCTCATAAATACCAGCTAAAAGTCACAATGTCTGTGAACAAGTACCTCTGGCTTCTCCAATTCAGCAGAACTGCTTGCAGTGGGAGGATGCCACTGCAGATCCGTGTTAGGGCTCAGGAAACCAGCTAGGAATACGCTAACACAGAGCCAGGCTGCACAGCAGCCCTAGGCCGATCCTCAGGACAGTACAGCTGAAGTAGCAGGGGGCCAAGCTCAAGTTAATCAGATAGATCATTAACCCCAATGCTCAGCTCCTGTTAGACCACAGAGATCACAGAAAGATCTCAGAGGGGCCCTAGAGAAGCATCCAAACCGTTATTCTTCCCCATGAGAGAAGCAGCTGCAACATTCCTGGGTATTTGCCTTCTTGAACACTTCTAATGACAGATTTTCATCACCTTTCCCCTAAGCTTGTTTCCCAGCTTCACTTCTGCCTTTTTGTCAGAAATCTCTTTTGCATCTCTTACCTGAACCTGAGCCTTTCATGCTGCAATTGGAAAACAGTATTCTTCTTCAATCCACAAAAGACCCTGAAACAAATGTATCTGTTCCTCTCTGCAGGAGTCTGCTATTTACCTACCATCTCTTTCTTAAAGAAAAGAGAAGCACAAAGTGAGGAGTCCAAATAGTTTCTATGATAGAGAAAACTTGCAGGAGGTGTAGAGGGTAAATAGGGAGCTGGCTGATGCTGACAATGGTAACTTGATGATTAGAAAAATAAGTAGAAGGCCCCAGTTAACACTCTCCATTCCTTCTAAGATATGGTTCCTCACAGTGGACAGAAAAGAGAAATATACTTAAAAATGCAACTCTTCATACATATTAGAAAGTACTGTGAATAAATAATTAAGGATACCATCTATTCACTGGTAAAAACATATTTCAGTAGTCATCTAGTGGGAGAGTCTCTCATACTGCAGGGAAGCTGCAAGAGCCCAACATCAAAGGAACTCTGTAGAAGAACACGCTCATACAAAGCTTCCCTTGTTAATTATTGTTGCAGATTGCCAGGTGCAGAGATGTTTTTAAAACTCTTTGGGAATCTGCTCATCCTACCCTCTCTATGACAATACAGAGAGTTCTCCTTGAACACTATCAGTGAGGTATAAAAGGTTGCTAGGAAAGGAGGAACAACATGGAAGTAAAATTTCAGTAATTCTTCTCCAGAGGACATAGAGGCACAGCACCTTTAAACAAACACACCTGTGCTACAAAATCCAAATGTTACCTTGTGGCCAATTCTGTCATTATTAAGGCACAATATTTCCTCAAAGACAGGAATAATTTCAGTAATCAAAATCCATGCAATTTTATCCATATTCCTTAACCAGGAATAAGCATAGCATTCTGCAATTTATTTGACCTTGTGTGCAGAACAGCCATCCACACACACTTATTTTCCTATAACATGATCAGAAACATGAGTTCAGAAATATTTGTTGATTAATATTAAAAAGATGAAAATGTCTTGATGACTAATGTCTTTTCCTCACAGACTTGGCATTTTTATTTTAGGCAATATATTTGAATGACTTAGGTGGTGAATATAAGCAAAGGTATGTTTCTGTCAGTAAACTATATTTTTCAGGACTGAATTTTATGCATAATTTTTATTCATTAGAGCACACATGGTAATTCATGTAATTCATGGTAATTCATGGTATTCATGGTAATTCATGAATACAAATGCCTACTTTGATAAAGTAAACTACGCTAAAGGCTACTTGTTTTTCTTAAGAGCAGATGGTGAAAATACCTGCATTCAAGTGTCTCTGTAACACTGTACTATTCTTGACAGTTCAACAGGAAATAGCTATAAACCTTATCTTAGCTACCATAATCTGCCCTTTCCTTTATTTAAATTAATATGGACCACATATCACGGATTTACTTTATATCTATTAAAGTCAATTTTAGTAACTACCTCGTCCTTAAAAAGCTGATGAAACCAGACTGCTTCTTTTGGCACACAGGAGAGAAATACAAATGTAAAGCATTTCATAGCAACACAACGTAAGGACTGAATACTAATGATATAATCTCTGTGAGAGATACTCAAGCATGTTGTTCATGGCAGCACAACCTTAGGATTAAATTATCCTCTTGGAAATTGAATAAACACTGAGTATTATTCAGTGCCTGCAATGCATCAAGACAAAACAAAACACTGAATTTACTTAAGGAGCAAAATATTAGTCAAGCTATTGGATTGCTGAACTGTAGATTCTTAAATTCTATTTTTTTCCATTTATATCACTTTGAAAACATTGCTGCTTTGCTTTCTGTTGGACTTTCAGACAAGCTTGTTATGGGTGTTGTTTCATAATAGGAGTCTTCTGATAAATAAGATTACTGGATCCTAAGAAGATACAGTTAAAGGAATTGAACTGAGAATTCTCCCGAAAGCTTAAGACATCCTTTTCATTATACATATATATAATATATACACATATATATACACACACACATATATATATATAAAAAATCTATAATTATTTATCATAGCCCTGATTATTTTATAGAAACTCCTCATGGTTTGAAGAGAAGAATATCCTATGGCAAATACTAAGTGATTTATATGATCGTTAAAGCATTTGTGAGCATAGGGACACAGTAGCTCTTAGAGTTGGACAGTGAAGCCACCCATGGAGCAAGACAGCAGAGTAATTTGCTGAAACTGAGCTCAAGAACCTTGATGAATGAAAAACCATTATTTTTTCCAGATTTACAGAAATCCAGAGAGATTCCCGTATCATTATGGAGAAAGACATGCGCAGATGAGAAACAGAGTGGAAAACACTTCTTGAAAGGTCAGTGTATCTGGGTCTTCCAGTGTCAGGGCTTCCAATTCCTAAGCCTGTTCCCATGCTTGGCTTGACAGAGGCTTCCTGCCACACGCAAAGGTGGGTAAAGCTGGACGGTGAGTCACCAAAGCACCGACCTACAGCCCCAGAGGCAGAGAAGCAAAGCCTGTGGCAGTAAAGGATTGCATGTCACAGTTTTAATTGCTCTCTCTCCTTATTTTAACTTGGACTATTTTTAATATGAAATACAGCAAAACATTAGGGGACTGCTGCAAGTTAACTGCAATGTTTGTGAATTTTCTCTGAGTTTCTTAAGTTCTTAACCAAGACCTCAATGTAAAAATACTATTGATTAATTCCAATGATAGTTTCAGCAAACAACTATATAAAATTAGATTTTTTAACTCTTATTTTATTGTATGTGCTCCATGGCTGGATACAGCTCAATTGAATTCAGTTATACACCACAAAAAACAAACAAACAAAACAACAACAACAACACAGCAGAATAATCAATGTAAAGTGACTGCCTTCCCCAGGAGAAAAAAGAACATCATCATGCATGAACTAGGTCAAGAAACAGAAAAAAGATGAGACTTACAAACTTGATTCTTTACTGATCAGTACTGATCAATATATATTCCCTGTCCTATAGCTTCAGAGCCATGGATCATTGCCTTTTTTTTTTTTCCTCTCCCCATTGTTGAAATATTGCTACAGTGCCACGACGAAAGCCAATCCAACCTTTAGATTTTTAATAATTACACAGAGGTTTCGTTTACTTAGCAGCTTGAACAGGGAGTTGGCTTTTTGTATTTCTGACCATTGCATATTAACACTGTATACCTACATAAAAATATATATTATGGAATACATATATCTACATAGTTGTACCATGCTCTTTGTGCAACATAAAATGTGACACCTCCAAGAACAACAGCATAAGAGTAACCCCCTTCCAAACAGAAATTGAAGTATAACACGCTACCCCTAGTAGAGACTGCACACTGCTTTCATTACCTCTGCCTTTTGCATTTGATCAAATGCAAATTTCTGTGGCACAAGAATTTTGCTGCAGCTTTGAAAAAACAACCCTGGAAGAGCAGTTGTTAGGCCCCAAACACACCTCCACTGTAGAAACAGGTTACCTTCTTTTAATGGAGAGGCCAAACTACCACTATATGAGGTCAGTGTAATTAACCTGGTACCCGTTTTGGCGTTCTGTAATATGCCAGACATCAATCCCTAGCAATTTGGCATCTGCTAAGCTCCAGCACACACAGGGAAGACTGCTGAGCTAGTTTAGGAAAACAACAGTCCTACTTATGATTTGGAGACCTTACTGGTGCATGAAGCATTAAGTCAAAATCCCCGGCTTTCCATAATGTGTGGATTTCTTTCTAGGCACAATCCAAAGGCTTAAGTTAAAGTTGTAAACCCATGCCTGGCTTCGGTCCTGACATGACAAGAGTCAAAACTGACCTTGATTTCCTTGTGTGCCCTCAGATGAGTGGTGTTTGAGACTCATGGAAAATCTCATGAGACTTTGCCAACCACTTAGTCCAAATGTAGATGTCCCACTGAAAGCTTCTCCTGCTCTGAACTTGTTTTAAGTTCAGAAAATAAAAAAAAACTCCTGCCCCGCCTAAAAATCTCACCACTTTTAAGTTTCCAAAAGACTACTACTCCCCCCTACCATTTGTCATCCCTTTCCTCCTCATTGAAGCCAAGTTAATCTTCTCTCTACTCCAAACTCGTCTACTTTTTGTCCAGTTCTTCATTCAAGAACATAAGGGTGCTCAGCATGGAACAAAGATTAGTTTCTCGAATATCTGTCACAGGGGCTAATGATGTAGATGTCCCACTGAAAGCTTCTCCTGCTCTGAACTTGTTTTAAGTTCAGAAAATAAAAAAAAAACTCCTGCCCCGCCTAAAAACCTCACCACTTTTTAGTTTCCAAAAGACTACTACTCCCCCCTACCATTTGTCATCCCTTTCCTCCTCACTGAAGCCAAGTTAATCTTTTCTCTACTCCAAACCTGTCTACTTTTTGTCCAGGTCTTCATACAAGAACACAAGAGTGCCCAGCATGGAACAAAGATTAGTTTCTCAAATACCTGTCACTTGATTTTATATAGGGGCTAATTAAAGATATACAAATAACATGTGTAAGAGCTAAATTTAAAGGTTCAAGAAAAAAAAATCTCACAGGCTGTGTATCTGCCCAACTTCAAAGTGCATTAATATCCAAATGACAAATATTTCAAGCTGTTTATTGAAACATATATATATATATATATATATGTAAACATACTCTGGTGACAACACATAGAAACAGAAATCTGCACCAACAGTCTACCCTAATGTGCTGTCTGTCCCTTGTGGACAAAGGGACAGACTGGTCTCTCTGGGTGACATTTTCCCCAGAAGCTTTACAAAACTGAGGATACCCTGTGGAAATCAAAGTTCTTCCTGTTCTTAAAAACCTTCCTCCCAAGTTCCCCATTCATCCTGAGGTCAGTTTTGGGAAAAAGCTTAACAAAGGAAAAGAAAAACTGAGCATGCATAAAATGGTTACAATTTTCTTGGCTCTCTGCTTGCACAGAAGAGAGGCTGAGGGAATGCTGTGGACAAAATTTTTGTCTGAACAATTCTGAAAGCCTAGGAAGATGACCTACCTAAGCGAAAACATGTACTTTAACAAATGTTAGCCAATGTGCATTAAATGGTCTGCACTAAAATCATTCAGTGCAGAAAGCAAGCCACAGTATTCCTGCATGTTACTTGGCTAAGTTATACCTTATCAGGCATTAACAAGCAGTGTGATAGCATAAGGATGGTAAAAAACTCTTTTTTGGTAAAGTCTGACAAAACTGTAAATGCTTGCTTAAAATGGAGTAGTCACAGTTATTAACATTCTGACTAATCCTATCTGAATCTGCATTTCCTCCTACTAAAGAATCACATTCACACGTTTTACCTAGATGCAACAGATCCGGGTAAGAGATGTCACCTCTCATGTGAGTTAGGAGAAAGGCAGCAGGGAAACCTTCTCAGTTAGCTCAGATACCCGTTGACTCAGTATTGCTCCCATGTGCGGAAAACTTCCGTTTTGTTTCTTTTTAGGTCAGGTAATTCTTTCCTAGTTCCATAACAGCAGCCCTTTTTGGCTCTAGAGAAACTAGATCTCATCCAAATCCAGCACAATCAGTAGAAGAACACGGATGGGACATGTTAAAATTTTGAGCTTCCCATACATTTGGGGCAGTCGCAGCACCAGGAGGGAGCAGTACGGCCGCAGGGAGCGCAAGGCACGGCTTGCTAGCAGTGTTTGCTAGCAGTGGTTTTGGAAGTTAAGCTTCACAAAGGCATACTTCAGCAAAGTGGCACCACTTGGCCCAGCCCTGGGACACGTCACATCGCTGTGGGTGCTAAGAGTGCACTGCTCTGTCCAGGAGTACCGCAAAGGTCTCAATAAAGCATCCGCAGGCTTCCTGCGGCTCTCTGAAACCAGTGAAACACCACAGGATTTTGCTTCATACAGGAACTCTGCTTTGTTCTCCATGGGGAAAGGGGAGTGCTTTGTACCAGGCAGGCCCCACTAACATGGCCTTTCACAGGAGAACAAAAGCCCGTGATGTGATTTTGCCTGCTTAGAATCTCAATTAGAGAATTAGAAACTTGGATGTGGCAACTGTAGACAGCATTGAGAGCAACCAGGAAGTGGGAAAGGGGTGATGCAGGAGACAGGATTTTCTTAAAATGAAACTACCCGCCTTCGAAAAAAGAAAAAGCTTTAGGATGCAACACATACTTCCTCCATCATCTCAGATAGATCGCTAAACACCAAAGGCAACTAAAATTCAATATGCCTCTGTTATTAAAAACGAGGGTATTAGATTCTGTGCCTCAACTTCTCCATTTGGGGGAAAAAAATCTAATGACAATAATAATAATGACATTAATAATAATAATGATAATTTGTGCAAATTATACAGCTTAAGTACTTGAAATATGAGCACAGTTAGAACAGTACACAATTTTGATTATCAAGTAAACTATAAATAATTCTATATAAAGAGGCGTGAAATTTTAAAAATATGACTTGTTTTAAAAAATATCTTACTGCAGTTAGAAGTTATTTCCATAGTAACTTATCTCTCATATGAATAAGATGAATGTGTGCTATAAGAAGAGACTGGTTAAATTATCTCTCCTAGTATGCAGGGAGCTGAACAGATGGCAGCAACACTGAGGTAGCAGCAGTAATCTAGTCTTAGCTTATCTATGTAATCTTTATCACTTCTATAAGATGAGAAAATGATTCACCTATTAAATAGAACATTCTATGGATGAGGCAGAAAAGTTTACTTTTTTTCCTCTCTGGAAGTTTTAGGAATGCTTAGATATCAGCATTCAATCATTACAATTTCTAAAAACAAATTACAAAGAGAGGTACCTTTTTTCTGTTAATTAGTGGTTCTCCTTTTTTAAAAAAATTAGTTATGAGATACATTCTAAATAAGCAGTCTCAGTAAATTGGTAGCTCTCTTTTTGTTGTTGTTGTTTCTTTGCTTTTGTGCTAAGATTATCTTGAATGCTAAGGAGAGAACCAAATACCGAAGATGCACCTTTATCTTGCACTCAAGGAAGACTTGGGAAGCATGCACTGCCAGAAAACATGAAAACATTCGATAATTTTTGATAATAATTTGAGGATAAAGAGGCAAATATACACTAGCTATAGTTCAGCTGAGGTCAACAGTGATGCATCAGGAATTTACTTTGGCCAAGAACTATAAACATACTATGTAGGTAAACAGATCTGATTCATCTTGGTACCTAGATGAAACTGGTTTCCAAAAAATAGGCATCGGGGAGAGGGAAAGCCCTGAAGGTTTCAACGCGTCCATCATGTAAGGAACTGAAGAGAGTAAATCAAATTAAGCCACAGACTGGAACAAAGCTACAAAGCTTCACGGCGTCACCAAGAAGATGCTTCCTGCATCCAGCCGTGTCCTATTAAAAATAAAATGAAGTCTCCTAGGGTAACTTTCTTGCAAAAACAGGGTTAGAGAGCACAAAACATTCTGTGTGACACAAAACTTTGTTCCAACAAATGGATCCTGCCTTAATTTTCACAGTAACTATACAGTTTATTGTCCTCATCCAGGGACAAAAGTGCACAGAGCTGAGAGATCATGATCCTTCTACAATGTCACAGTGTTGGAGAACAGAAACACTGCACCTCCTTAACCTGACAAAGGATTCCTTAATTGAACAAGGAATGTATATATTTATATATGTATACATATATGATACACCAAATGGTTGTTCTGCCATTCAGAGAGACTGGACAGCCTGGGCAGAGAGGAACCTCTAAAAGCGCAGTAAAGGCAGGATCCTGCACCTAGGGAAGAACAATACCATGCACAAGTACAGGCTGGGGGCTGACCAGTAGTCTTTTGTCAGCCTCTTTTTGACACCGAGGATAACTCAATCATGGTTGTCTAGGCTGACTACAGCAGAAAGTTATTAAAAAATAAGACTACCAAATATACTGGAAGAAAATAATGCACAGGTAAGGCAGGAAAATAGTCTTCCCAGGAGGAAATGCAAGGAAAAGATGCCTGAGTGTACCTGAGGACAAATACCAGCAGTTCTCCCCTTTTCTCAAAAAGGGAGCCATTTTCCAGCTGGAAAAGAGAGAAAAAAAAAAAAGTGGCATTAGCTCTAGGGGTTTTTTTTCCTCATTATTTGCTGTTATTTAAAAAGCAAACACCAGTTCTGTTTATCTTATATAGCAGACTGACAAAGAAATGAGACTACCAATGCATCAGTACCTACACAAACACATCTACAAAAGACTCAGATGCAACCCAGTGATGCTCATTATATTAGAGACAGAATTTAAACTTCCAGCACCTCTGTGGTTCTTTCATATATACATATATAGACCTGAGTAACCTAATTGCTGTCCCATTTCTCTGCTCCTAGAAAAGCCATACTGGAGACACAGGAAATCCATCATTTCCGTTAAAAGAAAAAATCCTCTTTGAGCAATCTGTGAGTACTAATCCTAGCTTCCAGCCAAATACCTGGCAACATGGAAAACCTCCAAAGACCCTTTTATTGTGGTTGGCACAGTCTGAAATCCCATCGAGACAAAAGAGAGCTCAACACTCACTGAAGAGCACTCACCTCCACTAGGTCAAACTAATTTAAAACACACTAGTGAGGAATCATATTATCTGACGTTAAGCTAAAGATGACCCTCTGGTCATCAAAACCAGGCAGGTCTGCATCATCACTTTTAAACCCTTCAATGCAATTACATCTTAAATCCAGCCAGAGAAGACCTGACTCACTGTATTCCGCAGTAATATGTGATAAATACTTCCTTTTAAAAGAGGATTAAGACCTCTATATGAAAGAATAAAGTAAATAATTACATAAGACTTTTCACTTTTGTTAAACTCTCTCTGCTATTAGGAGAGAGTGTACCTATTTTGCATGCAACACCAGAAGTTCTTTAAATTACTTCATTTTTCAGAGAAGCTTTTCACTTCCAGGTGTGACTGCACTTGCAGCTCAGCCAGCTCCCTGAGAGACACAAGGTATTCACAGATGCAGCCCCAGTGGTAGAAGCTGCATCACGGAGGAAAGCTGGGAGAGATCACCTTCGTATTACAGATGTGTTTTGCTGAAAGACCAGTTTAACACTAGTGCTTGTTGTTAATTTCTCCTTTCCCTTTTTTTTTTTAATAAAAGGGAAATCTCTAGAAAAAATACTTTAAAAAACGGTATAAAATTTATGTCCTGAAGAATATTTTGTTTCCCAAATAATTGATGGAAACATGTCAATTCTCTTAAAAATCTCTCTCAGACCAAATTATTTTCCCCAATGTTCGCTGAAAAATAACAGGCTATCGACTTTCTGCAATAAAAATCCACACTACGAAGCAAAACTTACAGCAACAAAATAAAAGTCAGAATCTTGCTGGAGAACAGCTGAAAACATTTCTGCATTATGAGCAGTCTATGCTAAATCAGTTTAAAAGTTAGTCCTGCTCACACTGAAATAATAATATTTTTAAGGGATTACAAAAGAAGATGCAATGCAGAAAGCCAGAGGGAGAGGACAAGCCTCCAAGCAGTGACCCCAAAAGGTCCTGAATTATGTGTTCCATTGGAGGAAATGACATGTTTATTTTACCCTACTACAGTTTTCACAACCCATTTTACCACACCACGGACTTACCAGGCCCCATTGTAGGGCCTGAACTGTTTTTCAACTGCAGCAGTAGCTTTAAAAAACGTGACCTTTCCAAACTCAGATGTGAATGATGCTTGGTGCTGCTTCCACTACTTCAAGGCACAATTAAATGGTAGTGCTCTTTAGCGAGAGCCTGCAGCATACAAAACTATTAACCAGAACTGCTTAAATGCCTTTAACAAAAACCCACTGAGCTTTTCACCATTTCTGTAGCATGTGAGCTTTGATAACACTCAGTACACATGCAAGCTTTCAAACACTGAAAGACTCATACTAGAATTTTGCTGCACTGGTGGCCAAGGAAGTAGCAGCCACAGCCAAGTTCCCTGAAGCACTGAGATGTAATGGAGAAGAAACCAGAGAGTTTGGGTTTTGCTCTCCTGGGCTTGCTTATAACCACCTGGGAAAAGATCCATGTAATACGATATGAAAAACACAAAGATAATCCAGTCTTTGTGTTCGGCTATTGGTGGAAAGAAAGGTTAACTCCCAAGCTTATGAATCCATCATCTCCCTAAGTTTTTGTCATGTTTTTTAATGAAATAAAACAGGGCTGAAAATAATGCCAGTTAAGTTGCTTTCCTTAGAAGCAAGGAGCATTTTAGTCAAAGAACAAATTCTTTATGAACTATTCTGCCTTTAAATAGATGATCACAGCTCTTCCTGCCCCAAGGCACCCAGTCTGTAGCACTGTCATTATGAATACACAAACAACCTGCAGCTCTGACACTTCACAGCACAACTAAGAACAACAACACAGACTATGTTAGGGGAACTCAAAAGCTTGGATTTTTGGCAAATCTGTATTGAGCGTTAAAGAAGGCCCCCAAATTCAAAACAATGATTAATCTATATTCAATAGTGTCACTGAAGTAGATCTGGCAGCTGCATTTCCTTCTAATTGCTGCAATGCAAAGCCAGGTAATAGTATTCATTGAATTCCTGCAAACTAGTCCTTAGGTCACCCATGCAATTCCCAGCCTGTATCAGCAAGAGGCAGGTGGTGTAGCTGCCCTATATTAGAACCCATGAAACAGGAAGAATTGATTGCTAACATGATAAATGGCAAAGGATTTCCTAAACAGAAACATCAGCAGGGTCTTCTTATTTTATGTTTCCACTGTTTTATGTTTTCTCATTGGTATGAAGCCTTCTAAAAATTCAGAACACACGTTATTTTTCCCTTGAAGATGTTAATAAAATTTCAAGTAGAATAACATTAAATGGTATTTTTCAGTCCTTTCAGCAATTTTACATTCAATTTCATTTATATCATATAGAGTGATTTTAAAACAAGCTCCTATATGTAGCCCTATCTCATAACAAATTAGGTAGAGAGAAATTATGCAGTCAGATTAGCAGAGTCATTCAAAAATTTTAGAGGACAAGAGAAATGGTAATAGAAAATTCATATTTTTTAAGTGTTTGCAGGAGATAAAAACATAAAACAAAGTGAAAAGCTGATATATAATAGTTGTCAAGAAACTGACAACTCAAATTACCACAAAGATATATATTCCAGGGGCAAACTAAACTGTGTAAAAATAACTGCTCTACCTTCTAGCCTCCAAAAAAAAAAAGTATTTTGATGATACCTCAGAGATCTGCAATAAAGTGCATTTCGAAAACACTAACCAGGTATATCTATATCTCTATTTCTTGAGTAACAGTTTACTGCCCAGTAAAATGCATAGTCGAATTGCTGCCAAACAAGGCATGTACCAGTTCCACAAGATGCCTACTGCCTGGCTGCAGGTATCAAGAAGCCTATGCATGTGCTTTCTTAGACTTTTTTCATGCCTTTCTTTAAAGTCGGCTTAGATGTCTTCATGTGTTGGAACTTCTAACACCTTGTCAAGGTCTGCAGATGCAGTTCTTCTTCCTGACCATGGATATTTGTAGAATTGTGGATAAACAGACAAAGCTTTTTCTCTCAGGTCATTAGAGCCAACCAAATCAGAATGCGTCATGGAACCTTGATGTTGACTTGATATAAGCCAAAAGACTGAAATTCTTTCATCCTAAATTGACAACCAACCCTGTCTAAAGCTATTCTTTAAATATTTTTATCTCTTTTTTTTTTTCTTATATCTGTTCAAATCTGTGCATGTCTGATTTAACACACACAGATATTCACCACAGGTCAAAGACCACTTGGGAAAATCCATTGGGAAAAGTATCACTTTGCATTCTCCACGCTGGCCAGAATCTCATAGTAGCTCAAAAAGAGCTACTATGCACAAAACCAGAATCTGGTATCTTCTCACAAGAGAAGCAACAGCAGTCAAGTGAGATATGAGGGAATAAGAGCAACAAACATTAACTACTCTGGATCATTATGCCAAAACTCTCAGTACTGCACCAGCAAACAATATGTTTAACAGGACTCCAAAGCCTTTGAGTCCTGTTTTCACAGCTAGGCCTGCAAGACTGCTGGGAAGTGGCCCATTTCTAACTGACCTCACTCTAAACTGACACCGTAATGCCACAGTGATTTTGTGCATGCAACTCACAGCCTGTATTAGCACAGACATCCCGACTGTTTCTCTGTAGAGGAAAAAAACCATACCTCTCATAAATGCCTTCAAGACATTTTGTCTGAAAGTACTGATGTACTATGTTTCAAAAGGAGCAGAAAGGCTCGAGAAAATGAATGAGCGCCGAAGATAAAAATTGCATTTATATCCATTTTTACCTACTTGATGTAGTTTGAAACAATAACATTACAGAAGCGGACAAGCTCCAGTTATGTATGAGCATCTGCACGTACACATCTAAAGCATTTGCCAACAAAAGTGCATTTCTCTCAATCCTGAAGCTTAAAAGTGGATTTGACCATCACAATGAAAGGGTGATAGCACTGTCTGACCTCTGCCTGACTCGCTGCCCTCCTCCTGCATGCTGACTGGCAATGGCTGCTGAGAATGACTAAAAATAAACAGCTTGTCTCATACACTGCTATAAGGGCAAAGGGAGAAAAATAAGTTGCATACTTGAGTTTCTTGCTATTCACCCCCCTTTCATCTTCCCCTTGTATTTTTCCCCTTGAGAACAGAGTTTGTTACAGAAAGCACAATTAGAATGGATTATGAGAGCCAGGAACTTATTAACAATTTCTTGGCAGTGCCAAATGGGTAATGAGCTTGGGGTTTTCAGGCAGAAGAGGGAATTGAGCAGAACCTGCTCTATGGAGGACCATGTGTAATGGGGACATCACACTGCCACCCAGAGTAGCCTTCACTTTTGTAAGCTGCACACTGCATGAATCCAAAAGAGAGGACACCACCACAAAGAGCACAAAAAATAAGCCCCAAATATGTTTCCTTTTTTCATATTCTGGGGAGAGGAGGGAGGGATTCAGGAGTTTTAGTTCTACATGATTTCTATTTTGTTTGTCTTCTTTTATCATTTCTTTGGCCAAGGATACTATTAGTAGCTGTTCACTATCCAAAAGATAAGATTTGTCATGCTCTGCCTCAATCTTATTGCATCTAACAAATCAACCCATCCTGGGGTCAGGTCACTTGGATACCAGACCCTGGTATCCAAGATATTTCCCTGAAATTCAGCTGTTAAATCCCAGGAGAGACCCTTGCAAATAAATCAGTATTGATTAAAGGACAAGGAAAAAAATACATTTGAATTATTTTCTATTTGATTGATTAAAAAAAAAAAAAGAAAAAAACCCAGATTAGAGCAGATGCAGAGTATCTAATCTGAAGCTCAAGCACCTTGGCTGATAGTTTTTACTAATATCAACACGCATGAGTTTCTCTCAAGGCTCCAAGTACTAATCACAGCACCAAGGGCTGTCTGTTTTTTTTTGCTTTTCCTAGGAGGATCTCATCATCAAATCAATGACTCCTCAATGCAGTCACTTCTGCACTGCTTAATCATGAGCAATGTCAAAAGCTAAGGAGGTAGCACGTGAGGAAAGCAGGCAATGATGCACACACGGGTATAAGACAGCAACAGAAGGCAAAGTTAGGCAGAGCTACAGTGCACATGCAGACTCCCAGGAGAAAAGAAATATGACTGCATGGGTTGTGTACTGACTATTGGGAATACATCAAGTTTACTGTTCTGTAAACCCAAAGAGTCCTTAAGGGATAAAACAGCTGATAATTGCCAGGCACATTTTGATACTGAATGACTTCAGAACAGCACCAGTCTCATAGAAGTTTTCACATTTTTTATTTTAATTGGAAACTTCTCTCAGGGTATTTTGAGTGCCAATCAAAGAGTATTTATTTGAACAGGGAAAACAAACTTACATTCCTTCTTTGTTTAATATTCTTTATCAGTGGCACATGTCATGCAGACTCCATCTGCTTATGCACTCAAGGCAAATATTTCTCCTCCTCCCGTTACTCTTCTACTTTATCTCAAGCAGCGCTTAAGCTGTTGGACTGGATCTTCAGAATTTCTGGCAACCAGGGTAATTCTTCCTTTCACAATTAATCCCAGGCAAATGAACGAAGTCACGAGGCACAAGTCAGCATAGCTCCTGGGCTACAGCTCATGAAGAGTCCAGATCATATTGCAAGGATTCTTTAAAAACTGGCAACACGGCTAACCCAAGCGCTGCCAACAACCGCCTTATTCCACACCACTTGAATAGACAAAAGCCCAAGTTATTCTTAACCAGCAAATTAATAGTGAAAAGAACGAATCAGCACAAGCAGTTGTTATGAGGGCTTTCTCATCTAAAAATAAAAACATGTCAGCAAACTTACATATTAAGAAAGAAAACAGAGGAGGCACAAAACTAACATTTTCACAGTTCAGAGAGTTGCTATTTCAATTTGCTGCTTCTGACAGTGGCCACTCACACATGTGCAAGCCACGAGCAACAGGACTGTTAATGTCAGGATCCTTTCCCTGGTGCTGCCTTCCAGCTCCTGCAGCATGGAGTGAGGAATTTTCCAAGCTGGATGCTGGCTCTGGATCTTCAAGTTTAATAAGCACTGATGGGCCCATACTCCATGGGGTTTGTTCAACTCTTTTTCCAAACCACTAATATTTGGCCTCCATAGTTCTCCTCTCAGTGTGTACTTACAGCAAGGTATATACCACAATACAAATATCAGGCAGTTATTTCACCAGAACTTTATAAGAGTGTCCTCTGTCACACCCTGATTTGACTAATCAGAGCCTAGAGATTAAGGAGCAAAGCTGAAAGCACGCGCTCTTTCATTTTGAATTTGAGGCCCTGCAAATGACCTGCTCAGAAAAAAAGAAGCTGTGAATTTGAGTGTTTATAATAAGGCACTCTGCATTTATGCAACAGTCTCTTGGTCATGCTCCATTATCCTGCCTGGCCTTTTTTTGACCTCCCTACTGTCCATTGTCTGACTTCTATTCACAGCAGAGCTAATGCCTGAACATTGCTATGGATATGCCAGATCCTAAGTTTGCAACCCAAGTCATTGTTCCAGGTTCATTAACAGGAAACAAGACCGGCCAAATCTTTTTTGGAGAGCTGGCAGGTATATCTGACCACTACAACAGACAAAATACCAGCTGAAGATTACCCTTAGTGAAATAAGGATGTCACAACAAAATATCTTTATCCTGCACTGCTGTTGTTCTTACTCTGCTACACTGGCTGCTTATGAGGAGTATGCGCTTAGAAGCCAAATAATTTTATAAGCAGCTGTTGGTATAAACCATATTTCAGCAATTTAGTTTCTTTTCACAAATAAACCTGTGTGAACAGCTGTGTGAATGCACAGAACCAAAACATACCTTGAACAGGCATCAATATTTAACTCTAAAAAATAAGGCCTGCACAAAACCTCCATACCAACTTGGTCAAAGTCAGCAAAAAAAGTTTTGTCATCAAACACTATTGAGAAAGACCTCCAGTTTTATTCCTTCCAGGCTGCCTTGCACAGCACGGGCTGGTCTTACACTCCAGCGGGGTCCACTACCATCTTTTCCCATTGAAACCTGCGGCTACAGCTATCTTGCAGACCTACATTTACTGCCCACAAGAGAAACATTACAGCAGAGCTCTTTCTTTTAGAGGGATTACATCTTGGTTCATATCAGTCTGAATTGAGCAGATGTAGAGACTTACCCAGAGATTGAGGCTGGTATGAATGAACAGTAACGTCTAAGTATCAGAAAGTAGAAGCAGAACAAGGACTAAAGAAATAGCCTGCACTGAGAGTGAAGGACAGGACTCGCAGTCAAATCTAGGAACGTGTCATTTCTGTCAAGCCCAGACGACTGGCACTCTAGCAAGACAATGCAGGCAGCTTCAATCTGGCAGGAGGAGAAGCTGCTGAGGGAACATAGGGAGGGATGGCAACAACGTCACAGCACATCAGATGGGCCATTCCCTTTTCTGTTAGTTCATGGAGAAAATACACTGCATCGAAGGACCATACTTAAAGCAATTGTTAACTCCCAAAAGGCATAAAGGTCTATCCATAAACTAGTTGGGTTGTCTGTCATCAGTCAAGAACCACGAGACATGAGGATAAAATAATACCTGCCCTTCTGATTCTCTGATCCGTTACCTTACGCGTCCACAATGTGAGGCTGCTCTTGCTTCCCTAAAGCAGGGACAACCCTGGAAAAGTCTCTCCTTGCTGGAAGGCCTCAGACTTCAGGCAAACGGGAGGCTCCTATGCCCATCATAGGCATATGGGTTTCAGGGCTAACTTCAGGGCTAATGCAGCAAGGCATAACACTGGCAAAGGTACTGACGTGGATTTTATTCCATGCCTGCTGATGACCTTAACTCACAAACATATGCTGCTGTTTCTCCAGAGGACAGGAATTTAGAGCAAGCATAGGCTCAATCCCAGTCCTGTTCAGCCTTGAAAGGCCATGGAGCTCCCTCACGTCCAGGCAGACTGCATAGAAGCAAGTGCCATTAACAGGAAAAGGTTCAACACCAGACTACTTACAGAAGCTGTTGTGCTTTTAAAGAGGTCCAGACAAGACACAAGTGTCCACTGGAGTTTGATTTTAAGCATGTCCACAACATTTAATAACATTTCCAGTGTTACATAATACTCTGCTACTATATAATAATGAGGAATTTATATTAAGGTTGATGTGAAAGTGTTTTCTGAAGCAGAAGGAAACAACACAATTTTAGCAAATTTTTCAACCTTGTTTAAAACAGAAAAACATCAGCATTGTTAGCAAAGACAGCAGGAAAATTTATGAGGGTAGCTAGGAACCAGCAGGCTGGGAGATCTCCCTTCAGCAGGCTTTTCTAAGAACAGTAGAGAGAAAAGGAAAACACTTCCCAGTAGGCAAAGGAATGCATTTATATTCTAACCCTAATTTAGAGCTAGTTTTAAATTGAAGTCAAAGAAAGCTTCTAAACAAAGGAATGTAAATACAGTCAGTCAGAGTGACTATGCTAATAACACTCTAAATTATGATGAGAAAGCTCTCAACACACACACACAAACACCGTTCTGCTGTATCCCTATTGCTCCTCAGCTGCACCTCCTTTCTCAGGCAGCTGGGATCTCTAGAGTAATCTCCATGGGCTGCCCTGGCATCACATTAATATAGCGTCTTTTTTTTTCAAAAAGCAGTGTCTGCAGAAAGGCACATTAAGATGCAGAAACCATTAGTGAGAGCCTGAATGCCTCACACATTTCCTTTCTTCCTGTCCCTCCAGAAATGAACCCCTTCCTGCAAGCAGGTGTATGACGGGAGTAAGAAGACAAATACCTTTACATTGCAGCCTTGATTTCAGCATTCAAAGGCCAAAATAAACCGCTCTCTGTCAGTAGACAGAGGATGATGGCTCATTGAAGTGACCACACAGCATGCCAGGGAGCAGGGAGAGATTACAGAAGGACCATTCGCCTTGAAACCACCGCTCCAGTCACTGTTGCAGTAATTTGAACCACTGCACTGTCAAATCACATTCCCAGGAAGTCTATCTGGAATGCTAGGCATCTAAGAACAGGAGCAAGCCAATGATGTTGAAAATAGAGTGTGGCTCTCCATCCATGAGAGCTACATGATGACGGCCAGGCTGCTTCTCGCAGCACTCAGTCTGTGGCAGCAATCAGCCTCCTAGACTCATCCATCACATTCAGTTCTTCCTTCATCACAGAGTTGGAGGAAGTTATTTCACTTAGGAATGTGGACTTACCTCACCTCAGTAGTTAAGCCACTAGTGGTGGGCATGGGGTTCTGGACCCAAGGTCTTGCTTTGCCTGAGGGATGAGACAGGGAGCCTCTGCAGAGGGCTGTCACCTCGCAGAGGAGAGGCTGGGGGTTCAAGTCTCTGTTCCAATTAATATTTAAGTACTTCTTATTAAACATTAATTGAAATAGGGACTAGAACTTGTTCCCTATTCCCAGTAGAGTGCCTCAGCCCTTAGGCTACAGAGCCTTTCTTATGGGCTTGCTCTCTCTCCCCTCTCCCTGACCCACAAAACACCCAATGATCCCCCAGCAAAGTGGAACTGCTCCACAGAAGGAATGAAGGAGCTTCCTCCCAAAACAGCCTCCCGGCTGACTCTCGGGGCACTTTCCTCAGAGGAAAGAGGGGATTTTATGTCAGGGTGCTGCTTGGATAGGAGTTGCATCAGGTTGAACTAGATGATCTCTAAAGGTCCCTTGCAACCTTAATGATTCTGTGATTAGCACTCCCTCAGTAGGACAAGGAACCTAAGGTCCAAGTCCCTTGCCATGACCACAGAACCAGAGGGAAGTCACTAGCACCCACTCGTCCTCCAGAGGGTTTGCTCGGAAAACACCACAGGCAAGTTCAGCTGGGGAAATACCCGCAGTGAGATCAACTGGGGAAACAGCTCCTTGGAGCACCCCAGTGGCACTGACACCGGTGCTCCATGCCCACTAACAGGGTACCAGCAGACCACAGTCCAAGCAAGAGGTGTTTCTGGGCATGCCTAGGAACAGACCACTGGATGGGAGAAAAGCCTCACAGGTGCAGACCTACTGACTGTGGCAACATTCAGGAACAGACAGTCACTGAGTGAATCTTTTAAGCATCATAGTTCTGGACCTAACTATATCCTACATTAGTTAGGAAGCTCTTAAATACTCAAAGGTCTGACTCAAGGCAACCAAACAAGGACCTGAAACTGAAGCAGGTATTTCCTAGAGGTGTGCTTGCATTTAAAGAAGTTTAGGTTTTATTTTGCAGTCACAAATGAGAGTTAACTCATTTTATTTTTCCACTTGAAAAGGTACCACTTCTAAATAGGAAATAGCCTAGTAGGACTATTTAAAAGGTATGTTTGAAATATAAAATAATAAAAAAATGGACAAAATTCAACTTGAATGCAATGCCAATGTTTTTTTTCCTCCGCTTTCTGATGTGTTTTCAGAATGGAAGTATGCCCACTTATCAAGCTGTTTCTGATATGGCCATAACTAGTAGTTAAAGTTTTTGTGCTAGCTCTTTACCAAGTTAAACTACTCAGGATTTCAAATCACACATATTCTCCATAGAAAAGAGTCCAAACTATCGCTGTCAGATTTTCCCTGATCAACATGAAGTGCAACATCTTCATACTACTGAAGAGAATAAAAGTTTGAATTTCAAGGGTGTATATGGGAGAGGGTTGCATGATTTATTCCCCAAATTTCCTTCACTTGATTTCAGTACATATTCCCTCAATTATGTGTTCTTTTTCCCCTAAGCACTTTTTCCTTGCTTGCATCCCTTCTTTTGCCTTCCTTTCTTCTGCTCCCAAAAGCCCAGGTGTGCAGTGTGGCTATGGCTCCTTAACATTAGCACCACATAAACCTCACTACTCATTTGTTATCTCCCAGACTGCAGGTACTGAGATGCCGATTTCTTTCTGCAAGCCCAGCAGCTGCTGCAGTGACATTGAGTTGCACATACTATGTGTTTTAACCCTTTGCTTCTCAACATTGAGAGTTTATTCATCTTCCTTTTTACTAGTCCTGTTTCATATATGCAAGAGCCCTGGGAATAAGGAGTTGGCCAAACCTGCCAGCTTCTGTGGTTGCAGCAGCATTCATTTACCTGCCCTGCACCAACCTCTAATCCCAGTCTTGAAAGACCTACAAAACTCAAACTGTACTGACATATTTCAGCTCCACTTTCTACAATAGCTTCCTTTCTTCAGGCTTTTTTCTCTCTAGGTGCCATATGTTTTGAGGCAGATGCACAGATCCAAGACATTTAGCTTCCTTTTGAAGATGATCCCATCACAAGATTGTTTTGCTCCAACTTCTGATCTGTTTTATTTTGCTTCCATAACCAAAGTCCTCAATAGGTTATCCACTTCTCAGGACAGTGATTTCATCCCCTTATCTTTCTACAAATTGTGGTTATGGTTACCATGCAGGAAGATATTTCAATGGTCAAATGCAAGAACCACTCAGTTCCCCATTATAAACAAATATGAGGTTTTAAATCAGAGCACAACATAATCGCTGGAGAACTAGAAAAAAAAAGTATTATATATTTTAAAATATGCATTTCAAAGAGTTTCTCTCTTTAACACCAATTATAAAAGTAGACAGTTCATAAGCACTTACAAAAAATTAAATGAGCTGATAACCATAACGGTCTCTTCAGATACAGAGGCCAGCTACCTGCCATAATCTGACTCGTAAAATATACGAATCGGACCTCTGACTACTAAAAATGACCTCTTTGGTCTCTTTTATGAAATCACTACAATTTCTGGTTCATATTACAGCAGTTTCAAAAATAATGTTCCATGTCCTGTGGCAGGCATCTTGGTGGACACCTAGACCCTTTCCAAAATATGTATTTTATCTAGTTAAATGATAATTAATAATATTCTTATCGCATCATAAATAACACTGCTGGTGCTTCAATCATTTTAACATGAACCTAGAAAACCATCCACTTACAGAGATTCCTGGTCTATTCTTCAACATCAAGGCTAAGGAAATGCTCAATATACTTCAAAAATATTTATTTTCCCGGTGACAAGCATTGAAATCAGTTTGTTTGCTTTCCCAAATTGAGATGCATAATCTCCAGAGACCTGAGCCTGATACATTCTCTTTCATAACAAGAGAGATACAGGTCAAGCTGCTCTGCAGACCTCAGCTGCAATAACATGGCACATGCATGCAAAAGGCATCAATTTTTAAACTCAAGGACTACTGAATTCCTAGGGTTCATAACAGTCATCAGTATGCAGTCAAGTGTATTCTGATGGTTGATGAAATGCTCACACGCATTCAGATGATTATTGGTTTCTGTGCAAATCCAGAAAGCAGAATCTATTCAGAAGTGAACTCTCAGGACAGATTAGAGAACAGAGCAGCACTGACTATGCTATTTAGGGATGCGGTACCTATCACATGGGCAATATTTAAAACCTCACAGCCTGCCTTCATTATCACAGGGCGCTAGCTGAGTGCATGACTAAAATACCATCAGTTTCTGTTCTCTATGCAAAAACGCTATTTCCTGATTCACAGTTTTAATGTATTTTAAATTGAGTGTGAAGGTGAAAGGAGTGATTCGCTTTGTATTTAATTAGATGTTCTAGTAAATTTGTTCCAAAAACAACTATAAAATATACTCTGTTTGGGGAGGGGCAGGGAGAGACAGGGGATAGTCACTTAAAACCAGAATCTACCTGTACATCACTCAGTATGGTTGCTCACCTAAAGATCATCCTTTCTTCCAACTTCTTTGCTAACCAGATTGTCAAATATCATTGGTTAAAGAGCTGGTAGAGTTTTCCATTTCAGCAATTCACCTGTGGCAGCCTCTTAATGACTGCATTCACCCCCAAAATGTGCTAGACATTTTGTACGCAATCAAGCAAAAACACCTTCCCCCCAAAAAATACCACCTCAGTAGTTTAAGATTTGGAGTAAGATATGTCTGTCTTTTCCTATTATTAGGAGACAGAATGAAGCAAAGTTTGTGTACACAGTAGAGGAGCACCTTACTTCCACAGACACTCAGATATTAACGTCTTGGGATTGATATGGTTGGTCCAATGTTGAGCTAGGTACAAGGATGAGACTTGTTTATACAAAAGGTAAAATGGCTGTATAATTGAGTGTAACAAGATCACTAAGAACCTTGGGTAAACGTCCATCATCCGATCTCTATTATTATTTTCAAGTAATTAACCATAAGAGTGTCGGGTGTCAGCTCAGTAATGAATTGAATACCCTAATTCCATTTATGTTTAAATACATTGATTGTGGTTACATAAAATTCAACATACTGGAGGACTTTATACTCAGGTTCCAACATCATCTTAGAAATAAAGAACACTTCATTAGCCAGATTTTTATTCAGGCAAATTCTTTTCTCACACTTTAATTAACTGCTAGGGCTTGTTTCTGCTTAGCATTAAAACAGGAAACAACTGCAGCTGGCCTCATGCTAAGGGCTACTATTATCTCCAAAGAAGTGAGGACAATCAATATTCCAGGGAGGACGGGTATTGAAATCGCCTCCTGAATAACTTACAGATCAATAACCATGACAGAAAACAGAAGGGAGATTTGTATTTGAAGGAATCCCAAGGAGGCTCCTGGGGAAAGAACTGAGTACAAAGATGAAACGTGTATCCTCTAACTCACTTCTTCTGTGACTGAAGTCCAGGTCACAGGGATTTTTGCTCCCGGGCAAGATCAACCACATGGTTAGGTAAGTGTTTCAGCAGCTTATTGACCACATAGTGGAGACTAAGAGAAGCTTTTAGAATATGATTTTAGGATAAGTGGATCAAACTTGTTTTTATTTCTGTTAACCATCTCATCAGTATATATAACCGCACAATTTAGATTTGGATCATGTAAATAACATATATTTACTTCTTATTCAAACCTAACTTGTACTAAAGTCAAGTTCAGTGCAACTACTACACAAGAATGTCCGATCCTTTTGTATACAGCAATCATTAAACCAAAAGTAAAGGACCATGTCCATGGAGCCTGGTGATTTGAAAGATTTCTCAGGCATTTCTGCAGATTAAGAGGATGTCATTCCACTCAGTTACAGGAAAAAAAATGGTAATGTTTAGTAATTTGTTAAGTTTACGCAAGCCTTTCAGAATCATTTAGGTCAGCTCTTTGCCAGCAGCTGGACAGTGGGGAGTCCAAGCATGCCTGGGGAATGAAGTGTGAATGGAAATATGTGTATATATAACCATTTGAAGAAAGATAAGAAGGATAAAAGAACAGTGTGCATTGATGGCTCCTTGATGAGCAGGCCATCAAGATCATAGTACACTGATGTGCAACTTTTCCTTCCCTCAAGTAGGCTGTTTTCCAATCTGCCTGTCTGAGACTAAAGAACAAAGATTAAATCAGCAGTGTCACATAACGACTCAAAGAATTGGGACACGAAGAGGCAAAAGATCTCAATACACATCAGCTCTTAAAAGGTATATCCAAAATGAGGACATGGTCACCCAGGAACCCAGGACATGTTATGAGGACTCCATGCTCAACATCCCTTATTCTCCATATCACCACAATTAATGCTTACCAGATTGACTGGACACACACAAATACATCTTAGCGTTAATATAAGAGCTGGGGCCAATCTGCTAGTAAGGCTGAATGAAATAAAATCACCTTGCTTTCTTGCATGTTTTCCCATTGAGCGCTGCTGTGTAAGCCATGCAATTGAATCATCAATAGAAAAAGATTAAATTAGTAACAACAGTTTTCCTCTTCTAACCAGTATATGGATGCAGTAATAAGCAAAGTTCTGTCTAAACTTCCAAATTTATGGAAAAGCAACAAATTATTAAACCTTCCTGATATTTGAATCGAAAATAAACAACAACTATTGTCAGCCACATTCAGCTTCTTCGCTATTGTACATTTTCTAAACGTGAGCATGCCTTCAAATTATACTCCAGAGCCAATCCAAAATACCTGAGAAGTGATGTGCAATGAGAAGGATCTGCATGATTAAGAAGAATGAAAAAAAAAAAAAAGGTATTTCCATAAAATGCACCTACCTGTAGGAACTGTACAATAAAATACAAAGCCCAACAGTACTTTGAAACTTATAACTTCCTGAAGAGGGTTTTAACGTATTCGAAAATTGTTTTGGTTTTGGGTGGAGATTTTTTTTTTGGAGTTGCTTTTTTTTTCCTTTCTAAATCCCAAACCTCTCAGTCCATAAAACCTCCAGGATGATCACCAACTGACAGGCGTTGTTCTTACTTGCTGTAGTATTGCATAACTGCTGTGCCACCCACCACACTCCAAGAAGATTTACCCCATTACTCCATCCACAAACCTCATTCATTACCTCTTTCAAATCCTGGCAGTGAGTCTCTCATTCTCTGCCTGCTGCCTGCACATTGCTGCCCTGCTCTGTTTCAGCTCATTCTGCATCTCCAAAATCTTCCCTAGGTAATAAGCTTCCTTTGATGCAGATTCCTGGAGCAGAGTCTCTTCACGTGTTTCACCATCTTCAGCCACTTTGCGGTGAATTGAGAAGGATTGTCCAAATGCCTGCAACAGAAAAAAAGGCACACTGTAAAACCACCGAAGCCCTAGAAAAATATCAACTGTAATGAGCACCTGAATAACTAGAGGGAATGGACTAAATCTGGGAGTCCCAAACTTTGGCCTAATAAACATCGTCTTTGCATCTTCCCTGCAGCAGAGGGTCACCATCTTGTTTAGCTGAAATGAGGCATCTTGAAGCTATTCTCATTTGGAGTACTGAAATATGGCCCATATCCACACAGCCTCCACTGAGATCAAGATGGTGCATTGCTAACTAGCCATTAATTAGTGCCTGTGGTTAACTTCCTGAATGAGGCAAAGGGATATTCAATTCCTTTATTCTCTAGTTCCACAAACTGTGCTCCTTTTTGCCTTTTTTTAAAAAGTATAAATAGCTTGCAAATCTCTCTAAATTACTTTCCTTATTCAATGTTATTTTATGCTGAGAGCTGGTCTCATAGTAAGAGGATACAGTGCAAAAAACCTTTCCATAACTTGAAAGAAAGATAAATGTACCAAGCAGTGGCCACCTACGTTACTGTTAGCCTAAACATGGAGTTTGACAGTTCTTTTCTTTCATTTCTTTCATTTGTACTTAAATGTTCTCTGCTTTTTGTTCCTTTTTCCTTTGGGGAAATTACCAAAATATTTAAGTGTTCAGGAAGTTCATGGGTGAGTAGGTAATTCTTAGTCATTCTCTTACTTTTCCTGTTATTATAGTGATCAGCTTAATAAGGTAGTAATTCTCGGGGACAGTGTCTGAAGGGATGTTATTCTGGACAGCTCGGAATCAACTTGAAAGAGAGCAAAGTACAAGCCATGACAGTAGAAATGATGGAGATATCATTTTGCTATCAAAGACAGAAGAAAAAAATGTAGATACAAAAAAGCAAAACCTTTTTGTCAATTGTATTACCTTTAAAAACAGATACATGGTCACAAATCATACAGCCTTACTCAGGAGAAAGCCTAAAGAAATAAATCAAGAAGATCTAACATAGGAAAATCTCGTATCTTAACTGAGAGAACATTTGTCCATTGAAAGACTGTGATTTTATTTTTCCATGATAGGAAAAAAAATGTAGCCATGATTGATAGTATCCGCTCTTTCAGTGGGGAATTAATTTCTGCCCGCACCTTCCAACCACACAGTACTTAATACATTTGTTCTCACTGGTAGCACTGGTTTCCTTTGCCTTCCCATCAAGAAGAACCACTTGCCAAATGGAATTCTTTGTTTTACAGTCAGTATTTATAGCCTTTCAGAACACATTCAAAGTTTTACTGGCACCAGAACTGAAACAGTCCCTTAAAAACTTCAAAGCAAAACCTTGCTCAGAACTTTGCAGCTTTTAAGTCTACTCTACTTGGAGAATTCTGTGAACTCAGCATTAAAGGATTCTAAAAATATTCAATAATGTATTAACCCAGCTGTCTTCTTGAAAGACTGCAAATTACTGAAATAGCAAGCATCAGCAACTTGCTGGATAGGATTTTCCAAATAACAAGAAATTCAATTTAACAAAACTGTTATCCACTGATTCAGTCACTATACCTATGAATCTAAGACGACTGTTTCAGAAACATTGCTAATAAATTACATCTCACAATTTATCCTTACATTAAACATCTCACTGTGCCTAATTTGAGATCTAAGCAAAAAGCACTAATCTATTAAAAATGAAGACAGATATCTAAGATAAACGTAATGGGCCATGTATCCAGGGGAAAATCAAAACACAGAACCAAACAGTATGTGTGACAAATGGCTAGAGCATCTCATCACCCTTGAAGAAATGGGATCTGGAGCCCTTTCTTTCACAGGACTGGACAGTTAAAAGCCCATAGATAAATACATAGCAATGATGGGTTTCTAGGTACATACTATGTTTTCCTGAAATAATTTCTCTTGCTCCCTTTAAATCTGCAAAAAAGCAAGCAAATAAAAATCTTAAATAAATCTTAAATAAAAATCTTAAAAAATTATTAAACTCTTCTGTGAACAGAATTTAAGAAAATGATTCATCCAAACAACTCTGTAATTATTATTTATACATCATATCTAATACGTTTCTTTGTTTAGCTTAGTAGTTTTCCAGAACCATTGCAACAGCTAGCATATAGTACCCAAGTAAAAAGGAAACCTCACTAATGAATCAAACATTTCTCTCCATTTTGCTCCTCCTCATAATCTCAGGAACAAATATGTATTTCTAAAATGAGAGTAGGACAATGACATCTCAACTTCTTAGAAGATGAGTGAAGTCACTGAATTGTAGGTGCACCATACCAGAGCTGTCCCTACAGCCTTCTACTTAAGGTAAATCATTTAATTAGGCTATTTTGCAAAATATTTTTAAAAAACAATTATGAACTGTGTTTATTCTATTTTGGATTTCTGTGCTAATTCTCCATATTGTAATATACTTTTCATGCTATATACTTGCTCTTGCATAATATAACTTCATCTCATGTTTTGAATCCTCATCTTTGACAAACATGAGCGCTATATAGGAAGGAAAAAGGAAAATGTAAATATAATACACATACAGTGCATAAAAGCATAAGCAAATTGTCAAGTTTTTAAATAGAATTTTTACACTACGAAGTTTGACAGAAAATTACTGTGTACTTCCTTAACATTTCTTTGTACTGCAGAAAAGAGCTGAAAATCATTCAGGATTTATTTCCTAGGAAACCAAATTTTAATACTACTATATATCATTTGACTTGTTTCTTAAACTCCTGTCAATATGTTAAAGTTTGAGGAAGAAAAGAATGGAAATTATGCAGCTCCATGCCTCACAGGAAGGAACACACGGCATACTGTCTTTTAGTTTAAATGTAAGGAAAAAGTCCAGCTCCTGCTTTTAATGGTCTCTTTGGAATGCCAAAGAGTTAATACTTTCCAGAAATACCCATGTAAGGACTTCCTTGGCACTTCTTACTTTTATATTAAACTATACAACAATATGTTTAAGCTTGGAGATATGTATTTGTTTTACTCTAAGTTTCCATTTTAGTAATTTGCTAAGCATGTTTACCAATTTACAAAACCTCATAGGCTTGGTATGATATAGGTATGCCTGGATGTTTCAAATAACTGCTTACACCTACTTCACTGAAGTCATCCCTGTAGGGGAACAAGGCAGCCACCTTCAAAGCTCTCCAGATCAACTCACCTTGCAACTGACACAACTGTCTCCCAGCATCTACCCATTTCCAGCCTGGATGGGACAATGTAACTCACACCAGCATTCTACACATCTTGCACTTGACCAAAAACATTTGCAGGCTGCAGCCTCAAATGACCAAGGTCCACTCTGCACAGTCTCCACAAGCACCTCACGAATATGTCAACCAGGAAAGAGCCAAAAGGTGACCAGAAGCTACAGAGTTCATATTGCAGTGAGGACCAGCAACGGATAAGATCTTGGGGGAATTTGGCACAGACAGAAGCATTTACCGTGGTGACCTGGATGCAAATGGCACCTGCAACAGGCATGGAAAAAAGACCAAACCGGTGAAGCTCTTTCAAAATTTGATAAAGTTCCAACCAGGACTCCAGGCTAATGAAAAGCTCATTTGGGTTTAAGTCAAGTATGGGATACAAACTAGCCTGGTGAATATATCAGAGGCTGTTCTATATGGGAACATACCACCATGTTACAGAAATCTGATTGGGGAAGTAGCTTTGCTTTGGTATCACATGATGCTGCAGGCAAGGCTGAAGTATCGTGCAAACACACATCAGGTGCTCCCTGTTCTCACCATTGAATAAAAAGTCAATATTTTTGTCAGATATTTACAGTGAGGGGATATCTTCACAGCCAGGTTGGCTCCTGGTGAGATGCTGTTTCTGCCTAGAGGTACCATGTCATCTGCATTGCTACCACAGCTATCCATATGGGTTTCTTCCTAAGCCAAATTCCAGGAATTGTTAGGATAGCGAGAGTGAGGCCACACTCTTCCACGCTTTTCCATCATTTCAGGTGGATTAGAACAAGTGCATTAACGTACGCCATGTAGCTCTCCGAGCTAGCACTGAAGAAGTTACCTGCAGAAGCAAAGCACTCTGTTGTAACCACAGGAACGGCGCCCAGACTAACTGGTTTGTATCGGTTCTGTGACAGTATTTGCAACTGGCACTGTACTGTCCCTTGGAGATGTATTACTTAATTACCTCAGTTATTTCTAGTATGATGGTGCCTTGCTTGCTGTAGATATATACTGTCACTTGTGATTACTCATGAAAACCTCTCAGAATTCTCTATTGGTCCCATGGTGGCCTTTAGTTTCAGCAGTCATATTGCAGAGTATTTTTGATAAGCACGTCATCTTCCAAATTCAAATCAGGACTCAGACATGGCTGCATGACTTCTATCAGCCATGAACACTGAGATATATTAAACATTTGACAAGGACTACCACAGCAGAGACCAAGCTGAACTTCACATTATGATACTTCAGCTCAGCTTGAAAGATGACATTGACTGAGGCAGGAGGTTTGTTTTTCGGGCTTTTTTTTGTTTTTGTTGATCTTTTTTAGCTGATCATAAAAGCTGAGGTACATGATCCCACTAAGCATTATACATCTATATACATATATTGAGAACTGAGAATCTCATAACAGCATGATGACTTTTTATGTCTTTAAATTTAAAATTGGAAAACTAAGAATTAACAAGCCTAAACAATGATAAATACTAGTTTGAGTGCATCACGAAGGATAGCAATAGTGTCAGGTACAAGAAAATGGGCCAATTTGATCACACAAAAGGGCATAAGTTTCAGGTAAAGGCCCTTTGTCACTGAACTCAGAATAATCCCTGGGCGAAATTTTAACCTGAGAATAAAACTGGCATGAAATAAATAATGAATAAAAGCAAGAGAGATTTTTTAAAGTGCAATTGAAAAATATGACTGATCCAAACAAATAATATCTGTATGAATATTTATACATGAAATATAAACTGCAATGAAAACATACTGTGAAGGGAGTGACATGAATAATCTTTGTAAAGTGAAAATTATATTTAACAATTAAAAAAAAAGAGAAAATAATCTAAAAACCTAATTTGGGTGTAGGAAGCAGCACATACACAAAAGATCATCTAAAAACAGAAACAGCTAATGAAGGATGTTAATTCTGAGTTTCAATTTTATTTTTACAAGCCACCTGCTGGGGAAGGAATTCTTAAGTATTTCAACAGAAACCTGCCCTTCTAGTCTGTGATGATTAATACAACATGACTTGACTGCTACCGAGATGAGCAGGCAAACAATTAGTTTACCTTTATGACACTTACTGTAGATTTCCCAATGCATAATGCAACAGCACCCAACTTATTCGCATGATTACCTGGTTCAGCTGTGAACTTGCTGTCAGGCAGCATGCATTATGCATGCAAGGAAGGAAGGGCAAGGAAGAAGCACACTGGGATTATCCAAGTGAGCGGCGTATATTCTAGGCAGACTTTAGTAGCTCACCAATATAGGAATCTTTACCAGAGATGCCTCACTGGGGTAAATCACAGGGGCAGGCCTTATTTTGTGGCACACCTTCAATACTCACTTATGCCCAGGCACTTGCTTTTGTTCACCTGGCTGTTTGTTCTCCCTATGCCCTTACCCTTTAGATACTTAAATTGTCCAAGGATTGTGATTTATTCCTGAAGAATAGGGTAAGTAACCCAAAGGGCTCCAAACCTGACTAGTGTTTCTAAGTACTACTGCAAAGCAAATAGCAGTGCCCTTGCAGAAATGACCAGTGGTTTCAAATCATAATACATGCAGGGTTTTGGGGTGCTTTTTTGTTTGTTTGTTTGTTTGTTTCTTAAAAGATGGTAAAACTTAAGACTCTCAAAGACTCTTAGGTTATATCTTCATGTAACTGGTATGTCCTGCTGTTGTTCATTTAAGATGATTGAGAGAGGTCAAGAGACTTTCTTTTGGAAGTGGATATTAAGAAATGGGAGGCTCCAAATACAGATCATAAGCATATTGCCATGAAACAAGGCAGATGTATGTTTAGTTAGAACGGTGCAAGAAGAAAGAGATTTATTAGGTAGTGCGTGCGAGACAGACAACCCATGCAGAGAAACAGATTGAAAACTCAGGAACAGATTGAGGATACAAGCTGAATCAGCACGTGCAGACATACAAGAAAACTAGACAATGAACTTTGGGGGTCTCAGGCTAGCTGATAATGGCTCAGTGTGGTAGCTACAGAAGTGTCCCATTTGTCCGATTCCTCTCACGTTCCATGAAGCAGGATGCTGAACACTGCTACAGATGGACAGAAGATAAAAGATGGTGTACCCTATCTCAAATTTCTCTTTCAACTCAGAAAAGAAAACAAGATTTACAGACTTAACTTGTCACTGGTCAACAGAAATACTACAGAAATGATCAAAATTGAGTTATACCCAAGCAAATGTATAAGCACAGGTCATTTCATAATTTCCAGATTCAAGAAGATGATCAATTTTGCTCTTAAGGTGCACAACTTCAATAAGGCTTGTTTTTGTTTTTGTTTAATTTAAAAACATATATTTTACTTGATTTATCCCAATTGTTGGAGAAAACTGCTGCAAGCATTGCAAAAAAGTTAGAAATAAACTGAAATAAAACGGTGTTTCCTTGTTTGTTCTTTGTTCTCATGAGATTGGACAGCTTCAGGAAAAGAGCAAAAACTAAACTTTGAAGGATGGTTTCAATTTGTTCTTTGCTTCAGGCACTTGGTATGACCTTATGCAAATTATTCCTCAACTTCCCATTTGAGAATGTAGATGACTAGCTACTACACAAACAAGGGATGTTATGATACTCGCAGTCATGATCCAAGATACTGTGGTTATAAATACAGTACGAGTAAATACGATAAACCTGTAAATATTACCTCGATATGCGGTTTTAGTATCTTACAAAAAACATATATATATATAAGCTCACTTCCAAATACCAGCATACTTAATCTATGCCATCAGTAATGAAGCCAGTACAATGGTAAGGTCATGTAGTTTAGTATCTGTATATGAAGTATTTAACTTGCTAAAAAGACTTGCATACCAATGTGCTAGAGGTTTTATCTATGCCAGAAATATTGAGGATATCCGTGGAAAACATACATAACATGCAGATTGTTTACAGATACCAAAGCATAGCAGAAGATGCAAACAAGTCATAGTATTTTCCCCAAGGAAGCTTCGGATAAAACTGTGCAGTGTGGACATCTTCTGTTTGTTCTCAATAGATCCCTACAGTGTCTATAAGCCTGTCGAAATTCATATAGCAGATGCTAATCAGCAGAGCCTTCAGAAAGTCCTGGGGAAATGGACATTTACATTCAACTCAGCTACAGACACTGTCATGCTTCTGCAGCTCGGGTATATATTGTGCTGATTTCAATCAATATGTCATGGTGTGAGGCTCTAGGCACCAACGCAGAATTTCCAGCTTCTTTTTTTTTTAATACAGAACAAAAAATATTCCTAAATGTGTCAGTCAGAAAACATTTACAGACAACCAAAGGAAAGCACTAGCATTTGAATGTTCATTTTCATGGTATCTCCATTGTTCATCAGCAATCCCATAAATGGGGAGTGAATAAGAATCCCCATTTAATTGCCTTTAACAGCACTCAAGATGAGGATAAATTCTCTTCCTGAGAAATCCCTCTGGGCACAGAAAACACAAGAAAGGGAAAGCTTGCAACAAAGAAAGCCACTTATCTACAGCACAACTAATTAGGTTTATGATTGTTAGTTTAAAGCAGCTCAATTTAAAATGAATACGGTCAATAATAAAGCTATTTCTATAAACAACATAATTCACACATTAATAAACCATAAAATGATTTGAAAGTTCGCACCAATATCAAGGCTGGTACTTATAGTTCACACCATCATTGTGCCAACTTCTTCATCCCCAGCTATTACAAACATGTCAATTTAAACCACTAGAAGCATTGCCAGAATAAAAATAACCTCAACTATCTTCCATTTTTAACAAAATGTGCCTGAAATATGAGATGGAACATGACTTTCATGGAAGCCCTATTACCTTTGTCATAAATGGCAAAGTCCCAACTTTAACTGAATATGCTTAATATGTTTCTACTTTGTTTTCTGTTTTCCTAAGTATGGAATGGCCAAGGTAATTGCACTTCCTTCCCCTCATTTGTTTGAATATGGTTTCAAGGAAAGTGTGCTGAAGTTCAAATCCGTATGAGTTACGGAAACACTAGTTATTGCACACTAGCTCCCACATGTAAAGTCATATTCTATATTAAAAACTTTTTTTTTCATCCATTTTGGATGTGAATTAAGTCATGTTCCTAGGGAATAGCAACAGCAACCTGTGAAGAACCTGTGAAGAAGGAATGTGCATTCCACATTGTTGCTGCCCATGTTGCAATATTTCTTTTTCTGGAGAGAATTTTAAGGACAAACTTTTATAGGGAAAAGGTCATTTCCAACAAAGGCAGAAAAGCAGAGTTGGATGCAGCAAGGAAACAGAAAGCTGCTACTTAAAGAAAAAAAGAGAATGCCCTTTTCTGCACATTAGAGTAAGGAAAGGAACAGAGGAATCCTGTTCCAAAGCCCACTGCAGATGTAAGGAATATGCCTCAACACATATCCAAAAAAGTGGTAAGAAGAAAATTGCAGTTTTATTATCATAATATTATGGCTGTGCTATCTATCCATTGTATTCATAAAAATTAAGTAACTATAATTACTTTCTAATACATCCTCTCTGGAGAACAGAGCTACTTGCACACCAGTAGCTTACCTGCTTACTGAATCACCTGAACCATTTAAATCAACTGAGGCTCACTCTAGGAGGGATTCTGGCATTTGGACTCAGATTTT
>NW_010579895.1:109864-135176 GCF_000705375.1 Tinamus guttatus | reverse complement strand
CTGTGCATTATTTTTTACATGAGTTTGATCAAGCAAGCTCCCTTCCCCTGGCTACTCGTCACCCTGCTGATACCTAATCATGAAAGAACTGCTGATCTGCTTTACTTTTTAGTATATACAACTCTTTATTTGCTTTTGTTTGCATCTCACTCAAGCTGGACAATGTTCTTGACCTTCCCAGTTTCACTTCTGGAGTAACCCAGTTAATTTGGGGGCCCCTTTTGCATCTGGTTGAAGCATTAGCTCAGAGTAGAGGGGACTCCGATACTCCAAGCCAAAGTAATGTTCCCTTGAAATTAGAAACAGCAAAGATATTTTTATTCCACTTTGTACTAAAAAAGCACCTTTTACATTGCAGAACCAAAATTTTAGCCTGAGTGACTCAAGAAAGCCTCTTTAAGAAAGCAAAAACAAAAAGAAAAGCCCAGACTTTGCATTTGTTATTGCTATACATCACAGTGTGGGAAATGGGATGCACAACACACAGGCAGTCCCTCCAAAATCTCCCTTTAAAACAGATTTGCAAGCAGATGTTCAATAGAAAACAGAGCAAATTATTTTCACTGCACACTCATGACTTCCCAGGAATGGGGGGAAGAAGGAGGCTCTTGGTACCTTTTTTATGATCTGCCATTGACTTCACTAATGACTCACATTTGGTTCCAATGAGATATTTTCATATGACTAATGAATCTATATTTGGAGGCGTAAGAGGGTTTGGCTAATTATCTGTTGCAGTCAGTTAAATATTCCAAGTATTCAAAGCAGGTTTTCTTCCAGTGGCAAATGTTATGCCCGAGTGGTCTGTGCGCTGCTGGTACGCTAAAAACAGCCTAACACTTTTAGTTGTACCAAGCTGACATCTGGGTTGTTTTGTTTTGTTTTTGTGTGCGTGTGTGAGCATAAGAGATGGCCTGAATTTAATTATAAAGTGAACCAATCCTGCATTTTTTTGGTGGCCAATAGGTCATTCCCCAAGGGGAGATTTAAAACCGATTTTTCAGCGCGCACTTGATGCTTGCAGCAGCCCGTTTTGCTGGGGGCTTTTACTAGTGTGCCATTAATAACTCCTGGCAGGGGCAAATTCCTTATAAGCACCATTGTTTAGGCTGCTTGTGCACAAATCATTTTTTCCATAGAGAGGGCTCTAAGTCTGGTGAGAGGAGGGAAGGCAGAAGAGGAGGGGGAGGGAAGGGGCTGTGTCGGTTCAGCTGCCTGAATTGCAGGAGGACATTAAGCATAATGATTCTGGGGGGAAAGAAACAGTATACAACTCAGATGTGGGAATGAGCCAGGATTTCCTGTTCATATGCCTCTTTAGTAGGTGCTTGGGTTGTTCTCCTTCTTTTATCGCTGTCATTCGCTTTGTCTCTAACTGAAATAATAATATGGGTGCAAATACAATAGATCAGATGTTCCTGTGCCCCTGCTGCTGCTGTGCATTCACCCAGCCGCGCAGCCTGGAACTGGGAGACCTCTTTGTAAAACTCTTCAGCTCTGAAAGAACAATAAAGAAGATTTTACAGCTGTTCTGCTGATGGGGGGAGGCAGGGAGGCAGAGAGAAAACAGCTTGAGTGCCCGTGGCCAGCTATAATTTCTCCAGTGGGTCTTTGCTGACAGTTTTAGGATTAACAAGTGAGCTCTGTTCCCAGGCATTTACCCTTCTGTATAAGTTGGCCTGTTTGTTCTCAAGGGTTTATTTTACCCTACAAAATATGGCATTGCCAAACAGATGTAGGCTTGTTCCTAGAAAGACAAGTTATAACTGAAGCTGCATCTCACAGAGGCATTAGCCCTTGGAATTGTTTGTAAATGCTACAGTATTCCTCGGACCCTTTTCAGGGCCGTTTTTTCCCACAGACGTGCTGGTCGATTCTTTTATGGCTCTGTCCTTTGTCAAGGATGAATTAAGAAAAATAAACTTGCAAACAAAAAGTGGAGGCCCTGCCCAGAGATCTTCTTGCTCCCAATGATTAAGAAGTGTTTTACAGCTCTGAGAGTGGGGGGACAGGAAAACAATGTGTCCTCCTGCTTTTTTCTTTCCTTTATTTTTAGCTTTATGGGTAAAAAATAAAAAAATAAAAAGCCCTCCTCTTATTATTTTTATGGGCCTGCTGTTCAAGAGACACAAAGTACTTTACAAGGAGTGCTGCAAAAAAACCTCCCATGTCCCAGGGCTACCAGGGAGAGCGGCAGGTAATGAGGACAGGAAGGTTACAAGAAAGAAGCATGCAAGGATATATTTGGGCCCAAAGAGAGCATTGAATATTTGCTCAGCTGCCTGCGCTGCATCGGAGGGACGTGCCCAAGGTTAGGAGCAAGTCGGCAATGGGGGAATAAGGAGCCCTGCTCCAGTCCTGGCTCTCAGACCTATCCTCTGCAGAGGGGAGCCCGGCTTTCCCCCTAAAAGGAGTGGAGTAGCCTGGAAATGCAATTTCGTGAGACACGAGAGGACCAAGTGACAGAAAGTGGCTGCTCCCGTGCCTGCACAGAGCTTCCCGTGCACAGCTGGAGCGCGGGCGGACGGGCTGCACAGGCAGGAGCAGCTCGTGCTCGCAGGCTCCGCTGGTGCCCGGCCCTTGTCAGCAAGCCCATCTTCCCCTCAGCAACAGTGTGAACCAAACGTGCTCCGGGGGCTTGGGAGGAGCAGAGCGGATCCCTCCCTCGTGTGCTCATGGAAGGAAAACCCACCGCAGCCGCAAGCCCAGCTCCCACTTCCTACTCGTGTGCTCGGGAGACCATTCCCTTTCCCGATCAGCGTTCCTTCGGCCACCAGCTCCCTGCTGCTCCAGCCTATGCCACCCCATCCCTCTGACCATGCAGCAGCCCCCACAGCGATGAGGGTGTAAAACTAAATCTCCCGGAGCCCCCACTGTGCAGCAACTTTGCCCACTGAATCCAGTACCATGACCGTAAGCAGAATAGGGAACTGCAAAGAAGGAGGGAGGGAAAGGAAGAGCAAGACCCAAGTGAGCCAGTCTCACCACAGTGCTCCCCAAGGCAGTCTTTGGGCAGGGAGGGGCCATGGAGATCAGTTCAACTAAAATGGCAATATTTTAAGGCTGTAAAAAAAGAAAAATAGTCCAGAGGTAAGCTATTGCTTTCCTGCAAGCTTCATCTGCTTGACGGCGGCATGCGGGAGGGAGCAAACTACGGAGCGGTGTGAGACCGCAGCTCAGCACCCTCTCCAGCCAGCACGCCGGGGACGCAGGGGGGGCCCTGGAAGCTTGTCTGGCCCTGCGTTGCCATGCGGAGCAGAAACTTGTGGATTTGGACTCCTCACTAGCCAAACCTCTTGCTCATTCCTACGTGTACCTCAGTGATGCCGTCTTTAGTCACACATGTAAGTAGTAGCTTGAGACAAAGCAGATGGTGAGAAGGAGGTGATGGAAAATTGATGTTAAATATTGACCTGCGCCAGCTGGGCGCACTGACTCAGTTTATAGGGATGATAAAAAGAGAACAAAGGGGATTTGTGTGAAGAATAGCCTTGATTTCAACAGGTATGAGTGTTTGTTTCTGCTGGAGAAAGGCCCAAGTGAGGATGGAGGAGATATAGCTGAGAGAAGAAAGGAAGAGCTTTTACCCAAGTGTAAGGCTGCAGTGCATTTTTGGGATTTCTCTTCAATCACATCTCTATTTTAAGTGGACATTGGGTGGCTGAAGGTCCTGGTCCTACTCACAGCTTTTTTTCTGCAGTTTACTAAATGCAATCCTCAGGGTATGAGGAGAAGGGGACTTCTTTGCAAAGATCCAAAGACTTTAGTACCTTCCTAGACATCACAAAATCCCAATGCTAACCGAGAGGGAATAACTGGGCTTGGTGGCAAACAGCCCTGTGTTCTCACCTGAGGACCTGCTCTTCTAACCTTGGAGACCTTCCTCTCCAGGCCACTCAGCTGAATACTGCACCGATTTCCTCTCAGTGTTGGGAATGCTCCCGCAAACTTACGGGCCAGGGAGCAAGAGCCACCACGTTACCTACATCTCCTGCCACTTGAGTCTCCCACCTGCTCCTTGGTTTCCATAGGATTTTTCCAGATAGAATTCACGTTTGAAATCCTTTGTTTCAGCAAGCTCACGTACTAGAGGATCGGGCTCCTAGGGGTGGGTAGGAATGGCCTCCCAGCCCCGTGACACAATGGGAATAGGAAGGAGGCTGAATCCTCTTGACAAATATGGGAACCCAAAGCTCCCTTTGACATACACGTTGACAGGTTTTCCGTTAGTGTCTGGTACCCCTCGAGAAGGGCAGTGGGATGAAAACATTTCAAAGCACAAGTCAATGCTCAAGAATTTTATTAGTGGAATCAGCCAACATTTCCACTTGATTCCTATTTGCTGTTGGAAAAGTAATAACAACTTTGAAGAATCAACTCAGGAGAGAAAACAAGTCTTTCCTAGGCACCATGCTGTGATACTGCTTTGAGTAACAACATTGCATGCAGGAATGGAGTGGAAAGGGGCTGCAGCCCAAGGAAGAAAAGGAATTGCTTACATGAGCCCGTGGAAAGTACTTCGATGGAACAGGATGAAGGCAAAGGAAAGTGTAGTGCAAGTAGGTATCAAGAAAAGCCTCCAGCTGCTGGGATCTAGCTGCCTGTGCTGAAGCCTCTGAGGGGAAGTAATATTATTTGTCTCATGGGACAAATAAAAGCAGCACTGGAAAAAAATACAGAGAACAGTCCTATATTGGCAGGGTACTAGTCAGACCACTCAGATATCTACCCAGATTTCTCCAAGAGAAAGAGCTATTGGAAGGTACAAGTACACCAATATTTACCACTGTCACAAGGAAAACTCCATACCCCCACAGTCTCCTTGCTGCAGAGGAATGGGAACTAGGAAACACAGTTGGCTGTGCTGCCTTTGACCCCTACCGACTCAGCAGACAAGAATTTCCCAGCCACGTTCCCCTGGTCCTGTGTAAGCCGCAGCTCCCCTGGGTCCGAGCCCAGTGCATGGGGGACGGTGAGTGGGAGCGGGGGACACAGCATCCCATAGAGACAGACCCTCTCCTCACTGATCCCCTGGATGGAGGCAAGCCCTGACCAGGGCTTTACCCAGCTGTAAAGGCCGATACTGCTTACAGGACACCTTGGGGTGACACCAGCTCTGCTTTCCTGTCTGCAGACACACTTGCATTCCTCAGCAGGAGCACAAGAGAAAGATTAAGGAAATCTGCCCCAGACTGTCCTTTTCTGTTACTAGCTCCAGTTGAACATCCTCAGGTGAATGTTATGGCCGATTGCTAACAGCACTTATCTAAGAGCACGGCACAAAACCACAAGGCCTCGGCTCAGAGTGTTTAATCATATGCCTTAAAGCACCCTGCCTGTCACGGCAGGAGTGGGAGGAGGTGATCTGGATGATCTCACCTGACGGTAATGCAGTAATCTCCCCTGCATGGGTACAGCTCTGCTGAGGCCGTCCAGGAGCCCGGCGGAGGGTTTTCCCAACGGGTGCTCCCGTGCAGCCAGGCTCCATCTCTTGTTCGTGTGGCCAGATGCTCTGGCCTTGCAAACACACAGAGCCCACGGGCAAGACCTCTCTGAGGAACTTCTGAGAATCCTTTAGCACCTTTGGATCCTTCTGATTCCTGTCACATACCAGGAATCAGACTCACAAGCTCATCCATTTCTTGCCAACACAGCCCCCTGCCAAAGCGAAGCTACCACAGAAGACTCATCCCACTGTCCCAGCCTGCCTTCCCCTGCCCTGCCACAAGAGGGGCCCTGGTGACCCTGCACAGCAGCACGCTCGGGACTCCCACCAGGGCCTGACGCTGCGCACAGCGGGGAGTTGGGCTGGAGGCTCCAGAGGTCCCTTCCAAGCTGGAGAAGGGAGCTGGGGGCCTTGTGTAGGCCAGAGGTGAGTACCTCAAAGGCTGGAGATCCAACAGCCTCTCTGGGCTTACTCATTCTCACTGTCAGCTTTTTTTTTCCTTTTTATCTGGTCAGAATTTTCCTTGCAGAAACTTGTGCCTGTTGCTTCTTGCCCTTTTGCAATGGCCCTCTGAGGAGACCAGCTCCATCTTCTCAAAACCTTCCCTTTAGAGTCAAATACAGCAATGAGCTCCTGCCTTCTCTTCTTCAGGCTCAGCAAACCCAACTCCTCATCACTTGCTATCAGGTGCTAGTTATTAATTAGTTATTATCCTCTTACTAAAGATTCTGGTGCCTCACTCAGCAGTAAAGCATGATTTCAGGTTTAAGCCCTATATTTATTCCTGAAATAAGTTTTACTGTCTCAATATACAAAGTTACTTCAACCCTAAAATGAAGTCACCTCTGCTGCAGAATGCAGCTTTCTACTTGGCCCTTCACAAAGACACTACAGGTTAGGTGTCAAAGAAAGAGCAACAACATCAGTGAAAGAGCGAAGTCACCTCTGCTGCAGAATGCAGCTTGCTACCAACGTAAGTGAAAGAGCAAAGGGTTTTTAGGGAGATAATACAAATGATCCAAAATGCAGTTTTGTCCAGACATTGGGGCCACATAAGCCAAGTTCTATCACGTTGCTTTGAAAGTGAGGCGACATTAAAAAGAAAGCCACTCCCACTAAAATTAACTATATTTGAATGTTAAGTGCAGCCTCACACTGCAGTGCAACTCTGTAAAAATGTCATTGCTAGACTTCCTGTTTATTGTCATTCATAGACTCCAAATGAAACACGTTCCACTAAAAAGAGTTGTTTTCTAACGAGCTGTCTACAAATGCAAGTTCTCTTCCTTCACCCACCAGCACAAAAATGGAAGGTCCAAATTTGCCTCCCAAAACTCTTTGCAAGGCCCTGGCTTTTGAGTTAGTCACCCAGCCACAACCTGCTAATCAGTTCTCCGGCTTCTCGATGACTCCATACTCCTGTAGCACCCACCTCTCCTGCGGTCTGTCTGTCCCTGCAGGCATGGCCAGGGCTATGGGCAGCAGCGGTACAGACAGGAGAAAACACAGCCCTTATTCTAGGAAAAAAATTAGTCATTAGCTATTTTACCTTCTAGAACAGCTGTGAGCTCTAGTAAAACCTACTTACCTTCATTCCAGACACCAGGATTTTTCAGAAGGGCCCAAGAGAACCAGAAACTGAAGCCCTACAGGCATTTGGTGGCAACAGAGTGAATGACTTCCGCCAGCATTTTTGACTCTTCCAGCCTACAGCAAGCACAGCCCGATTCCAATTCTTTAAAGGAAACAAACTGTGTAACAACTTGTGCTGTTTTTCCACAGTGGCTTTTGAGAGCTGAATCACTTTGTTGATATGCACACATTAATTTGTCCTGGGCACAGACACAGAGCACCCCTGCCCCCCGCAAAAGAAGACAGAAATACCTGGGTTTTTTTTTGTTTTTTGTTTTTTTTTTTTCTTCACACTGCTTAAATACAGTGTATTCCTGCAGCCAGGTGAGGGCCTAAATTAGCTAAACACTAGTTGAGACAAGTTTCCTTTCTTGCAGGCTGAGGTGGGTGGATGATGTACATCCCCATAAAGACAAGAACTAGGCTGTGAAAAGTCGCCTGTCCTACCATGTGTGAGGCTGAATACCTACCAGTCAGAACAGCAGGGGGTAACATGCACATGCACTATAGCTTTAGATCAGCAGCAGGCACAGTTTCAGCAAAGTTTATACACACCTTGGGCAAAACTACTCCTTGCTTATATCAGACAGGCTTGGGAAACAGCAGCTTTCCCAAGCAATTCGCTTTCAAGATCCAAGAGCTTGTGCTCCATTTAAGTGAAACAACAAAAGGGGAGATGTCTTCTGAAAAAGCAGAAGACAGCGGGAACAAAACCCGCCCAGGAAATACATTTTGTTAGAACAGATGATGGTGTTACTGAGCAGGAGAAATTGCAAAATGTAGCCAGGTGGAGAGGGGAAATAGAGGATTGATTAAGGTTATCTCATCTAATGAGAGCGCAAAACAATCCCAAAGGGTCTTTCCTGGGCAATTTGCTCATTTTTTTGCTGTGGGGCTGACGTGAGCAATGTAAGAGGGATTGCAGGAACAGGATTCCTCTCTTAGCTCGCTTGCCCTCTGCCGGATGCCAGGAGCTTGGCGAGCCCAGTGAAACACCCGGAACACCTGGGCTTAAGCTGGCTCCTTTACACTCTGGTGCCACATCCCCACAGGGCAGCATGCACCAGTAACTGCAAGGGGAGGATGTGGGGAATTTTATGCAGATATGAATCAATAGGTCTAGGGGAAAAATCTGCATGTGTTAGTATGGAAAAACAATGTTTGCAGAAAATGATAGAGAGTTTAAAAACAACAACAACAAAATTCCTATTCTTGCAGCACATGACAGCACTGCTGAGCGAAGGGCATGTCGCAGTGGCTTGGCACAGCACTGCAGAGAGGGAGAGGAGGCAGCTCTTGGCAAGACTTGCCCTTCCACCTAGTGTTTGGCCTTGCCAGGGTGTCTGTCCCGTGCTGCACAGTGCTCTGAGGACATGCCCTTTCTGGAGGAGGCAAATGGAGGTCACAAAACACCCCACAGGAGTTTCTCCAAAAGGAACACAAAGCTTGAGGATGCCTTAAGTACATACCTAGAAAAGCAAGGAGATGCATGTCAGGAGCGGCCTGCTGTTCTTCCAGCTGAGTGGGACCGCCAGGCCCCATGGAAAGGAGATGGGAAGGTACCTGGCAGGTTTCAAGCTCCTCCAGCGTCTCAGCTGCAGCTAACGCAACCCCCAGTCTCCTAGGAAGCAGTTGCTGCGTCTAAATTTCAGGGGACAGACCAGGGCAAGGCCCACTCATTCCCAGCACCAAGCAGCATGAGCTGTAACAGCAGCCTGCACAAGAGCTCCCATCAGATTGAAATTATGGCTCTAGAAAGGCTATTCCCAGTCAAGCTATTCCCAGGGGCAGTGGTAAGCACCAGGAGCAGTCTGACGGCAAGCTCAGCGCTATCCCACATGGTGCTGCAGCATCCAGTCTTGTGCAGCGCCTGCTCAGACAAGTAGCACCTTTCTGCTTCCAGGGACATCTTGCAGATCCTCTGTTGCTGCAGGTTCACTGGAAATCCCATCCTGGTGTGGCAAATGGGACCTGCTCATGCGACCTCATAAACCCAACACCACTGCTGCTTGCAGAATTGCCACAATTGTCCCCTTTTCTCCATTAAAAGCAAGTAGATGCTCCTATTCTAGTGCAGCAGTAATCTCTTACATGTGGTAGAAAGGAAATCATCACTTACATATTTCCATTTTGCCAATAAACACAACAAACACTCAAAGAAGGGCAAAGGCAGAGCAGACATTGTGAAGTGCTTAGTAAACCAGTTCATCACCTTGTTCTGAACTGGGAAGGGCTTTGGGAGGTCAGCCTGGAGCCCTCCCAAATCACCCAACCCCACTGGGGCAGCACCCATTAGCTGGGAACCTGATGAGATGAGGCTGTGCAGGCAGCTGGACTTCCCCCGTGTCTAGACTGACTCTGGGGTTGAGCTCCATGACTCACCCGCGGCATCTGGCACCATGGTCTGTGCTTCTCTGTGAAAAAGATCTTGTCCATGCGTGGGTTTGATCCTGATGCAGAACCACAGCATGCACCTGGGCAAAGGTGTTGGGATGATCAGGTCAGGACCAGACAGGCTGCCTGTAATCACTGCTTTCGGCTCAGAGAGCACAGGGGGACAACCCCCTCCATGCCTAGAAAATCTAGCAAGGCTGCACTGCACACTGGGGTAGTAAAGTCACCTTCCTCTGGAACTGCAAACAAACTGTCCCAAGAAAAGTATGGCTCTGCTAGTGTAACTCCATTCTCCATCAGGGACTTCAGTCAGCCCAGCTAAAGTCACTCATGGATCACATCACTCCCCACCCCTGACCCGCATAGCTCTGCAGGCAAAAGTCTGTAGCATTGCCCTGGCCAGCAACATTAGACAAAACAAATGTATTTTTAAAACAAGCAGGAGGAACATTTTTCAGGCTCAAGGGATAGGGGTATTAACTTAAACTGCAGGAGAAAGTTCAAGGTCAAATCTTCCTGCATGCAAACCAGCTGCTCCAGCAACTCCATACAGCAGTACCAAGTATCACCCCCTATTCTAACATGTTTAGCACAAATATCCCTCTGTTTTGTGTGCGAACATACCTCTGAAAGGTCACCCTGTAAATCAGCTCTGCTGTTAGCTTGTAAAGTTCTCAAGGCAAGGTCGCCCTCTAAATAATGCCTGAAAACCATGCAACAGAGAGAGGACAGGCAATGCTGGCTTTTTTCACACTGGGCACATGTTAGCCCATAGCTCAGGTCCGGGACATGAAGGACTGTGCTTCATGGCATTCTTTGTCACTCTGCTTCCAAGATTGGGACAGGTAGATGGGCAGACCATCACTGACTCTACACTGTGAGTTCCTTTGCATTGAGAAGCCAACGAAAAAGCCCTTGGCCATCCTCAAGGTGGGCTGTCAGATCCCCTTTTTCCAAGGAAGCCTTACTATTCTAAGTTCTAACTTGGAATAGTAAAAAGTTCTAACGGACCTTAATGACTCGAGCTTCAGTCAGTTGACAAAAAACAAGAGCTAAAAAATAGACTGAAGTCTTATCTAGGGCCTAACTGCCAAAAGCTGTGGCTTTACAACCTAGTTTTTGTGTTTGAAATATTTTGTTCTCATTTAAAGAGAGGGGAGTGGTTGACCATAGCGAAGGAAGTGATGAAGCCCATCCCCATTTAAAATGTTTTGTTGACCCCATTCATCTCCTCTGACCTGAACCACAGCAAGTACATTGGAAATTGGATTTCTAAGAAAAAATAATCTCTTCAAATAAGTTTAACCCAGGATTCTGGTGAGCAGTATTTCCTGTAACAAATCCTCATCTTGAATGTTTTCTCCCTCAAAGAAATGTCCTTATATCTAACAGATTTATCACTGTCCTCCTGGGCATGATGTTCCTTCTCTTACGGTAAACGATTTGTGAGAGAAATGCTGCATCAGAAACTTAACTATGCTACAGATGCAAAAGAAATGAACCTCGTATTGTTTAAAGTGCTCTGCACAGTCATTTTTTTCTTTCCTATGCATTTTCAGTTCTTTATCCCACTTGTGAACTTTAAAATGTTGAGAAAGATGGATAATAAAGATCCTGCACATTTGTACTGAGGTCTCGATCCTCAACAGAATAGTTCTGTCATGTGGCTGTTCAAAAGCCATGACTAATTCAAGGGGTTTGCCCCAGACACCTGTGTTGGCAAAGTACTCTGAATTTTTAACCACTGCCTTAACAGTGCTTTGCATCCCATAGGTGTCTCAAGCATTCCCAAAGGTTTCTGACATGCAGCCACCTCAGGAGGAGAAGATGGCAGCCCCTTCACAGGCCCAAACAAAGCCCTGCAGCCACCTCATGTTGTGAGGGGAAGCTTGGCACATCCAACAGGAATACGCCGTCAGCACTGCCACGTGCCAGAGTCAACACTCGTGTGAGAAAATCCCGTAACAGAGACCTTGCCACAAACATCTGCGCTTTCCTTGTCCTGGCCAGGTGAAATTGCTGTAATGGGCTGCTAATTGGCTTCTCTCTGAAAGAGGTCCAGAGGCAGCAGCGCATGCAGTGCCATGAGTGCAGCGATTCCTCTACCACGGTCCTGCCCTCGGGACCGGCCACCCCTTTCCTGCAGCTGATATCTGCTGGGTCAACTCCAGAGTCATCCCAGTTCTCATGAGGGTCTCACCTGAGGAGAGGGCCTCTCTGTGGAGTAGATCCAATGGCCAAAGGACCTTCCCATCCTTTGTGTAAGGACTTCATTTGCCTGGGGCCACTTCTTCCCTTTCTTTGGGGCTGGAAGGAGCAGATTCCATTCTGGCTGCCCATGGAGCGGATCCTTTTTGCCAGCATTTGCTGGTCCAAAGGGAACAGATTCCTACCTTTGCACTCATCTTGCTGTACAGACATGGATCTCCTTCTGCCAGTGCTTGGCTTGGCCCTTTGAGAGTTTCTCTTGGTGCCAGGTTCTCCTCCACTGCCTGGCTGTACATTGGGACGCCCTGGCTTCATGTTCAGATTTTTTAAATATTTTGCTTTGTGGTTTTTCTGCAGTACTCAAGTTATTTTGCAAAAGTCACCTTATAAATTGGCTCAATAAATACACATAAAACATTAGATTTAATCCTTCCTTACACATTTTTCTTTTCATCATTAGAATGCCCCCATCTTAGCGACCCTCTCCCCACCTTGTGTTTGGGCCCATCCAGGTCAACTTAAAATACTTTTGGCTTCTACAGGAAAGCTTGAAAATGATTACTTTATTTCAAGGAAGCTTGTTTTGGACTAAAATCAGGGCTGGAAAAATGAGCGAAGCAAAGAATGGCTTTAAGGATTATCACATCAGGTGCACTAAAAAGCAACAGCACGGTGAGGCTTTCATGCTGAGGGGCGCAGTACTGTACTGCAACAGCCTTCCTCAATGGGGCACCTGTAGAAGAGGCATGGGACTGCAGTGAATGACTATTAACGGATGCCTTTTCTACACAAACAAACAACAAAAACAAAAAAAACACAGATGAAATGGGTTCTCTAAAGAAGACAGTTAATATGACTGAGGATTTTGTTGTCTTTCCAACCATCTGAGATGAACTCAGGTTTGGTCCTTCCCCTACTGCAACATTTAGGTTAGAAACTGGGTGACCATAGCCCCATGATAGTGTGGAACACAGATCTGAAAGCCCCCACTCCTGAGAGACCACGAAGCAGAGACCTCCATCCCTCGTCCTCAAATACTACCACATCAGGAGGAGAAGATGAAAAGAAAAAGATCTGCTTGGGAATTAACTTTAGAGGAAGAACCACCAAATCCACTTAGTTTTTTTACTGCCCTAGGATTGTATCACAACCAGCACCAGGGATGCTCAGTCATCCTGCCCAGCTGCTCTAGCAACCTCCAGCATTCTCTGTTTTACCTTCTTCTCCTCTCTGCAGCTCCTTACTTGCTCCTTGCAGCTCCGTCCAAGCTCTTCTCCTTGTAGCCCAGTTCTGCTCAGCAGTGATGAACTGTCTCAAGGCCCTGCATGCACTGAAGAAATAATCAATGGTACAGGCCACTGAGGAGGGGAGGCGAAGGACAAATCAAGATGATGCCATTTTAACCTGCATTGGCCCATACCTTCCACGCCATGGATCTCCTCCAGCAGTTGATAGGCAGAGATGGAAAAGCATTTAGCATATTGCTTCTATGTAACAAGCAACCAGGTAATACTTGAGCATTCAAGATTGCCATGCCATTGGATGAACCAACATGGCCTCATCTAAAATACAGGAATTGGGTTTCAGTACCAACACTCCAGCCCTACAGCACAGTAGAAGCCTTGTGCCATCCATAGGGACAATGGGGCACACACATCTGGCTGCGTTCTGAGTGGCCCATGGGCGTTAACACTCAAAAGGATAATATCCAGGCTTTTTAAGCAGCACAAAACTCCCAAATAGGGTCTCATTGGCCAAAGGTCACAGCAGTCAAGAGATCAGACTTTGTTCCTGGAGTGCTACCCCTGCAGTTTAATTTCTTTTAAAGCTTCCTTTAAGGATCACAATGTTCTGGACAAGAGACCTTTGGGACCTCTTGGGTAAATGTGGGCATTTCTTGCATTCATTACCAGCTTCTGGCTGCATTAATACCTTAGCTATTTCATCACAGGCCTCTCATGCCTGTTAATATGTCTTTTGGACTCATTTCAGCCCGCAAGCTTCCCAGTTCCACAGTTTTGCTGAACAGCTTTGTCCTTTTTGAGAAGGAGCTGAGCACTGTGGTCTGGAAGTTAAAGCCCTCGAGGCCTGCATATGGGATGGCTGGCCTCCTTCCCTGTCTTGCTGCAGCCTGGGCGTCCCTTTCACCCTTTCCATCCCTCTGAACACAGTGGAGAAGACCAAGCTCCAGCTGGGAGAACCAGTTTGTAGGCTTTGCAGAAAGGGGAAATTGCCTGCACATGGGTGCATTTGTGTGCATCTGACTTTCTTGCTTCTTCACAGGTAACCCAAAGCATCATCGCAGCAATGAGGCCTTGCTCAACAGTGTCTCTGCGAGCCATGTCCAACACTTGCAAAGCTTTAGTGCAAGATCCTAAAGGCAGAGAGATCAGGCCCTTTTGCCCAATAAATAAAGGGACTAACCTGAATTTTATTTAGTTTATCTAATTATTTAAATATAGTTGTATGCCCAAATGGATCTTTGCCCTAAAGGTCTGAGAGGGGGAAAAGACTTACAGGTGCTTCTTCTGAGATTTGTTTGGTCCTCTCTTAGCTTAACTTCACTACATGAACCGAAATAGTTCACTCCATGGACCAGGGAGAGCCTGCAAGAAGAGTGGTGAACACAAGCCCAAGCCTTGAGAAGCAGGCACGGCCGTGACTTTTGGTGCTCTCTGGAGAAAGAAGATGTACAGAGATGTAGACAAGAGTCCGCTCCATGCAAGCCTTCCAGCTTCTCTGCCTTTCTCCCAGGATGACCCTCTTCACCTACTTTCCCTAGGAAGTGTGGGAAAAATGGGCTCTGCATGGGTTTGCACATGGGCTCCTCACCTCTACACAAGTGTGACTCTCCACAGGGCCAAAACCTGATAGCTGGGAGATAGTCAGGCTGTCCAGCTTGGACTGGTGAGCTGTGGCACCAGGGTCAGGCTATTTGAGTGGGACCTTACAGGCAGCTGGCATCAATGCTGCTTCAGCATGGAGGGTTTCTTCATCCCTGGAGCTTTTAACAGTACCTTAATGAACAATTAGTCAAGCTGCTCAGAAGGAAAAATTGTTAAAATGCTCCTGGTTTTCCTTGCTAAAAAAAAAGCTCATTATTTTTGGTCTCTTCTTACTACTTTTTTTCAGGTCTGGGATGAAGAAACAAAAGCTCCAAGGCTTTCAGCAAAGATCCATAACGTATATATATATAAATTAACACAAGTTCAAAGTTTTTTTTTTCAGTTTGTCATGAAAATTCTAGAAAAATGGTGAAATGCTGACTTTCATTTAAAATATAAAGAAAAAAAAAAGAGAAATTTAGAAGCCTATCAAAAGAAACAGTTCATTTTGGTTTCATTTAGAAGCTACTTGATCCAGTATTGTTACCCTGTCACACTCATTTTAGAGCAGATGATAAAAGTAACCTGCGTCCTCTAACAAGGTGACTGAACACGATGACACGTCTTTGCTCTTTTCATTATAGACAAGGATCTGTTGTTGCTCCTGAAAGCTTTAATTTGCAGTATTCAACAACTTAACAATTTCCCCACACCCTTTGCGCACTAATTGCTCCAGTGAAAGGAATGTATTTGATTTATATCCATCTACATCAAAAGACATCATGAATGACACTCTTTAACGGGAACAATGGATTCAGCAGTAAGAGAAATGTCACGGTGCTTTCCAGGATGACAATAAACTGATAGACCTGAGAATTTTGAAAGCAAGGATAGGTAAATTGTTTCAGAACGTTCCTCTTGATACCGAGTTTGAAGAGGATGTCTTGTGCAACCTTCTTCAGAAGTAGAAATCACTCAGGAAAAGCAATGAATATGAACCTGAAACTTACTCACGTTCCCGTTGCTCCAGACCAGATCCCAAACCACCTTTTCCAGCAGAGCTGGCTCTGTAACATACACATCCTGCACAAGAAGTCCTTGGGGCAAGTCTTCCTCTGTGGTTCACCCAACAATTCCTTTTCTCCTCAGCTCAAGAAGACTTCAGGATCCTTACCCTGATATAATGGAGTGAGGAAGGAAACACTGGAAAAAGGGATTGCTGTTTCTACAGGACCAGTGAGAGCTTTCATAAGGCCAGAGCTTTGCAAAAGTGTGATGTCACTGATGAAATGACTTACTGCTTTCCAAAAATGTTCTCTCCCTATCTCCACACTTAAGGAAAGGGCAGGAGTTACATTAGGAAAACAATGATTGGTGCAAATGAACTGTCTGATCACACTTATATCTATCAACAAGCCTCAAAGGCGGCCATATCTGCTTGTTTTTCTTTACATAAATATCCTTGTGCAGCTCTGATCATTGTAAAAATGTCCATACTGATGGCTCTGGAAACTTCACCCATTTTATGCCCGGAGGAGTTAGCACAAGTTTCAGTACATGAAAAGAAAAACATCCTCTTTATCCATGAAGCTGAAACTTGGAACAGGGGCTGGAGTTTATAGAGAACAAAAGACAAAAGCTGGGGAAAGGTAAGGGATATGTTCAGAGATAAAATTTCAAATCTGAAAGCATTACTTGATCCATTCAGCCTGGCAAAGAGCCAGGCTAAGGGCAAGTCAGTTAAGGCAGTAATTATGCACAAGGAGAAGAAATGGCAAGACAGAGAGTTCCTCAGCCTTGTCCTTGGACAGACACAAAACAGACACAATCCAAGACCTGGCAGATGAAGCTGGCCACATACAACCTAGAAATAAGCTTTGTATCAACAGCAGGATTCACTTATTGGCACAATCTCCAGATGCTGTGATGGCATCTCTATTGCTGGTGTTTAAGAGCAATGGTTGGATCTGCTCTTGCAGTCCGGAGAACTTTTAGCACTACAGCTGTTCAGGAGACCAGATAACCAGTGGCCCCTTTATTTCATCTGAGCTACTACTCATTTAGCCACTGTGAACAGCTGGAGGTAACCAAGACTATAGTCTTAAATGAACTGGTGAAGTAGATATTGGTGAAGGACTCTGTACTTCAGCACCAGGCTCATGAACAATACAGCCTGCTGGCCAGATATTTCTTTCCCTCTGCCTAACCCGTCAGCTCAGAAACTAGCCAGAATAGACCATAATGATCACTCACAGTCAGCACTCTTGCACAACACAGACCGCAGAGCCTGCCCCAGTAATTCCTGCATGAATACACTGCAGCTCCCCAAAGCCACTGGGAAGTAAGAGCTGGAAACAATAGCTTCGAAAGAGCAAATCAAATTTGTTTTCTTTTTTTTTAAAAAAAAAAAAAGAGAGAGAGAGAGAGAGAGAGAAAAGGAGAGCGACAGGGAGTGCTGATAAAGGCCGCAATGAGTCAAGGAGATAATTATGCAGGATAGCAGGGTTTCTTTGGCTGAGGACCAGTAAGAGGCCTTGGCAAGGCACTGTCTATATCCAACCTCTTGGGGTGAGCATGACAGAGCAGTTTGTGCTCTGAGAGAGTTGAGAGTCTCCAGACAGGAGAAAAAGGTGAGGCAAAAGGCAGCAGTTTCAAACAGGGCTGGACCTAACTCAGACACACATGAATCATTACGCTAATGTATCTTATCTTATTACACACACATTGGCACATCCTGCAAGAATAACCTAAGAAACAGCCTTGCGGAACAGGCATTAAACAAATGCATTAACCAGGGGAACGGCAATACCTTTTCCAAGCCAGCAGGGTATGAGGCCATTCTCATCAACAGGACTGCAGCCATATGATCATGCACAGCCCATGGGACTTCTGCAGAGGCAAACAAGTGTAAGATGGTATAGGCCCCCTCATCACTATTTTGTGTAAAGAGGCTCAGGGCAAAGGGGAAGAGATCTGGTTGATGATACATATCTGCTGTGAAATATACCTTCCTGTTGACTGTGAAGGTTTAGAGTTAGTAATAAAATCTTGAAATGGGAGCGGAGGAAGGATGCTAAGGCTTCTGGGTGTTGTTTGCTGTTCTGCCCATGTTTGTTTGGTGATTCAACAAAGAATTACTGGGTCTTTCAGAAATAAGCCATGAATCATGCACACCATTGGTTTCTTCCCCCTTTAGAAGACCCACAACCCAGGAGGGTGAACATGAGGCATTTGTACTGATGACACTGTTCACCCTCCCAGGATCCCTTATCTCCTGCCAGGTCTCTGTATAGCTCAAGTTCCTCCAGGTCAAAGTGCATGAGTAGCCTGTTGCCTTCACAACTCAGTGCTTGAAAGGAAGAGTCTGCTCTTCTTTGAAACCAAAGCCAGGTAGGAGCTTAGGAGAGCAGTTTGCTTTCCCTCTGCAAATAGCATCTGCTGTAGTCACTTCTAAGAAGTGTTTGTCCAACCTTCAACTTGAAAACTTCCAGTGATGACATTTATGCCACTTCATTTCCTCACTGCACGGCCACATTTAATGCTGAGTTGTTGTTCCCAACATGATCTAACAGAACAGAACTAATAGAATAGAGGAGACCTATGGAGGTCTCTGTTCCAACCCTAACTCAAAGCAATGCCAGCCAAATCTCCTTTGACAATGCTGGCCAACCAACAGCTAACCTGATTCTCCCCTGCTGTAATTTCATCCATCACTTCTTTTCATGTCTGGCATTGATAGAGAAAGCTGATGAGACCTTTTCTTCTTGCAACAACTTTTTGTATATTTGTAGATAAAACGTGTCTTCAGAAACTTTTCATTCTCCTGCTTTCCTCACAGGTCACATTTTGAGAATGCTGATCACTTCTGCCTGCCTCCCCCGGCCATTGCTAAACCCCAGCCACACAGATCACGGTGCTGCTGGCCTCACAAAGAGTACTGTGGATGTAAATGTGAACAGTTAGGAGCATGTGGCTCCACAGGGAAGAGAAGAGAGAGAGGACAAGCAAAGCAAAAATAGTTCATGCTCCAGAAAAATAACTTTCAGTTGGGCCTCTTCCCCTCATGTCTCTGAGAACCTCCAGCACAAAGAGGCATAAAGAAATCCAAGTGCTCAGTTCAGTTGCTGAAAGCTGTGGTACTTCTCGCTGTGCCAACAATGCTGCATGCCCCAGCTCTTCCCCAGGGCTAGCGGCATGAGGAGTGGAAAACCTAACTCACCAGATATTACTGTTATTGTTCTCTAATAAGACCATCCTCAAAAATCCTCAGCCTAAAGAAAAGTCCTTCTAAGCCATAAACAGGCCAAATACATGCCCTCCTTCCAACTACTGACAGGCAAACAGAGGGGAGGGTTTCCTGGTGAGATGTTTTCCACATCTAGAAAAGTTAGGACCCAGTCTCTTTGACTGCAAACCTATGCTTGAATATCCTCTGCTCTGCAAATCCCTTAGCTATGTTCCCTCATCTGCTCTCTGAGCCTGTCCTATGAGCCATGCTCTACTGTCCACCAGATCTGTTGCTTCCCTGCCTGACCCCATCCAGCAGAGCCTCTTCAAGCATGAGAAAAAACTCATTTGACTCTTCAAACTTTCTTAGTTCAACATTGCCCTACATCATCATCCTCCTGAAATACCCAAGCATTCCAGGGCTGAAAAACTCTAGTCAAACAGGAGATGTTTTAGGAGACCAGGACTTTGATCAGAAAGGGTCTTGGTATTTAAACTAGAGAGCTGCCTGCCAGCAAACAGCAGAGCCTTTGAATGCACCAGGAATTTTGACTTCACACAGTGAAATTTCCTAGAACTTTAAACCTTTGTGTTGTCGTGTAGTCGACTCTCTGGCTCTCTCTTGCTTTTCAATTTTCTACTTGGCAAGTGTGTTGAAATTATTAATTAGATGCCAGGGCGTCTGTGCATGACTGCACGCAGGGCAAGGAGGTCTGTGTCCTACATTACAAAACCAACAAACCAGCCTGGCATTGCTTTTCTGCCCAGAGATATAATTTAGTGACAAGTCTCCATTTGCTTCAGAACTGATTCCTAAAAGAGAAGGTACTTGCACTGTCCATTAGGAAGAATACGAAATAAACCAACCAAACAAAAAGTCCTTGCTGACCAAGAGCTGTTCTTTTTTTCTGTCTCATTTTCTTAAAGAAAGAAAGAAAGAAAAAAAAAAAAACAAAACAAAAAACCCCACTAATTGTTCTTAGCTAGAGGCTGGCTAGAAATATCCATCCAAAGATGTTCTACTGTAAAACACCAACATGATGAAATCGAGAAAGATTTCAGGCGCTCAGGGCTACTCAGCTCTCCAGGTTTTCCTAAGACTTACTGCCATCCCAGTGGGAGTTGACACCCCTCTGCTGAGACAGCGTGTCTGGCCACACGTGTCCTCCCAGACTGCTGCAGCACAATTGAAAGTAGTTTTGCACAAGCCATGGCTGAAGGCACTGTGGTTTTTGGTGCTGTATGTACACTTTGCCCTAGACACGTCTCTGCTCCGAGGATCTCATAGTTTAAATACTCAAGACCAACAAATATCCCAAGGGAATCTGTTCCAATGGGTAATTACCCTCATTGTTAAAAATTAACAACAAAACAATAATCGTAGACAGCTGGGCCTTTCATGCCTTTTATAGCAACATTCCCACAGCACCGCGAGGGACATTGTTTGGGATTCACAAATGAATTTTTACCCCAATTCAGGATAAATCCTTAGCTGACTATTTCAGATGTTTTCCCAAGAGGTAAGGATCACTTGCCATCTGACTGTAGCCACAGCATATCTTCCTGACATGCATACCCCAAGCACTGAGAGCTGGGGGGTTTGATACTTGTAAGAGCCAAGTTAGAGTCTGTGCTCATGCACCCAGAATTGCTGCCTCCCCTTGTTCTCTGTGTGGTTTAACTCACAGCATGGTCTGACCTTGGAGCCAACAGAGACATTGGAGGCTCTAGTGGCCTCCTTTTCTCTAATAGTCTCAGTAGGTGCTAGAGGGCAAAGGGAGGCCCATGGACAGGTGTAATCATGCAAAACCTGCAGTGAGCTAATCCTCAAGGAGGTAGGCAAAGGTATCCAAATGTTCACTTCATTTGAGCATCAAAACAACTCCAGACCCTCCAATCCAAGCAGAAAACCCAGGGGAAGAATATCAGCGGTCTGATGGAAGGAGGGGAGAGGGAGGTTGACCAGTTGCAATGACATGAATCCTAAAAGACTGAAACAGGGCGCATGTTTGGAGTGCTTCTGAGGTCCAGTTGGCCAAAGAATGAGTAGCCTTGGGATTGTCATGTGGAGTGAGATCTCAGATCTCCCCTGCTTATCTTGGCTCTTAGAACCACTGACAGCGCCTAATCAGCTAGCAGCATATCTAGGGAGTACAGTTAAAGCCATGGTGTTATTACTTCCAGGAAACTGCCCCTTTGACTGCTCTCCCACCGCAGATTCCACTGCCTCCTACTACCTACTGAGGTGGAACTGCTTCTCCAGCAGAGGTTTGATCAGAAAGGAGTCAGATCGTCTTTCTTTGGCTTCACATCTTCCCAGGGCTGTCACTTATGGTAATTACATGCTTCTTTCCCCAAGGGACGTGCAGCAAGGGGTGTTTGCTCTGCACATAAAGCCTCTTTCATGGCATCCTGAGACTGAACTTCAGAACTCAGATTCAACCTGGGTCTCCTCCACTACTTATAACAGTTCATATTTCTGCGCTCCTGGAAGTGATAGCTGAGATCAGGGGCAGGAGCTTGCAAGGGGCAAGGAAAACTGCCACAGTCCATCGAGAGATTGCAGCTGATCACCATGATCCCATAACCTGTTATGGAACAGGAGCAGGCTGATGCAAACCATTGTGTAGGCCTTGTCACAGTTAACAGGAACAGCCAGCGCTTGGTCCCTAGCTTGAGAATCAGAAACTCTCAGTAGTCAAGACTGAAAAACATCCCGGGGGAATCCACTCCACTGGTTAATCATCATCACTCTAAAAAATTAGTAACAAAACAATAATAGTAGACAGCTGTGCTTTTCATGCCTTTTATAGCAATATTCCCACAGTGCACTGAGGGACATTGTTTTGGTTTTAGAAACAGCTTTGGGGCAACATTCATGCTTTCACCTCTTTTTCCACATCCAACCTCTCACCTGCTAGACTCTACTCATCAGAAAGTAGCCAACCTGCCCCTTCCATTGCAGTAAAATCAACTAGCCAGCAGAAAAGCACAATCACACACAAAGTGAGCCTGATCCTAGCCTACACAAAGCTTAGCATTCCTTCACAGTCTGGGACGTGGAAAGAGCTGTTCAAACCAGGCTCATAGCAACTTTTTAGACGTCGTGCTCAGAGTTATGTAAAATATTTTCCCTGCTTTGGTAGTTGGCAAACTTTGTTTTGTAAGACAAATGGAATTTATTAATGCAAAAAATTTATCAAGTATTTGTATATTTTTTCCAAGAGAATGGAGAAATTGACCAGGAGTCTTTCATCTTTGCTGGCTTCTGAATGGTAAAAACACAGCTGATTTAGAGCAAGACCACAAGCTACAGCCTCTCTCATTTCCAAGTAACCCCTTTATCTACAAGTGGTGGCAAGTTGTCCCATTGATAAATGTACCATCTTCCTGCAGTGACGAGAGAGAATGCTTCTGAAAAATATTCTCAGAGGATAGGATGATCTCCATCCTACACCAGAAGCAAAAGGCAGTGCTATGCTGGCCTCTTCACAGATTGGCAAAACAAAAAGACATTTTTTTTGCCTCTAGCTTCTCACATCCTCCAAGAGGTCCAGGTAAGGTGGATACACAGAAAAATCGGAAGTACCAGAAATAGAAAGAAGAGTACCATTGGTCAATGAAGTAGTCTTATCCCACAAACTGAAACACAGGAAGTTTCATCTCCATATGTGGAAGAACTTTTCCACTGTGAGGGTGACCTGGCACTGGAACAGGCTGCCCAGAGGGGTTGTGGACTCTCCTTCCCTGGAGATCTTCAAAACCCGCTTGGATGCCACCCTGCGCCACGTGCTCTGGGTGTCCCCACTTGAGCAGAGGGGTTGGACTAGATGATCTCTAGAGGTCCCTTCTGACTTCAACCATTCTGTGATTCTGTAACCAGTCTAGACACTGATGTCCACTGTTTAGAAAAGAACGGGTAATGCAGAGGCAGCATCTCAACTGTCATTAGATTCCAAGTGAGCAACATGAAGTTATTATGCCCAAGTACTCACTATAAAAGTCCCCATCACCTTAAGCTGCTAAGCATTGATTTATCATCTTATCTTATCCTTTGAGTATTTTCTTCTTTGTTTCGATAGGTAGCAGCATGGCCTTCATCTGAGGTCCATGAAGACTTATCATGGCATACACAATGGCTTAGTTAATGAGGTAGGCCAATTTTGGAATAAGCACCTGTTTGCTATAGGAAGTTGCATTCATTTCTATGCAATTCTTCATGCACACAGAATATATTGTTTTAGCTGTGTAGAGTTAAAAATTAGTTAATGCATGGAATATTTGCTTCCTTTCTCTGTGGATGACTTGCGTCTACTGTACATTTGAAGTGTTTTTTTCCCCCCTCTTCAATACTTCTTTTACAGATTCTCCCTTTTATCTCCAATTCAGTCTCTTACAGAAAAAATAATTTCACACCCCATGGTTTGAATGGAAACAGACGTGGTTGATTGAGACCAAGTTCCTTCTTTAGACAGTTTGTCAGTCAGTTTGACCCTCATAGCAAGGAAATCAGAGAATCTTGCTCTGCCTTAAAACTTCTCCCTTCAGTAGTAAATGGTGACTTGGAAGAACTTTATTAAGTGAAAAAGCCAAGGACTCTCTTGGGCCACCTCTTCATTCCTGTGAAATAACATCTATTTGGAATAATTGGGTCCTCTCTCTCTTAACATCGTGCCTCTTCCCACCTTCAAAGAACTGAAGCCCTTCCAGAACTGACTGAACTAGAGAACAAAGTAGCGACTTGCAGGTCATTTGTCTCAGGATGGGCAAGGGCTGCAGAATACAATGTTCCTCTTATAATATTAGATTTTAATCAAAGGAATGGAGAGGGGTCACAGAGCAAATTCCTGAAACCAAACTCATGAGTTATAAATAAGTATTCCTTGGCATGGATAGAGGCGCCTTTGGAAAAGCCCAGTGAGTCAAGGCTGAAAATATTCCATTTGACAGAGTATATTTAAAAAAAAAAAAAAAAGTTATCATTAACAGGAGAGCTACAGGATCCATGAGGAGCTGTTACCTGTCCTGCAGGTTAATGGGCCCATGTCATGGAAGTGGAACAAGATCATGAAGCTCTAAGCAGAAAGCATGAAAAAAAAAATGAGCGCCTTAGAGGAGAAGCAGGTAATCACCATCTGGCCCGAACTGTTCTTACAGTTGATGCCTGTTTCGTGCCAAGGTAAGTCCTTGGGTTTACAGTCTTCTGACTATCCCATGCCCCCAAAACTCAGTTTCATCTGCAACAGCTTCCCCCTGCCCCCCGCCAAGACTTCTTTTCTCCAGGCTGAACGGGGAGCTGAAAGGGTGAGACTCTGAACAAACAGAAATTCAATATCGCTATCCAAGCACAGTAAGTTCCATCTGAACATGAGGAAAAGTTTCTTCATTTTAAGGATGACTGAGCCGAAATTGGTTGCCCAGAGAGGTTGTGAAGTTTCCTTCTCTGGAGATACTCAAAACTCACCTGAACACAATCCTGTGCCACATGCTCTACATGACCCTACTTGTGCAGGGGGTTTGGACTAGATGATCCCCAAAGGTCCACTCCAACCTTAATCAACGCTAATGATTCTGTGATTCTATCTGTACACAACACTCCACCAGATTTCTGAAGGCTAAAGGAGTATGCAGGAAGCAAAGACCAGAGAATTTTTTTACAGAATCTGTATTTCAAAAGCCTAGGTGAAAGCCACAACTGCTGTAACTCAGCTGTAATGCATTTGCAATCATACAGACACAAGAAGCCTAGACCAGCTCTTTCTTCTGCCACAGGGACAGGGAGCAGCCCTGACAGTGCACGCAACAGCAGGGCTGTTGAGGGGAACTCCAATTCATACTCTCCCTGAAAATTAGGTGCACTCCTCAGTTTTGAGGTATGCTGCCAGCAAAGCCCCGGGCAGTGCAGGCTGCACAGAGGGGAGCTCAGATGGTCTCCCACAGCAAAACCCTTCAGCCTCTGGATCAGGGGAGATGGAACTACAGGACAGCAGGAAGAGCTGCGCTCAAGAGGTGAGTTAAGGGTGAACTAGAGAAGAAACACAAGGTGAAAAATACAGGGTGGATTCAGCCTTTCAGGTCTCCAAACATTACTACAGCTTCAAAGTTGGTTCAGGTGGAGCTCAAGGGAAGTCTGGAGCCCAACACATTGACGGATGCCTGAGTCCTAGGAGGTGGTTTCTTTTAAGCAGGCATTAGGCTTTTGGTCACACAGTGTTGGCTTCCCCCACCTTTCTTTACTTTCGCAATTTAAGATGCAACCACTGTTGGCACTGCCCTTTGCCTGGAGCAGAGGGAGAGAAGCAGCCAGTACCTGAAGCTCCAAGCTGTGCTCTGCATTCCATGGCCTGGCCGGAGACTCCAGGGCCACTACTACATCAGTGAAAGCACTGGGGTAATAACAAAAGGAATACAGCAGCATCATTCACTTGCTAATTGGCTACTGAAAGACAGACATCAAATCTACCATTACCATGAAAGGATACATTCCAGCTTGCTAAAAATGGAAGAAAAGGCAGCACAGGTCAAAGGAGATAAAATACAACGAGTTTCTCAGAAGTTCCCCAAAATCCACACTTCCAGC
>NW_010579895.1:64100-102065 GCF_000705375.1 Tinamus guttatus | reverse complement strand
TCTTTTCCTTTCTGCCCGTGATAAACGTGGATATCTCAGTCCTCCACGGGAACATATCCCTCAGACAAGGGCAGGGGGGCAGCTGCCAAAGCTGTATAACAGACCCGTATCAGTCCCAGCTTTCTACCAACGACATTATGAAGAGTGAATGCAACTACTCTGTTTCCCTCACTTCCCCCCGCCCCCCCCTTTTTAAAAATATATTTTAAAAAATCAAGCTCAGAAGGAAAAAGGCTGAGGCTTTAGAAGGAAAGAGATGGCATGGAAAATAGTTTTTCAATTTTAAGACAGCCCGGCCCACAAAATAAAAGATTTTAAACTAAGCAGATGCATGGTAAGGTGCACCTGATCAGATCTTGTTGTTGGCCACTAAGCATCAAGCCAAGCAGCCATAAAACCACACTGCCCCTCAGGCTTGGGGGTGGGTTTTCAAGGCCCAGACAGGGCCCCACAAGCACCCAAGAAACGTTGTCTGCTTTTATCATAAACACAAAAATAAATGAGCCCGAGTGGCACGGCACAGGGAGGGAGGGATTCCTTGCTTGCCTCGAGCGAGAAGGGCAGACGAGCTCAAGCAAAAGGCTCCGCGCACCGCCAAGGCGCAGTGCTCCTAACAGGATTAACAACCCATTAACCTCCATTAAGAAATAATCTGGTTAGGCTCAGAGGTTCCTACTGCTCAAAACCGGACGCAATTCACTGCTTGGCACAAGAGGGAGCACAGGACTGCTGGGCTCACCTGGTGAAACCACCCTTCGCTATCTGCTGTGAGCAGCACCAACACTTTCCTCCTTGCTCTGGGCACAGGGACACACGTGAGTTGGCCTCCCTTGGGGGATGCCACCCCTCAAGGTCGGGGTGATGTCGCACTGTCACAGCCACTGCAGAGACCCCCTTCACGCACCAGCCCAGCGAGCCACATCCTCAACTCGACGTTTGTGCTTCTGAGGTGCTCATGGACAGACGTCATGTCCCCTCTTGGCTCTTGTTTTAGGGTTTTGAACGCTTGCATTTAATTCCCTCTCACAGGATGGGCTCCCTGGGGCCCTGTTCATCTCTGCAAGCCCCTCTCCAGCCTGAGCGAGCCTTCCTGGGAGATGCTGGCCCAGGGCTGTGTTCCAGAGAAGGGCTCAGCGGGGCTTTAGGCAATGGCATTTATATCTCCTTCTATTGAGTGGAAATCTCTCTTTCAATATATCCTAGGAGCATACCTGCCCTTTTCAGTGGCTCGTCATAATGGTGACTCACAGGATATATCTTCAAATACCAACATATTAAAAGGGAAAAAAAAATCCTTTGACTTGCTAAAGTCGCCTGTTAGACAACACATCCAGGACAGAGCATCTACTGCCATTCTCCAGTCAGTATCTACAAAATCGGTGCTCTGGGCCAGAACAGAGCCTTGTCACAGCCTTTGTCAACTAGTGCTACAGACAGGTCTGTCCATGACCAAATCCACCTCTCTCAGGCTGCAGACATCTCCCAGCACTACCACATAAAAGCTTGTTTCCAAGTGACTCCGATAAATGCAGATAGGCCAGCACAACCCCCAAATCCTTGTCTTGTCCATTTTCCACCTTGAATTGTTGTGCAGGTGGCCAGACTGCCTGGCCATATACACTGCAGCAGCAGCTCAAACTGCTCCATTTCACTGCTTCATTGCTAAAGTTCTGTTAGCTATCATACATATACATGTATTTCCTCTGGTTGGTTATCCTTTCTAAAAGACACCTGTCTGTTAAGTGGATGAGAAATAGATACACGTGTACAAGCAAGTAAAAAGTCCTGGTAAGACGCTCTGAAATCCACACTCTGCCCCAGTATATTAGTAAAATGGCTTCAGTTCCAAGTTCCTCCAAATTCAAGCACACGCAGGCTACGCTGTTGTGGTTGCCCTAATAATGTTTCCTATATAGCAGATTAATCAGCAAATTTATTGTATTTTCATTTGTGTTGTGACAGCACCAAGATAGCCTAACGCACTGGGTCATGCAGGAGAGCGCCCTGCCTCAAAGAGCTCCCAGAACACACAGAATAACAAAATCAGATGAAAGAACTCCAAAGGGCATCCTCCTTGAGATGCGAAGCACGAAGGGCCAGAGGAAACCACAGGTGCCACAGAACTTTCCCCAGGCGCTTCTATCAACTTCACTGGGCTTTAGGCAATGCCAAGATGTTCTGGCTCTATTGTGCTGCCTATATCCCCGTCATACTAATGACAGACTAATAGTGTAACTGGGCTTACAAAAGCGTGTAGAATATTTCCAATCCCTTGATGTAATGAATAAAAGCACTTTTTCTGTAAGAGATTCTTCCTTTTCAATCTAGCAAGGATACAGGGAATCTCAAGTGTACTTGAAGAACTTCTCTAACTCTGCAGCAATCCTGCTGAGATTTTATGGGTTGTTATCAAAGAGGTGCGCTAGCATCCTTCTAATAGCGCTAGGATTTATCGATATATGGGTAGGAAAAATTGAATTTATGAGAAGCAGAATTCTCCAAGCATACTTTGAGAAGAATTTGGAAAAAAAAAATATTTTGCTGTAGCTTTACAAGGAAGAAAAGAACAATATAGGTATACAAATAAGGCTTTTTTTTCCCCAATAGGCAGATAGCAGCATTTCTTATTCGTAGCTCAAAACAACCTTCCCTAAACAAAGAAAGATCACATGTGCTAGAAACACATTAATTCCTAAAAAGAAAAAAAAAAATAGAAACGCTTAAGAGTGTGCATTTATCTCCTGGCCAGTTGTTGGAGCAAGAGAAATGATGTTTACCTTTAACTCTCAAATCAAGAAATATAGCATTTTTCTCAAATTAAGGAATAACGCATTTCCCTCAATTGGCTGGTCAGATGTTCCTCGTGCTGCTCTTCCTTCACTTGCGCACACATCAAAGCACCTTTTGGACAGTCATGAACACACTGCAGCACTACTGCATGCACGGTCTGCAGGGCATTTCCATACACTTACTGTAAATGGGATAATCAAACCCTTTAATGGAGGAATAAATACTCCAATCAGATTGATCTTGTAGCACAAACCTTTTGTTCCTCTAGTGAAAGAGGGACATTCTTCCACATCTGGTTTCTGTCCACAATCAAGCAACCTGCCTACCCAGCATGTCACCTCCTGGCTTTCAGGAGCTAGATGCAAATTTGAGCTTGTCTCCCCATCCCCTTCCTGCCCTCTCCACAGATTATGGCCATAAAATATCAATGAAATTAGAGCTCCCTTACTCCCCAGCTCCATTTGCATGGTATTAGTTCATTACCAAGTATTTTCCAGTACTAAGATGAGAACGAGCAACCTGGAAAGGGTACACAAGAAATCAAGGGTACACCACACTGGAAAGGGTACACAAGAAATCAAAGATGACTCTGCAGAGATGCCTCATAGAACTACTCATGACACACAGAGCCTTTTGTCTTTACATCAGTAATGGCCTCTAGAAGTTTTGCAGAGGCATTACTGTGGGAAGATGGAATCAGACTACTCGCATGGGTTGGGATTTTAAAAGGAATGAAAAAGTAGTTTTGCTCAGGTGGTGCAGAGGCTGAGAGTGAAATGAGAACTATTGAAAATCAAAATACAGCCCTTTTAATCACTACATTAAGCAACGGTGCTGCTTTTAGCGTTCTTGGTGTAGCCAGCACAGATCTGTAAGGAGACTGAATTATAGTTCCTAGGGTACCAGCCTAAATGTCCTATGGAACAGGTAGTGATTCACCTATTAGTAAATATCATAGGAGCTTACCTTTTGATGTTTATATGGAAAAGCTCAAGGGAAGTGTCCCTGGAAAGATCAACCCTGTAGTCACTGATTATATTTAAGATTAACACTAAGCTTAAGGCCCAAAGGAATATGAAATTCTAAAATGGAATAAAGCACCCAAAGTTTGGGAGCTATACGTTAGAAGAAAGTTTAATATATGCAGTTTAGTTCACAATCATATTTTTTCCTGCTCTTACAAAGAGAGAACAGAAATCTGCACACAGCCCTTTCTCCTCACTCACCTGTACACGCACACACGCCACTTTCCTGGGCGGCCGAAAGTAGTGCCTGCTGGTCAGTCAAGCCTTCACCCTCCCAAGAGGCAAGAAGCACGTGCCATAGAGCAGGTCCTTGGCGCAGGATTTAGCAGATGAGGCCAGAAGCCACCATGCAGAGACATATGCTTAACTGGCAGTACTTACCTGCTGTTAGTTCAGCAACCTGGATTCAAGGTACTGACTGCTCTGCACACACAAAGGTCTCCTCCCATCTCCACAAAACATCAAGATTTGTCAGGATCCAAATTCCTTTTCTCCTCACTGCTAAAACAAACACCAGACAGTCAGTTTGTGAGGAAGCAAAATAAGGGCCAAGTTTTGCCAGGGAGCCAACTCCTGTAAATAAAAACTAAAATTCTCTGCAGGTACAGCAGTCCTTTGAAGAGGACTTTGATTCCTCAAAGCACTGTACAGCTGCTGGGACACCAGTTTTCACAATAGCTCTGTCATGTGCACAACCATTATCTGTTTACCTTTTAAACAAAACAACCGTGGAAGCTGAGGTGTTGAAACAAAGCTACTCCCCCACGGCCCCTCAGTCAGCAGTGAAACCAGGACTGCAAAACCAGGCTGAGCCACACGTTTGTCTGCCAGGCAGCCTTCTCTCCTAATCCTTTGAGATGAAACAGACTAGAGATACAGGAGAACTTACTCAAAGTAATTTTATTTCTCCAAACTCAGAAAAATATACATTGATTCCCTTGCCTGTCTTTAAATAAAAATAACCTATCTTATCTGCCTTTTCTTTTGTTGCCACTGTTAAACTTTAAAAAAAGTCCTCAATACGCCGTTTTTTGGGCGGACTCGCTGAGCATCTCTCTCCTTCCTTATTCTGTAAGGCACTTTCAGGATCAAAGTCAAAGCAAGCATCAGCTGCCTCCAAAAGCGAAGCTGCATCAGCGTCATCTCTGTTCTCAGAGAAGGTCCTCTTGAAAAGGTCATAGATGGTCTTCTGCTTTGGATCTGACTGAAGAATTAGAATAGAGAGAATACACATATGTATTGCCAAACAAAAACACAGCATTCCCACTTCCTTTCCAGATTCACTAGGCAACAAATAATTCAAGCCCAGAAAGGATATGGCTAAGCTTGGGTGCTAGGCTGCAGAAGGAATTTGGTCTTGTCTGAGTCTAAACCCCATATAAAGTCACATGCCATTACCTTCCTGACCATGAAAGAGGTGCAAAACACCACAGTATCTTCAAAGAGAAGGAAATATCCTGTTAAAGGCAACTTCTGTATATAAACTTCTGCCACAATCCCCTAGATTGATCACACGTGATCACTGGCAGCAGGACTTACTCCCTCAGAGTAGAGAGATCCTCCTTCACCCCAAAACCATCCCTGGGAGAGCTGCAGGCAACTGGAGATCCCTAAAGAAAGGTCTCAGTGCCAGGGGTTTTAGCTGGTTGTGCCCTGCCAGATTTTTGCAGGAAGAGGGGCTTTGACACTGAAGATAGTACAGCATGCAGTATGTTAGCAGCATGGGAGCTGCAGATCCAGAGAGGGAAACCACATTGCCCAAAATTGCCTATCCCCATGCCATCTTTTCCTCCCATGATTCCTGCCGGTGTGGAGGAAATTCCAAGTCTCTTAGGAGGCAGACGGCTGCTGGAGAAGCTGTGTTGTATGTCTCCTTCCCCACAGCAGGGTTGGGGCAGTTGGGAGAGTCCAAATCAAGGCATGGACTTGGGGAAAGGCATTGGAGAGTCTGCTCTGTGGCATTTAAGGCAGAACAGTTATCAAGTCAGCCTGCAAATCACCTAACCATCTAAAATGCACAAGCCAAAGTCCATTTGCCTCTCCCAGGGACCACCAAAGTTCTTTCAGGAGTTTCTTTAATTACCTTAGGGTAGTAATCAGTGGATTCAGCTGTTTCAGAGAAATTGGCTTCAGAAAGACCAGCTTCACCCAAGACTTTTATTTTCTCTTGAATCATTGGCCTAGGAGTGATAAATGCAGGTATTACTGTAAGAATGAAAATAACATGCAAGATATATTATCCAGGCAGACAGACACCATCATGTACAATGACAAGAGAAGACAAAGAAAGATACGACAGAGATATAGAAGATAATTTTTCAGCAAGAACTTGTGAGCTCTTTAATATGTCCTGATATTATTTTTTATGGATATTGACCAATCCAATAAGTAACAAATAAGAAGAGAATGTGATTTCAGGCTAATTTGGAGGGAATACACATCCAAGAAGAAAAGTAATTGAATGTGGCAACACTAACGATATGAGGTCAAAACAAGAGGATGCAGTTAAAGCAAGTCTTTACAGGCTGTGTTCAGTCTCTGAGAGAGGCAGAGGTAACACGTATCAACAGCCACATCAGCATTTCTAGGCTATCTCCCAAATATACAGTGGGAAGAATCAATCTGTGAGCCAGTGAAGAGACAACACTGGCCCAAGAGGCAGAGAGAGGTCCCCAACCACATCTCCAGACTGAACACTCCAAAAGAAAGAAAGGCCACATTGGAGCAGCACGATTAATACATTTACCAAATAGCCCTCCAGTTAAGCATTAACAACTGCATGGACAGCATTTCACAAATAAAGGAAGAATTACTGTCATTAACTTTTTGTGAAACATGGGCAATGCATCAGTTTCCAGATCCCCACATTGTAGGGTTATAATTATTTGCCATCATGATATTCTGGGAACTGCAAAAGTTCACTCAGTTTGCCTGTTCTTTTAAATGAGATAATAAAGATGTAATTTTGGACTTCAAATGAACCAGCTGGCGATAATTTCTTTTCGTCATTTGCAGGTCAGTTCCCTTGCTGCCCTAAGGATTCCCCAGATGCTCCATTTCCCCGGGATGTCAGATTCCCTAGTCCCAGTGACTGCTGCACCCTGACAGCCCCCATCACAGCCCGCGAAGCTCCGAGCACACTTCCCCAGAGCCAGGGCAGCAGCATTTCTTCAATTCACCTGAAGGCTCCCCAAGGAGCAGGAGGAGAGCAGCACTGCAGAGCACTTGGCAGCCAGATTGCTACTCAGACTTGACCCACAATACATCAAATGATCCCCAGTTCCTTTTAGTTTTGCTGGCAAGTCCTCACGGTACCCCAGCATATGAATGCTCTGGGCCGTACCTATGACATTTACTTCTCTTTACTCAGAACCCGTGAAGATTTTAGATACATCTGTTCTCCTACAGTTTCTCTCTTTCTTTGTCCTGCTTGCCACCCACTTAGTTGTGTCCGTTGCAGCCAGGCCACACCAGCAGCTCACAGCAGCCCTAGGTCACAAGCACTGTTCCTCCCCTCGCAGAGTTGAAAAACAGTGCTGACATGAAGCAACAAAGTCACATAAGCAGCAAACAGCAAAAAAAGGTAGAGGGAGAACCGGAAGGATCTCTCTCCACTTCCTACCATAAGAAGTCATCTGCTGTGCCTTTAGCCACCAGGTAGTGAATATTAACAGAGCTGGTCTGTCCAATTCGATGAGCCCGATCTTCTGCTTGGATCAAAATCTTTATGTAAAAGCATGACAAAGAAAATGAAGTGAGAACTTTAGCATTTAAGAAGTAACGTAAGACCCATAGAAAACGGAGCTCTCCTTTCTTGTGCTTGGTGACTATTTCTTGTCTACATCCTGCTAACATCTGAAACCCCCAGCACAGACTAAGCCAAGAAGTCACCCAGAGTGGCAGTGTCCCTAAATGGTACCGAGCATTTCTCACAAGCTGCTTTAAACCCTCCTCCTCAATACAGTCACAGCTGGACTTAGGTAATTCAGGAGATGAGACTCACTCATGAAGGGCTTGCTCCCTGGAGGCTGTAGAGTAACATAAGATTATGCAGAGATGCTCTCGAGCACAGAGCACTGCCCTCCACTAGCAGAATCTTTCAGCTCACCCTCTCAACCCAGTGAACTGTTTGACCAGCCTCACCAGCTCCAGTCCAGGCAGTCGGGCATGCAGAGACAAGCACAGGGAAAAAAATTGGGTAGCCCCAGAGGAAAACACGTGCCCAGCACGTCTCCCCCCCAAGCTCCAACACCTCCGCTCAGCAGGCAGCGTCGGGCCCACCTTCCCTCGGGAGCCGTACCCCTGGGTTCCAGAAGAGCTCTGCAAACACCACCAGGTCGGCAGCAGACAGCGTCAGGCCCATGTTGGCAGCAGTGAGGGACAGGACGGCCACAATCTGCTTCTCTGAGAACTGGAACCTCTGGCACAGGGACTGCCGCTCAGCTGAAGGCGTGGAGCCATCGATGCGAATGTATTCAATGTGCTGAGAAAGACATAGGAGGGAGACACTTAGCTGCCCTGTATCCCATTTCCAGTCTCCCCATTTCCTGTTTTAGAGGAGTTCTGCTTTCCTTCCCCACACCAGTGCTAGGAAAGTTAAATAAACAAACTGTGAAGCTGAAATAGTGATGGAGTTAATGAATCTCAGCCAAACACTTACTTTCTTCTCCAGTTCTGCAACTATTGCATCCAGCACTATCTTGTGATGAGCAAACACTAGGAATTTATCTTTCCCACTCTCCAGTAACTCCAGAATGTATTCTCTACATAAAAAGAGAACAGAAAAAAAATGAAAATCAAAACCTAAACAAAATCCCACAACTCTGATTTATGTGCTGAGAGAACGCAGGCTTTGCTCACAACAAATCTAAAAGTTACTGTTCATCCATATACAGAAACCAGGAATAAATTTAGCATAAAATTCATTAACGTGTAGGTAGCATATTAATCCTCTACAAACTAAAAGATAAAAGTCTGTAGGAAAACTCAGTCATTTTAGACCACAGGCAGACAGATGCCTGTAATTATACTTGTATAAGACCTAGAACCCCTTGATTATCCTAATTGAAAAATGACTTCATAGACAATCGACTGAAGTCACCTACACTTATTTGACTATCCCATTCACTCTTGTATTATTTATATGGTTACTTAGAATTATGTTCATTTTAGAAGAAAAGGCCTCTAAACACATGGCATCAGGATATCCCAAAAGCTGCTTTTCTTCAAATTGACAATTTACCACAGCTTAACAAGCTATAAATACGGGCTATTTTTAGAAACTATGCATATTAGCCAATGACAAATGAGAGGTAGCAAAAATGAGAGGTTCCTTCTAAATCAAATTAAGAGTTTATTAAATCAAAACATTTGGCATTTGCCATGGGCTAATAGTGTAAGAGTGTACACATAAATGGGTTCTGCATTTCAGCTTTTATGTAGTAACTCAGAAAGTAATCAGGTCAACTATAAACTGAAGCCTGAAAAACACCTAAAAGCCTAAAATGTGTAACTAAGTATAGTGACAGCCATCAGAGCAGATGATACAAATGTCATCTTTTCTTTAGAACAGCAAAGCTGTTGCCAAAATAAGCATTACCGAGTTCTTTGCTAAATACAACACAGCTTAGGTCAGCAGCAACTGGCAGAAAACACCAAGTGGGATTTCCAGCACTATATTAAGATGGATCAGAGCTTTGCAGCCAACTCCCTGCGTTCTGTAATGTTCAGATCCCAGTTATGATAGTATCATTTAACAACGAAATCTGGGAGAAGAGGGGGACTGCTGGGTTTAAACGAAAACAAGTATCAAAATGAACATTCAGCAACCAGATGCCAAGACATTACAACTATTGAATACCTCATTTGCAGACATCCATTAACCAAGGTCCAGTCATTACAGGGCACAGAAGCCCTGTAAAAACTGTCATCAAGAACAAGGCACAGGGGGTACTGATGATCCTAAGATAGCAGTGGTAGCTAGATGTCATTGTACATGACCAAGTTCTAGCAAGTGATATTTTAAATGGTATTAAAACCCCAGAAATGAGAGGACTGTCTCCCATCTCTCAGTGTCTACAGAGTCAAGTAAACACCACTTCACAGTTTTATATTCAGTTCACACTTGCAACTGAATATAAAAGGAAGAAACTCTTCTAACTGTTCGCTAACATAAAAGGAAGAAACCTTTCTGAAGAAATGAGAGCTGGGATTCTGAAGTGCAGTTCCGTGCCAAATGGACGGATTCTGCAGCAAGGTCTGAGACTGTGAAATCACACAGGGCACATTGGCTGGCCCAAACATTCAGAGGGCCACGAGAAGCAAACTGCTGGCATGCTATTAGCATCCTGCTTATTCACAAGTCATACGAAATGACCTAATATGACTCCTTTGCATTTCCAGCAGAAAGGCCAGGAATTAAAGGACACAAAAGGAAATTATTCCCAGGGAGTTCATAGCACACCTATGGGAGAAAATTCTTGTTACTAAGGTGCCATGGAAACTCTGCGGAGGAGCTAAGCCAGGACGGGTTGCGATATCCTCAGAACACACTAATACTAAAGCTCTCTCTTTCTCAAAAGCTTCTTGGATCAGGGTTTCTGCTGCAACAGTACTGCAGTGTTTGGTTTCCTCAAATTCCGTTGATACTTTTGGTTTCATTACTCCATCCCTCCCTAAACTGAAATAGGGTCTGAACATTAGGGAAGCTGATCCAAGTCCCAGACACTGACTAATTTCAGATGGTTCAATTGACACTGTTTAGATCCATATCTAGAATGAAATCAAAAAGATTCATTCAGTCTAGGAACTCTGACAGAAGTAAATGTTTAGAGCACTGCATTTTTTTTTGTGCTGGTACTGTTATCTCTAAGGCACCATTTTCCTGTTCTCAGAGAAAAAATGCATTTTACTAGGTAAGCATGAAGTACAGACGTGCAGCTTACACGACTGAGTGGATTTTAGCTTCTGCTGTTCTGTTGTAGAAGAGGAGAAGAGCTTCTTTTTCCTGTTGTTTCTGCAGAGAGGAAGATAAATTTCTGTGAGTCTCAACTGCCTTTTATTCTTGCTTACAAATCCTAGAAAAATACACACAATTTGCAGGGGCTCCTCTTAGCACCAGGCATGGCTGATACTCACACACTCACATTTCTGCGATCAATTCCCTCCCTACTCCCAACTCCACTCCTGTAAGACGGGTGACAGGCATATTACAAATACAGCTTTAGCTGGGAAAGCATTTCCAAACTAAAATGGCAAGAAACACTCCCGAGTCCTTATAGATCTGCATTAGAAAAACAGAAGCTTAGGACATACATTTGCCATCCACAGAGGAAAAATAAATGTAAAAATAAATTCTTCCCATTTTTGGCCACCGATGTGTTCCACAACATAATTTCAACAGGCTTTGCAAGGTGAATGGGAGGCAAAGCAGTACAGAGGAGTCAGTCCAGCAGCAGAAGAAGCATAAAAAGACGATTACAAAGGACTACTGAGAAAGGAAAAAAAGACAGAGCAAATAGCGTTTGACACAAAGGGACAAAGCAAAGCATTTAAATCAAAGGGAGAATAAAAAGCTGATCTGTTTTGATATTCATTTAAAATTATGCTCTTAACAGCTTTTAGCTGTCCATCCATGTGGGGTATAGCTCTGACTTCCTTTGGAACAGGGGATGCTGTTTTTCACTGATGTTTTTAATTCAATCCTAAAAACAAAACAAAACAAAACAAAAAACCACCAAACCCAGCAAGTTCTTTCTACCTGAAGGCTCCTGAAATATCAATGGCTCTTCACAAAAAATTCTGACTTACACTTTCATACCCTTTGGCCATCCTCTTTGCTGCGTCTGCCAGGACAGCTTTGGTTTTTGCGTTCATGCCCTCGGGAGCCACCACCACCATTTTGCGCTGCTTGGCTGGGAGCTGGGAGAGCACGTCTGACTTCAGGCGCCGCATCATGACGGACTCTTCCAGCAAAATCTTCAGTTCAGTTAAGTTGGATGATCCAGAGTAGTCCCAACCCCATGGCATCTGGCAAAGATCAAAGCACAATTATCAGCATTAAACTTATAAAAAGACTGACTCTTCTCACCTAGAGGTAATCTGACAGTGGAACAAGCTTCCAGGAAAACCAGACAAGGCAAAAACCTGATTATTAGTAGGAAATATCGGGGAACCTTTCTTCCTAAAAAGACACCCACCTTTTTATTTTAAAGGGACACATGCTTAGTACTGCCTTCAAACCAAATACAATTGCCCTATCTGAAAACAGATTTCACAGGAAAAGGAAGGTACTTCTGTTCTCTACTTCTATTTGTGAGCAGCTTTTAAAGCAGATTTTAATAAGAAAAATCTTAAGACAAAAATCTTCTCTCCTGGCCTGAGGACAAAAGATCCTCAACCCAAATACCTTCACAAAGACCCTATACTTGTCTGGCATGCCCAGTAAATGCTGGATCAAAACTGACTGTTCCACACTGTGACCTGTCTCTTGGTCTGCTCCCTGATACATTCTGTTTTTATTGCTATCATGTTTGGCTCAGAGGTTTCCAACTCTTGTGAAACATAAATATTTTTTACCTCAAAATATATCACTCAAGGTACCATCTCTTCAAAGTACCATCACTTCAAAGCTCCTTTGAATAAACCCTTTCTTTTTTCCTTCCTGAAGCACTCGCTTCCACACCTGCCCCACAGTCCATGATTCTTGGCACAGTCAGATACATCTGTTCCATCAGTTTTAGCTCATCGCTTCTCCCTCTGGTAACCTCACAGCCTGTAGTTTCTTCTCCAGGAAAGAATAACTAATGAACATGACAAGCAGTGGCACCAAAACTGGTAAATTCCCCAACCAAAACATCTCGCAACAATACATCTTTGGACAGGACACCAATGAGGATTTTTACATTGACTTAAAATATAAAGCAATAGCTTCTTGCTGAAATTTCATAAATAAGCAAATAAAGCAAAATTACAGTAAAACATATATATATATATATATCTTCCCCATAGTTCTAATTCTAAACCTTATTTGCAATATCAGAAAAAAAAAGGAATAAAAATACAAGCTCTGGTCTTCGAGCTGCAGTCCAGAGCAACCCTTACACATGCATAAACACACACACATGCTCCTGAATAGCATAAAACTGCAACACAAGGAACCTCAGTACCAAATAATTTCACCTGCTATTCCACTCCTATTACATCACACTAATTATCATCATAGTTTTAAGCTTAAAAATACTTCACATTTTTTATCTTCCCAAGAGAAATTATATACAACAAGAAGTTTGACGTAAAATAGGAAAAACTTCCAAAACATTCACTATGACCTCCACCCTGCTGTAGAATGGAGACAAAAATGAATTCATACCAGCCAGGGTTAGTAATATTATTTTGTTAACAGATATTGACTTTATTAGCAGATAGTGCTTGGATGGAACAGGGAGGAGAACATGGCACAAGACACAGAAGGAAATCAAATGGGTCACAGAAAATTGAGACCTCGCTGATATTCGAAAGTGAATGTTCCTTCTTCTGGGTGGGACATAATAAATTTGCAATGCTGTTTCCATATTGTACTGGTCTGAACCATGAACAACTGCAGATTCTGGCACCTATAATCACCTTTGCATTTAATCTAAACCTACACAATTACAGTACCTTCCAGTTACCTGTAGCAGCTGGTTCATTCAAGTTAGCAAGAATTCCAGCCGTAGACACACAGCCCATTTGGGTGTTGTTGAGTAATTTGGCTCTGGAAACAGCAGAATGGGACACAGATAGGGGAAGTAAACCCATCCGGATCTAAGCCAAGCACAGGTATTACTGTACTGCATCCTGCAAGCACCAGCGTGGTGCAGACACATCCCTTCCAACCCATGCAGGGCTGAGCCCCAGCCCCGGGGCTTCCTTCTGCACCTCCTGAAACCGCAGAGCCGACAGACACGGGGAAGCAGCCGGGAGCCGGCGCTCCAGCCGGCCTGGCCGGCGGCACTCGGTGCTCCCAGGCCTCGGCAGCAGGAGCTGCTGTGGGCTCTGGGGCGCTCCCCTCGGGGAGACTCATTTGACTCATGCAGCCCATGGTTTTTTCCCTTTACAGTTGTGTAATGAGCGATACGTGTAGCTGTGTCCACGTAGCACAACCCATTCCAGAAGAATAACATCACAACTCAAAGAACAGGGCACAGGCAGAGCACAAACCCTGCCTACTGTCATACCAAACAATACACAGAGGCACAAGCCCAACGGTATGTTCCAATTATCATATTTCTTCTATGGTGATTGCATTGCTGAAGAATTTGCAAACAGGGAAGATGCTTGTCCCATGTTGTGTCTAGCAAGTGATTAAAAAAAAAGGGTTGTTCTTGAAACTATTAAAATATATTTCAGTATATCCTACTGAAAAAAAAAAAGAGAGAAAGAAAGAAGAGGGACATTTATTTTGCCAAAATACACATCTGACTTTGGTCCATAACATTCCAGAACAAATGCATCAAACTGTGATTTTCTTACCAAAGTGTTACAGCATCTTACATGACTCAGTAAACTTATTACAGTGCTAGCAGAAGCTGCCAAACTCTTACAAATTCAGAGCATGTACTCATATAGAAATTATTTAATATTTGCCAACATCAACCAGTTTGCAAAAACAAATTCATGGCATGTATTTTGAGAAACAGACTCAAGATATTTTGCAAATAACCAGGTGACATTTCAGTTGCTGCATTTTTAATAATAGAGATGCTGGGAGGCTGAACTGCAAACTGATAAACTTTTATTTTATGTCTTTTCCAATCAAGCCTGTCAGATAGTTGCAGTTTTATGCCATGAAATCCATTCTTTTCAAATGGAAAGTTACCAGGATCTGGTTTTGAAATGAATGATTCAGGTTTGTCAACTTTTATTTAATTTTACAATATAATCGGATTTATTAATATCAAAACATTTTTGCATAACACCTTTCATCCTAACAGCTCTTCAAAAGCTTTACCAAACCTCTCTGATTCTGTGCAATATGATTCCTGCCACTGCAGGGCAGGAAGAATCACCTATCTAAATAACAAAAACCAAAGCACCGCAACAGTTCTTAAGGGAGGAAGCAGCTCTAACATCATCCCGGATTAGAACCATAGAAAGGAATATGAAGGAGATACTGCAATCAAAATACCATTTTTATTCATTCTTAGCTGAGTGGATCTATCACAACCCAATATTCAAAAGTAGCCTCCCTAAACTTAGCCCCATCTCTCCATTTACCGCCATTGTTTTTCTTCTGCAAATAACGTAATTCTTTCTAAATTCACTCTATCGTTTACTAACATTAGCTGCCCTAAGTGAACACAGAGGAGACAGTCATGTTCAACTACCTGGCAGAGCTGGGTCAAATTGAGAAACAAAAATTGTACTAGCAACCCTGCAGAGGCTTTGAAGGGGAGCTGATGCAAACTGTGACCTCCATGCTGAGTTGCACTGTAGGCTGAAAACTCATTTACACAGAATACACTGCCACAACCTGGATTGTGCAGAACAATTTTATTTCTTTTATTCAATTCAACATCCTACCTGAGGTCCATATGCCTTGTAATTGAAGCAGCAGCCACTCATGCAGAACTTTACCCTCCAAGATTTTATGAAACTTCAAGCCTATTCAGGCTCCCACATTGCAATTGAACCTTTCTTTCTGCACGCCTTTGTTTCCCTGTAGGAGCCATTCTGGACACTGCTCAGACAGGAATCGCTCAGCAAAGATAATGAAACTCAGCAGAACGTGCATCCCCTTCCTTCCTTCCCTCCCTCCCTCCCTTTGAGCTCTTCCTCCATATGTTTCCTACTATAGATGGAGATATCATAAGTTTCTGTTCTCTGCAGGAACACTAGTAGCACTTTGCTAGCATGAATGCTGTCACCTTTCAGACCTAAGGCTCTGTGACTGTGATTCCGCATTTTAAATAACCTCACTTTCATCAATACTATCAGTGTATCAGTCAATAGGAAGACTAATGCATTGGTCATGTATTTTGCACATCTGAATGTACATAGAACAGCACTAGGCAGGCTATGAAAGGAAAAGTGGGCACTTAGATCTAGGAAAAATGCAACTTAGTGACTTCAGATGAGACTGCTGTATAAATCTTCTTAATGAGAACTTGGCATGCATTAGCTACTAGAGAAAATTTGAGAAAACACAACCTACAAAAGTCCTACAAGTGGACATATTTACTTTTGCAGAATACATGGATGATAGGCGGGGTTTTTTTTTGGTAAATATTTTTGATGTGTTTACGCGGCCAATTGGCATTTCCAGCTATTCTAGGTGGTTACTGCCCACTCATATAGAAAACAAGGCACAAGAAGTGAAGGAGCTTACTCGAGGACAAAGCAGAGGAAGTCACATTTGGGCACTGCAGGCTCCTGTTCACACTGCCAAGCCACCCTATGCCACATGCTAATCACTATCTGCTACCTGCAGCAGGTAGAGAGGGCTCTTGGTCCAAATCAGAACTCACTTGTGACTTTGGTTCCCTTCTTTGTTTCCATATAAGCAACATAAAAGATCTCACAGACTCGACAGACAACAGGCAGCAGCAAAAGCTCTACTCCTAGTGGCCTATTTTCCAATGCACACAGGATTTGCCTGGAGATGGCAAATCCAACCACAGATGAATTGCCTGTGTGTAAAGTGCAAGGCAGAGACTTGCCATTGCAGCTGCCAGGCCTGGCTTCCTGCAAAGCTGGTAGACAGAAGAGAATATATTTTAAAATTATGTTGGGGACCATGTTCATGGCCAGAATTAGGGGAGAGCAGAATACAAAGATAGCCTAGAAATAATTTTTTAACCTAGCTGCAGGCATAAAATCCAAAATCCTACACAACAAAGGCCTTGCATCATTAAACAATTGCTAACCTAGACTAGACACTTTTTTTTTTTTTAAATCAATTAGCCTAATCCTGCAGCTGCTCAAAGAGCCCACAGTGACTTTGTGCATTAAAAGCACCCTAGAGGTGTTTTCAGAACAAGCTACTCTCCCCCAGGCAGGAGCAATTTGTCACACAGCTTTTTAACTCAGTGTCCTTCTGGGCAGGTTTTGCAAAGAAATGTCAGTACCTCCATGTCTCAGGTCCACTGTTTAATGGCAACATTAAGAACTTCTCAGGTTGAGAGCCTTCAAAACATTCCTATGGAGTGAAAAGGAGACTTTTCTCAAAAAGAGGGACACCTCCCGCCACCCACTCAAGTACCTTCTTGGCATCACAGTAGCGGAGGCCGAAGGAGTGGAACTGCGGGAAGAAGGCGGGCTGCACAGCCACGATCTGCGTGTAGAGCTCCGCGGGCCGCGACATGGCAGGGGTTCCCGACAGCAAAATCACCCTCCTGGCAGCCTGGGAATGCAAAGCCACAACGTTTTCATCATATGCTTTCCAGCATAAGCTGCACCTGCGAGGAAGAAATCCCCCACCCCAGGAGAAAACCCGAGACCTTTTGTTCACGTAGTCTAAAGAGAAGAATGTGTCACCTTCCAAAAACTGTCTTCAGTGCCTTTCACTGTCTAAAGATGCTCAAGGATAGTGCTTTAAACTTCTAGGAACTGGCACAAACTATATTGCTTCTTACACACCATCCGCATGACGGAAGGGAAGGAGACACCTATTTTTATGACACTACTCTTGAGAATTTGTATTTACTGCCCAGACACATTACTATCTTACACTTGTCTTAAAGATGTATTTGGCATCAAATGCTGCTGGAATATGCCACAAACCCCTCTCAGGTATATCCTCACCCCCAGACTAAGTTAACTTATAACAAGCCTGCCAGAGCAAGTCAGGAACAAACTGTCTTGCTCATGGAAGCAGAAGGGATCTAGATAAACAGGATTTTTTTTCTTTTCTTTCAGTTCTATTTTTTTCTTTTAAATTCTACTAGCAAGAAAACAATGACAATGCTGCCCAAAATGGATCCAGAAGATGTCCACTTGGCAGCCAAAGTAAATGCTAGAACATGAGTTAATACATAAGAATCATATAAAAACATTATAAACAATGCTTTGTACAGGAGATAGGAGGGAAAGAAAAGAAAAAAAAAAGTTATCTAAAGTAGGTGCTTCTAAAAAAGTAAGTGGAAAAAGATTACATCACAGTCCACAAAAAAAGTCCAGGATGTATTTCTGCCCTCTTACCTCCAGTATTATATAACTCTATTATTAGAGGAGAGCTATGAATTTCTACTGCTGTAAATTCACATATAGTAGTTAAATTACACATGCCTTGTAATTTCCTGCACGGTTTAATGCAGATCATTAAAATAACAAAGAGATTCTTGAGTGACATCTGTACCAACAGCTCATTCACATTTAAATGAAAAAGAAAATGAAATTCTTTTATCGTTTCACTGAGATCTACCAGCCACCCAATCTATTCAGCTGATTCATTCACTCGCCATCCAAATCTCGTGGAAAAAGAGTTCACAGATCAGCTAGCGGAAATTAATTTCAGGATTCTTTATCAGGTATTTATATATAGGCTGTCAAAGTGGGACTTCCCTTCCCCCTCTGTCCAAGCAGATCAGACGGAGATGTGATCATCACTGGGATTAGACAGTTCTTTGTATTTTTTAAGCAGTATTTTTATTAAAGAGAGTAAGAGAAAACTTTTAATGTGTGAGAAGGCAAGTGTTAGTTCACACAAGACAAAGGTCCTTATGTCGATCAAAAAAGGAACAGGTCACAGGGGCTCAAAAGTTATCAGATCCCATGAGGGAACAAAATAATAAAGGAGAAATAGGGTCAGTTCTTAAAGCGAAGGTTAACAGAGTAGAGCTGAGCAGAGCCTGGACAATACCCAGTGCTTTGCAGAAGTCTTTCAGGTGTTAACTGACAGCAGCCTGGGAAATCTTTGGAAAGGAAAGACAAGCTAGTTCCACATTGGCAGAAAACCTCAGAATCAAACTTCTTCCTCCCAGACTAGCAGGAGGCCACAGGCCACTGCTAGGGGGAAAAAAAGTCAGCCTGCAGGTTACTTGGCTACCTGCTCCCTAAGAGTAGATCAAGTTTAGGATGGAGGAGGAGGAGAGAGCACAACTGTGATTTCACCAGAAGCTCCTGGGAGAGCCAGCAGAAGTCACGGACATGGCAGGAGACGAGCACAGCGGGGCTGTGTGGTGCCCCCGTTCCTGCTGGTGCCCCTGCTCCTCTGGGCTGCTACCCCACGAGTGCAGGGGGACTCCCTGGAGACACAGCCCCATCAGGGGTGAACTGGCTGCACATGGGTTCACAGCACCTTGCTCCTCCCCACCCCTGCCTCTGCTCCTGGAAGTCAGGGGCAATTCACATGCTGTGGCCCCAGTGGGAAAGCTCCACTTCAACTGAGGCTTCTAAAAGTAGTAGCACTAAAACTGAGCTGTGTAGAGTCACACAATTGGAGGAAGGATGAATTCCCAAGGAAGATAATTCAGTCTAGCAACAAGGCAAACACCTGTTTTCCAGTAAGCAAATGAGTCAGCTCCTTCCAGATAACCCTGGACCAAGCTAAAGTGACACTCATAACTGACCAGCACATGCTAAATGCAGTGTAAAGCCAACTGTCCTGAAATGTCTTATCCCTCCACCAAAGCTCCTCCACCCAGGATCTACTACAGGAGATGAGGCTGGACCCCTGACTCCCAAGCAGTGAAAACAATTAGCTGGAGTCTTTACTCCTTCCCTTATCTCTAAAGAGACACCAAAAGAGGGAATTATTTGCATGTCACTTGGATTCTAAACTTGTCCAGATGCTGCTCCTCTATGTGCATTTTTTTAAAAAAATTTCTTTTTGGAACAGCTAAGGCAATTAACCACCACAAGAACTTAGCAAGGGTTGTGATACATCTTCTATAATTAACCATTTTACAAATCAAGATGTGAAGATGAAAAAAAAATCTGGCAGACATTAGCTCTACACGAGGTGTGAACAGCTTGAAAAAATATTAATTCCAGAAAAAAAAATTCCTATGATAAAATTCCTATGGTGGTCTAACTAGTTATTCCAAAGGTCCTTTTCAGACTTAAAACCCTTGAAAGAAGACTCTTAGAGAGACAAGGCTCCAAGTGTTGAAGACACATTTGAATCCTGGGTTAAAGCGAGATCTGAATCACATTTCTTTTGCTATTGGCAACTCATTCTAAATAGAAGCCAACAAAGATTTGCTCCTGCAGAGAAATCTCTGCTGATTACTGCTTATTCCTGTTTCCTCCTGAACCTTCTGTGGTGTCAGAAGTGACAGTTTACCCTCTCTCTTCCAAAGCTTATAACAACAATATGGAACAGCAGCTGCAGAAAATAAGATCTCAGTGACCAGCAAGGACATTCTAGCTCTTTCTAGAAAGTCATTGGTCATGAACTGTTACGTATCTGCACGCAGAGCAGCAGCTCCCCATGAGCAGTTAGGTAGGAAGTGTCCTCTTTCCCACCAGAATGCCCCTCGTATCCCTGTGACTGTTCTTACAGCTACTTTCCTGGGCGATTATTTAAGGGAACTCGGACACTTACTTGATTAGTGGAGACCTCTTTCGTAGCTCCCATTTATGGAGCAAGAAAAGACATTTGGGGCATTATGGCACTCTGCTTGCGCACGCAATATATCAGCCAGGATTTAATTTCTCAGCTGCGACAATGTTTATAAAAGTCATTTTTGAAAGTCAAAGAGTAATTTATGAGGTGCTAACCCCCACAGTGACACTTACTTTAGAGGTCAAAATCCAGCACCCAGCTGATTCCAGGGTGTGAGTGGGGTGGTTATGCCATGAAGAAATAATTGAACATGCAAAGAGCCTCATTAACATACAATGACTCTCTTGGCTTTAAATGAATTTCACAGCATGAGCTCTGCCATATGCTAACAGACTGACATGCTTACTTTAAACCTGACTGGTTCAGGATGTACAGTTACCTGTGTCCCCAAATTTGCTTACTCGGTCTTTTTGAACTGCTTAAAACAAGAACACATTACCCTGGCAAATGAAAAATTTAAGACTGACCATTAAATAACAAAATTACTTGATAAAAATGAAAGAATCGATAAAGGTAAGGGGCTATAGCTGTTTTTGGAGTTCATTTCTGCTCTTAGGTGAGATAGCAACCTGCATTTCATAGACAGATCATCTAGTGGGTATCCCCAAAATGTAAGTGCCTCTTGCTCAAGACACACCCCAACACAGAACATGTGTCCAACAGTGACGAGCACCTGCAACGGGAGAAATCCCTCTGACTTCCCTAGTTAAGAAGGAAGGGGAAGTGGAAATTGTGAGCAGAGCTAAAGATGCAGCACAGGCCTGGAGGGCCCACAGCTTCTCTGAGTTCAGGAAAAGTTCCTTCTCTCAGTGGCTGACAATGAGCAAAGGCTTCTTTACACAGCTTCTGTGGAGTTTCAGTGCCTAAAGAGAGCAACTATTTATTTTGCACTGGAAAGGGAAAAGGTGCTGTTTCCTCTTCACCTTCAGTATTGACCTATTTTCCTCTATTATTTTTGAGCATCTCTTTATTAAAACAAGGTCATTCAAAAAGTATCAAGATTCCAGTTCCACAATGTATTTGGACTTCCGTAACAGAAGCAGAGACCCTTAACCCTGCACACATCAGGACGTCATCACGCTATCAACCTGAAGAGCAGCTCCAAAGGAACACTCACATGAGCAGCGTTACCGGTGTGCTGTGGAACAAAACTCACATGGAGCACAATGGAAATGAGTCCCTTTTATGTCACTGGAACCTCTGATTAGGTACTACTTTTATTTCTCTCTTTTCTAAACCAGTTTTTCATTAAAACTTTCTATAAGGCTTCCAAACTTTTATCCACATTCCAATGGGACATTCTCCAATTTCCATTGCGTTGTGACACTCATGCAATTACAGACGAACAAAGAAAAGGCAGCATTTTAGCTGGTCAAAGGATGCAGACTCCTTTTCACCCAAGTCCCCAGCAGACCCCAGCAAAGATCAGTGAGAAACTTCTACTTCGTTGTTTCTTCATCTACTTCCCCCTGGGGCTTTGATGTTTCCTGCATACTGGTAGCATACAGAATCCCTCTCCACTGCTCACTAGACTGTGGGCCAGTCTAGTGTTGGAAGAAAAAAATGAAACTCGAACAAAACCTGGAACACAACATTTTTTGCCTTGGAGAGGCGAAAGTCAGGCAGGGTCATAGGAAACAAGCAGTACTGACAGCAAGCTCAAGAGAATGTACTCCCAGGCATGAGCCTGAAAAACACGAAACAGAACACTAAGAACAAAAAAGAAAAAACAGCAAGGTGACAAGTAGGTCCTATTACTGATTGTCACACCTGTGGATCAGGGGGTAGAGACAAGCCAGGCCTGACAATGGCAGCTCAGCCAAAGCCGAGCAACATGAAACTAGTCTTACTTGGAAGCAAGAGGAAAGGACTTTCTTCTGAACACAGGAACTTTTTTCCTTGAGTACTATCAGAGATGGGGACAGATCTCACACAGCTGCTGGCACAGACTGGCTGGCATGAAAGCTGGCCGAGTTTGAAAGGGGATTTTTGCCACATGCCAAGACATCAAAGGACTGTTTTCAATTACAGCTTTCAATCCATACGCCTCCGTGTTTTTGGAGGGATGCACACAGGCTGTGTACAGACTCCACCACTGACTCGGCACAGGCAGGTGAAGAATTCTCCTCTATGTACAAGTTGGCAGTCCACAAGCTTGCGCATCCACAGGGACCTTGAAGGGAGTAAGAAATCCTGCTGCTCCTAGCTCAGCTCACTCTAAAGCACAGTCTGGGCAACGGTTAGTTCCTCCCTCCAAGTTTTGGTCAATAAAAATAATAGGGCATGACGCATCTATATGCTTATTCTAAAGTGATAGTAACTTGGGTCAAGCTACCAATTAGGGAACATGGCACCACATCCTTCAGGCTATTATACAGGCCCGAAGTCTTTCTGATCACACTTCCCATTGTCTGTAGGCAAAACTTCTCCAATTTTCTGACAGGTTAGAAGCAAAATCTGTCATAAAAGATATCGAGTGCTACACAGAGAAAGAAAAAGTTCTTTTTTTTGTTAAATATGAGCAAAACTTCTAGGAGATCCCAACTATCAGACTCGGACCAGGTGTTTAACACATGGCTCTTCGACAATGCCGTTCTGCACTTGCTTCACAACATACAAAGAACTGTAAGAAAGTATGATTTATAACTGAGGGGTTAAAAATATAATTTATAACATTTCATTTGCAAAACTACCCATATCTTCAGATATTTAAGATTAGAGTTTGGCTTAAGTATGGTAACCATGGGCTAAGTATTTCAGTGATAGAGTTTGGGCTTGGCTGTTTAAAAAGGGAGATTCAAAATTAATGATCAAGTTAAGTCATCTTTATTATGGATGTATTGATCTAATTTGATAATTATGCAGTTCTGTCTAGACATTTGTTATATTTTAGATAATATTCAAGCAGTGAAGTCACAGGAGCAGATCCTACCAAAATAAAAAAGAGCCCATTGAGTCCAATGGAAGTGATATTGTCAGACTCAAACATTTCTATTTAGACCTGGCCTGTGTTGTTATAGACTCACAAATGTTTGTAGCAACTAAAGCCCAGAGATCACATTTCCTAGGTCTTTAATTTCTTTTTTCCTCTCCTCATAAGCAGTTCAAGGATAAGGTTTCAGGTTCAGAAGACACATCACTATCTGCTATTCTAGAAAGCTACCGAAGCATCCCCTGTGAGATTTGGGTAAAGGGGTGTCTCAGAAAATCTGCCTTACAGCAACCAAAGAGCTTGAAGGCAGTAGGACCAGAGTCTGGAGAAAGCTCTGAACCTCCGAAGGCTTGGAAAGGCTCACAGCTTAGCAATGGTTGATCAACCCCCCAAAAGTTGTCATTTCCCTTGCAGGGCTTTTACCACTGACGACCAGGAAAATTGGAGCTCTTGTTACTTTAACCCCTTCTGGCACCTCACTTAGCTTTTGTTTCTTCAGGAGGTGGAGAACCTCAGAGGAAGTACAACTAACTACAGCCATTTAAGAAAGTTTAAAGCAGGTCAAGGGCAGCAACAGTTAATGTTGGACAATGGCACTGAGTCAGCTCTAGGGCACTGGTTACAGCTCTGGCACACCTTGATATTGCTTCTGGCACATCAGTCCCTACTGAAGGCATTGCCTTAAGACACAGCTGTATTTGGTATCTTCTGAGCTCCTACCTTGGCCTCTTCTCTACTGCTCTAGTCCTTTTAATGAAAAGGAAGCAGAAGCAAGAATATTATCCTCAGGACTCAGACTTCTGGCAACAAATAGCAGCACATTTATCAATTGATTTTATTCAACAGTCTCATTGTACCTTGTAAAATACTGAAATGCTCCCATTTTTACCATATTGACTATTTCCTATACTGTCACATTGTCATGCTAACTTGATAAAGATAACACAGTACAGTTATTAAAACTAACATTCCAGTAATGAAAGCTCCCCACATCTTGGCTGTTCTTTCAAATGAGAGAACATTGCTGTGATGCCCTGTGCCAGCAGCGAGCACATCACTAGCAGTTGAGGACAAACCTACTAACTGACCTGGTTTTCTGAGCATCTAATAGTAAATGTTCTTAAAAGGTTCCAGTCCTTTCTTACCATATACTGTTTACAATCAGGAAAACACGTGGCGTGAACATGAGACTCTGAACACTTTTAAGAGTCTGAAATTCAGTTTCAGAAGCACCAGTTCTCAATTCTGCATGACCACTGATGTGACAGCATAAAACGGTAAATTCTCAGTAGGTTCACAAAGGCATGTAATCTCCATTTAATAGGATATCATCCTTCACTCACTTCTATCTTGTAGCTCACAAAATTTTGGCAAAATGATCCTTACAAAGCTACACACAGAAAACTGAGGCTGCTTTATGAGTATTCTGCAGAGAGATGAAGTTGCTACTTTCCATCATTTTAGGACACAGATCCCAGGTACGGTACTTTAAATTGCCAGTAATATGGGCCTTCCTACTCGGTTTCCAAACACTTGAAGCCTGAAGCCTTTCCAAAGCCAACAGAGGACAAGCATCAGACCCTTAAGTAGAATGATGAGGTTATCATTACAAAGACAACAACCTTTAGCTTACTATTAACAATCTCCCCCAGATAAAAACTGGTTGTCAGTGGCACTACCAGGATGAGATCAAATGAGCTCTGGATCTCTTTTTTGGGGCTTCACTATCCAACATTCACATGGGAAGAGGCAGCTAAGACAGAGAAAATCCTGCTCTTGGATCAATGCAGTGCTACCTGGATTTTCATTGGCACAACAGCAGATCTGAGCTGCTCACTCCTACACCTGGAATAGAGAGCCTTGGAAATGAACTGCTGAAGGTTTGGCACACCACATACACACCTTTAGAAGAGGCATGGCAGCTCGGCATCGTGCAGTTTTTACGTTCTTTAGGAAATGAGATTCATCCTGAAACAAAACAGGTACAAAAATGAAGAGAATTGTGAGCCACAGTCCAGCTCCTCGATAAAGAATGAATTCCCAGCATCCTTGTCTATCTAATATTACAAGGCTGTCATCAGAGAGGAGGTTTCAAGAGCTGGGACAGTCACATCAGATTCTAAACATGAAGATGGCAAAGGGAGCAGCAGGGCTTCCTGCACTAAAATCCATAGCTGCAAGCAAATAGAACAGAAATCAAACCTTAAAGCCATGAATCGTAAACAACCACAGCAAGTGAGTAGATGGGGGAGGAGAGAGGAGGAGAAAGAGAAACCGTTTCCACCACTGGTAGTCATTTGCCAAAATGCATCCTTAAAATGTAGCAAACACAGGAAGCCTCCACACTGCCACTTCCCTAAACAAAAGGGTTAATGAAAACCACAAGAAAAAGAGAAATCTAATTAGGATCCAGCTGTTTTGCTGATAGGGCTCACCAGGTGGATAATGGCCTCCTACTTGAGGCATCAGCCCCAAACAGGATCCATTTCTACTGTTGTAGCTAGGCAGAACTTAGACACAAAAGCAATCGGCACCCTCCAAGGGTATGTTCTTATCTTGCCACGTGTGGATGAGCAAGCAGCCATACATGCAGGACAGTACAACTGCTTAACCCCCCAGGCACAGCCCTCTTCCTCCCAGGTAACAAATAAGCCGCATTCATGGCCCCAGCAGCAAAAAAAAAGATTGGAAGAAAAAGCAAAGAAGCACGACACTCAGTAGGACTATTCTCATCTGTAAAAACACGTACAGTGTTAAAAACTGAACATATAAATACACAGAGGGAAGACCTGTCAGCTCAGGGCTGGTTAACAGTACCAGAGCAACAGACTCAGAGCCCAAGTCCCTCCACCTCAAACACCAGCAAATAAAAATCAACAATCTGCATTTCTACCCTCCTGATGGAGCGCTTTGGGAGTGGGTGGTGACAAACAATCCCTGCATGAGTAAACTGGTCTCCCAGGTCACTCTATTCCCATCTTCCCAGCTGCTGCTGAGAAACAAAAGTCCTATTAAGTTCCAGTCATCATAATTTGGGTGACAGGTGCATCTGTTTGTTGTTAACCAGGCTGAGAACATTGAATGTTCACAAGAAGCTATGTCATTACTTTCAGTTGCTATTGATCCAAGCTGGATTTGACATACTAGATATTTTGAATTTTTACTAAGTGATAATCCAGAGAAACTCCTATTGCCATGGCTCCTTCTAAAGGTTACAATGGATTTCAAAGTCATTTACAAAGTAAATGACAAAAGATCAAAGAAAACTTGAATGCACATTGCCAGTAGAACATAGGCAAAAGGAGATTTTCATGTTTTACCCACACATACTTGGTGTTGAGAGGTTGTCTGATTTACTCGATAAACACTGAAATCAGTCTGAAGAGGGATTTCCTTACAGGGATAAAAATCCAGGACACATCACATGGAGTACCCGGTTCTCCAGCCAAAGGACATGCCCAACCATGAGTAAACCAGAGAAGTACCATATCCAGCAAAAAAAGAAAACAGCCTCAGGAATTATAAGAGCAAAGAGACTCTATTAGTTATCTTAAAAGGTTTTAGAGTGATCTACTACTACTGCTTATGGACAGAGCTGTGATCACAGCCACAATTACAATATAATTTCAGTCCCAAATAAGGCCTCCTTGCACTTCTCTGCTGTACAACACAAAGGTTACCCCACTTACAGCATGCAATTAACTTCAAAGATCACAGTGCAACACTTACAATAATAACTACTTGGAAAGTGTCTTTGAGCTGCTTGTCCATCTTGCTGAGGAGGTCAAAGCTGACAATGTTAATCAAGCTTGCTGTTAGGTTGTCTTTGCCAGACACTATGACGTTGGTGCTACCTGGCCTCAAAGATGGAAGCCACCTGTGAAATGCCTGGAAGAGAAGAGGGCAATTAATGGCATTCTGGTTCTCATGCCCTCTGTCAGGATCCCCAAGCCCTTCACAGATTGTAACTTGGCCCCCTGATGAATGCTTGGAACAGGGGACCACCCCACCCACAATTACAAATAAGCAGAAGCAAGGAAGGGTTAAGCAGCCAACACCAAGCCAACAACACTGCAAGCAGGAAGTCAGGCACAGAAGGCCAAAACCACTTCCGCAACTAGGAAAACTTGAAAGGGTCTAATTCTTACTTCTTACTGAAAAAGAAACTCTGATCTCCAGTAGAAATGTGCATAACCTTCTGACAATTTTATTTGCTACTCTCAGAGCCAGAATAGCAATGCAATGACCACTACTGGCAGGGAAATTTACAGTTTTCTTTTTAACAGGAAACTTCAGGCTGTGAAATACAGACTTCCAGGCAGTAAATATTTCACACTACAGCAGCATTTATTCCACAGGCACAATGAAATACAGCTCCTCCTGTTTAAAAAGGCAAACAAACAAAAAAACCCACCACCTATTCCACTACTGGTCCTGCTATAAATAAATAAAAATCAAGCTATCAAGCTGACATCTCACCAGCTAGCTGCTTTATGACAGCAACTGAAATACATATGGTGATATTTATTCAAAACAACCTCTTGAAATGCTGCACACACCCAAGGAGGATATCTTTCCCCAAATTCTTCTGTTAGGTATTGAGCACCCCTCATTTCACTTGTAATTCTGTGCCCAGGGGCACCAACCGCTCTGCAGTTCTCTGAAGAGAACTGACTGGGAATCTAGCAATGAAGGTTTGGTCCCTACACAAACAGATCCAACCAGTGATGGTGGGGAATGGCATCTCGGTCCCAGTCCCTTCACTTGTGGAAGTACCTCTGCCCACGTAAACCTCACAGAGGAAGGAGTCACCACGAGCAAGGGCCATTCCTTTCTGTAATAGGCAGCAATGCAGATCGCCTGGATAGTCTTGCCCAAGCCCATGTCATCTGCAAGAAGCAAACGTCCATTTCTTAGAATTGCAAAACTGTGGAAGAGAGAGAGAAGAAACATGTAAGAACCAAGAAATGGTCTAAAATTTGTCCCTGCAGCTAAGAACACAGCTTAGAGCAGGCAAGGAGCTCTTTCTAAAAGAATTAAGGAAGAAGGAACAGAACTAAATCCTGCAAACCATGGATGACACAACGTTGAATAGTGTCAACTGTAGTTAATGTCTTCAGCCTACTTCACTGTACCTGAAAAATCTAGATGCCTCTGCAGATTAAATCTATAAAGTGGATCTCTTGGAAGGGATCTGGATTCTTCAGTAAACTCAGATCTTCTCACTCAGCCTAATGCAAATGAGCAACACACACATGCATATGCAGACAAGTGTGTGCACACAAGTCTTAAAGCTTGGAGCTCAGTCCAGCTCTTAGAAACTTGGATCTCACACAAGGAGTAGTCTCAAGGCTTCAGCACATTCTTTGCACGGTATTATTTATGTTCTTAAGGTTCATTTTAGTCAGGCTAAGAAAACACTATAAATAATAATGCTATTTTAGTATCAGGTAAAGACTTTTCTGGATTCCTCTTGGTGTCAGCAACCATTGACCACAGGTAGTAGGGATATTAAAAAGGTTCTCTGCACATACAATTAATCATTTAATCATTTTTGATAGCATGAGTGAAACTTTCCCAAATGTGCCCAATATTAAAATATTAAAAAAGCAATTGGGTAAAACGAACAAACAAAATCAAAAAGTCTTAGGACACTTAGATATATTCTGAATCAAGGGAGTCAGATCAAAGCATAATTTGAACAATTTTAATACTAGCAAAATGCTGCTTTGCACCTGACTCATAATGAAAAATTCTAGAGAGAAATCAGATAGCAGTATGTACTAGGTATGTCAATCAAAAAAATTTAAACCCACCAAGAGTTTATCTAAGTCCCAGAGTACAACCACCCAAGACTCTCTAGAGTTGTGGAACCCTCCAAAAAAGATCATGAGAACAATTAGCAATATTGAGCACCCAGTTCTAGATAAAGGACTAGCTCTGCACGTGGACAGGACCTACTTCACACCTTCCCGCTGAAAGGGCATGAGGCTCGTCACAATTTTGGAGTCCACTTTTGAAAGGTCGGCATCAGGAACGTCCATCATCTGCGACGTGGATCTCTCTATTTGAGTAGCGAAAGTCTGTATTACTGCCCTGGGCAGTGGCTCCACCTCTGCTGACGCCAGGCTCTGCACCACTTCCACTGCAAAGAACAGAGCAGCCTGTTATGAGAAGGGGCAACACACACAGCTTATATTGCCAATGTCACCGTGAGTCTGTTGACCTCATCAACAACGTATTTCTTGTGCTCAGACAGCTCAGGAAAGCACTGCATCACACACAGATGTTGGCCTGGCTTCTTCCCTTGAGTCTCTATCAGCACCACATGATGAATCACATCCCTGCCCATCATATTTACACTTGGCTATAAAGAATTAAAAATGTCTGATGCCATCATTCAAGGTGACTGCTGCTAATGCAGCTGGAACTGGATTATTCACATTGCTCATAGCTTAGAACACACTTGTTTAGGAATAAAAGTAGGGATTTAAGCAAAGAGCTCTGCAGTGCTTAGAAGGCTGGAGCATCTTGATCTTGGCTTTGGGATTTTGCATTAAACACTGACATTAAAATCGGATGACTACACAATCCTTAAGCATACGATCAGAAGCCAAGATAATTACCTAAAGAAGACCATATATATGTAAGAGTCTTGCAAACTCTTTTCTCCTGTTCTTCCCCAAAGTCACACAGGTTTCACTCTGCGTCCACTGCATCATCCTTCATTCACCACATTCAGAAAAAAAAAACAGGTAGCATCTTAACTCTTAGAAGACCTGTCCTATATCACCCTCAGTACCACCCAGACACCCTTTTGGGACGTGGCACTGACAGCAAATACCAACTCAGACAGAGTTTTCCCAGATGGAAATAATTCGCAGGCCTGTATTTGCTCACAAGCAGCCACTTAAACCTCTCCACCACTGAGGTTTCACCCATGCAGCTCCTCACCAACATCTGCAGCACAGAACTTTTCCAGTCAAACCAAAGGCAACCAAGGGAACCTCCATCGCACAAAGTTGTTGAGGCCTTCATCTTTTTGCTTAGTTTTATGTCTTATCATAACAAGCAAAGTGTAGGACAATTTGTCTCTCAGACAATCTTCTATCAGTCCCCTCTGGCAGCTTTCCTATCCCATCCCAGAAAGAGTTAAAAAAAAAAATCTTATTCTAATGGTAAGTGTTTAAGAAAACAAATACTAGTTTAAAAGATGTAGTAAGTGAGCTGGGAATAGGAACCATGTTTAGTAGTTAGTTTTTGGCCACTGACAGAAACACAAAAGATACTTTCACAGCAGGCACAAAAAAACATGTGCACAGAACCTTTACTGTGGGAAACATCTTTTCTGTACTTAGTGCTCAGTTTGTATATAAAGCCAGGAAGATGCAAAATAACTCCTTTTGCAAATATAACCACAGCTATGCAAACTGAAATAAAGACATACTACGACACCAGAAACTGCATTTCCAGAATTCAGTTGGATATTTTAATTTTAGTTGTTATCTCCAAAAGGAAGGCAGTAGAATAGACCCCTGCTATATGAAGGGGGAAAGCAATTCTAAGAAATATACATATGAAAAGATTTCCATTCGCAGCTGGGCAATGGCCCAAACTTTTTTTAACTCTCCAGTTTAATTTGTACTTCTTCAATAGCAGGAACTCTCTCCCCCCGAAGTACAGCACAAACTTGTTATTACACTCACAGACTGAGCTATGTGTTAGCATAATTGCTACAATTTGTTCACTGATAATTCTGTCGCTATTGTTCTGTACATGAGCTGGGAGAGTGATTAAGATATATCTGCCACTGGCATGAATCATCCAACAGACATTTTTTATTGAAATGACCTTTATATAAAGATGACTGAGCAACTAGGCAAAGAGACATTAACCTCTACAAACAGTTCCCAACTAACGAGTATTACTGCGGGAAATGGCAACCAGCCTTAAAAAAATGTGTTGTTTTGAAGTAGGTAAATGAACAGGCACAAAGCTAATGCTATTCCTCAAAAAGGCATGTGGTGGAAACCTCAAATAACCTCACAATTAGATCCTGCAAGAGCATCTTCAGAGATACTTTTTTTTCTTAAACCTGTGGGATTCTAAATATTTCCTTTAATGCGAAAAACACTGTACTAGTTGTATAGTTGTATAATCTAGGAGATGCCAAGTTTGCTCAGTCTGCCTAGCACGTGCTACTCGATCAATCTCATTACACAAACAGATCCCTTCTTGCAAAGTATGCGAGATCATCAACTCTCTCTGAAATTGCAGACTATTAACATCCCAAACCTGGAGTGTCATAATGAAGTCTCTACCAAGACATATTCACTTGTCATCACGCTAAGAAGCTGCCTATTTTACAGAGCCACAACAAGTGACTTTCAGCCCTACAGCTACAGCTAGCATTCCTAAGGCAATCATCATAGGAGCATCCACATATTCAATTATTAAACATACTTTATTATCTAGTGGAAGCAAGAGGCAATGCTGGAGCAGTACAACTCTAAACCACAGCGTTTCAGCTCTCTAAGGACTCGTGCAGAGCATCTTGCCTAGTATCTGCTAATGCTTCTCCCAGTCAAACTCTGCAGCGTCATTCCTTCACACAAGTACTAAGAGAAACAGAGCAGGCCAACCCGAGTGGTAAGTAATAATTATAAAATACTTAGTACTGATGTTTTTCATCTCAAAACAGTACTAACGTAATATACAAAGCTAAGAAGCAGCTGTGCTGGGAGCATGCTGCTGAGGTTGGTTCCGCAGAGCAGCGTCCATCTTTTAAAAATAACAGTTCTATGTTTCACTTCAGCAAGCCCCACTTTTACCAACCCCGTATGGGCACAGAAAGCCAGGATTTTACTAGTCTGCTTCTACCCAGAAATGAACACTGTAGCAATACTAAGCACTTTGATTCCACTTGAAAAGAGAAAATGATACGCTCTAAAAGATTTTTTTGCAAAGCTTTTTTTAAAGCACCTACCAACCTAGAACTGAAGTATTTTAGAACATCATGAAGTTCTACAGAGAGCACCTGCTTCAGGCAGATCTGCACCATTCAATGAGACAAGCGAGCAGTGTTTGCCCCACAATCAACTCAGCTACGGGAAAGCGACCTCGATTCCAACCTGCTCGTTCATCAACTAAAACCCTAACAGCTGTGTGCTGTCTGCAAAGCAATTACTACTAGCAGTAAAATACGAGGCTGAACATTATCAGCTAGGCAGTGAGCAGCCAGACAGTGACTGTGGATGAACTGATTATTACAGAAATCATCAATAGACTTGAAAACCCAGTGCCCTGACCTGAAAAGAAAATTTGCTGGGTGTGAAATGAAACAGCATGACACCATACACACTACTTAAATCTTGTAGCAAACTGAAGCATGAGTTGGCAATAAAACAGTCTGACATGTGTTTGCTCTGTGCTCTCTTCTGAGCAAGAAGTGGCTGTGCCAGCTTCAGAACTGATGTATGCACAGAAGGGAGCAAAGAGCCGGGCAGGTTGGCATGGAGGAGAGAGTAAGGCAGAACATCTATAAGGACATGAAGACCTGGCAGCCACAATACCTCCCTTTTCAAATCTGGCAAGGGGAAAGAGAGGAGCCCATCCCACTGCAGCTCCTTAAGTTCAAGCTGAGCTGCAGTAAGTTATGGGCAACCAAAATTATTTTTTTTAGAGTAAACACATGCCTTACATCATGTAAGGAAATGTACAGAAATTCCCCAACACAAATCCTGTCTATAAATATTTGTGCAGAAACTGACAAAATAGGGCCACCTTCTGATGAGGGCCTTAAAAGGACTGCCATTAACAAGACCCCTTTATAAACTCTTGAGTCCAAGAAAACAGTGTAAACATTTGATAAAATAAGAAGACACCTGCTCTGTGGTTCATTAGCAGCTTATCTCCCCAGGGTAAAAAGGCCTAGCTTAAGAAAATAAGTTAGAATTCATTTCCCTACCCAGAAAGTAGCCCTTGCTAGGAAAAACATATCTACGCACTTAGTTTGGGATAGTCCTCCAGCAGGAAACTCCATTTTCTGGTCTTCATATCTGCAATAGTTAAAACAAAGATTCCTTTAAAAATACTTTTTGACAATGTCTGTAAGAAAAGTGCTGCCCATCCATATCCTCTACGTTATAAAAAGGCTTTAAAATAGTTATCTTGTCTAGCAATCATTTTTCTTCTGTCTGCCTTCATATTAAACAAACAGCATGAAGAGGACTTCAAAGTGTGGATATCTAGTAGATGCGAGTGGAACAAGCCAAGCTCAGTTCCATCAGTGAGCCACTGTATTTAACCCACCTGCCCAAGGACTTCAATAAACACTTTCTTCTCACTGTAGGAGGCACAAAGAGAGCACATGAAGGCTCCTATCCAGTCTGACTACAGGTAGTAACACAGTCACTTTCATTTGCTTCTCCGTATCCTATAAAGGATGTTCTCAGCATTGTACAAAGGAAGATATAAAAGAGGTAGGCTTCCTCCACCCATAAACATGATTTTGAGCATAACACAGTGAACAAACAAGAATTTAATTAATCTCTCTCCTCCGTAGTTCTCACAGAGCTCCAGCAGAACCCAAACCCAAATCAAAATTAAGGGAACAATAAACACTCACCATAATTTCTGGAATTCATCTGTTTGAACACTCCAATCACTTCTGCAGAATACCCAATATCAACCTCAAACCGGGAACGGGAGATCAGCACACATTTTCCTTTGACAAGGGCTGAGGGTTTCTTCCAGTTGTTGCATATCTTCAAAAGGGATTTCATAACGGCCCCACTGCTGATGAAATGAGAGCTTGACACCAAGTCCCCAGCATTTTCTCCTTCTAATGGTACCAAAATTACTGAGGAAAGTTGATTCGCTGCTTCAACTAGAGAAAAAAAACACAGGATGCAGAGCAAAGATGAGTAACTAAGACCATGAACAGACTAAAGATGCACAGGACACTTCAGGAAAAGAAGGAACAAGAGGACAAAAGACCTTCATGAACATGAATAAACCATTTGGATTTTATCAAACTTTACTTTAAAATAATTTACTTTTAGACTGAACACAGCTAATTGGCCAATCCGAATCCAAAGATAAGTCAATCCAAAGATAAGATTCAGAACACCAAGTGAAAGTCTTGTTTATAGCAGAAGCCTGGGAGGCCACCGAAGTAGATTTTCTACTCCCACTGTACCAAACAAAAGATTCTGAATGCCACTGTTTTAGCAGCAGGTAGCTAGATTTCACCTCTACAACTACTATTATTGTCAGAAACTAGAGAACGTATGTTTTCAACTTTTTAAAATTCTTTATCTGTTTCTACACTTCAGTGCATGTTTGTAGTATAAGGAAAGAAATTTACTATGGGAACAAAATAACAATAAAAACAAAACTAACAGCCTAAAGTTTAAAAATAATAGCTTTTGCATTTAAAGACTGACAAGAAGTTCAGACCAAGACCTTTTTAAATCAGTCGTCTTCCCCCAGGGTATTTTTTCCCACGCTATAATGATAGCCAGGGCTGATCACATTGCCTTATGCTTGTCACCAGGGATTTTCCGTAGAAAACTCATACTTTTGTTATCTTTAAGGAAAAGAAAGCCTCAGGTAATTTCTAAAACCCATCCCCTTCATTTGCAAGATACTTGGTGTGGAGACTCTGCTCTCATCTGTACTCGATACATTTCAAGCAAACCAGAAGCATTTAAATTATAAATGTGTGGAAACCCACATGGGAAGCTAAAATACCAGCACTCAACTGTGGGTTTTTCAAAGTGCTCAACACAGGTCTAATTCTGTTCCCACTGAAATCAATAGTGATTTATCACGGGCTTCAATATGATGGCTTTTGAAAAGCTTACCTGAAGTATTTGCCTTGTATCATCTCTCAGTCTTTCCAGAACAAAATGTCAGGAGAGAAAAATATAAAGCCACTCTTGTTATGCCCAACAAAGGCAACTTCGTATTCAGCCTCACCCAGGGCCCTACACAGCTGCCCTTTTTTTCTCCTCTTCTGACACCCAAAACAGTAAAAAAATAAAGTGCTGTTTACAAAGAAAATACTTGGACAGACTCACAAAGTAAGCATCAGCCACAGAAACACTTAGTTCTGCATATAAACTCATATGAAGCACCTGCACAGCAGAGATGTTTTCCTATGATCAGACTTGTTGAACCCTGAAATATCAGGTAGTAAGTGGCAAAAAAAAAAACCCCAATCTATTCCCGACATGTAGATTACATCAAAAAATCAAGTTATTTTAATTAACAAGCAAGTCTCAGTAAAATGTTACGAGCCAGACGCCTAAAAGATGGGCATTCTGTTTTAATACAATGTTATCTCTTTTATTACTCCAGACAATAACAAAGCCAAACAATAATTAGGGTTGGGAAGGAAGGGAGCAAGACTGGAATCCTTTTTATCATTCAGCAATCTATCAACTTACTGAAACTGCTGTAATCATCCAGGCTGAAATTCCACTTTTTCATAGTAGGATCTAAAATAGGGCAGAATATGAATCATTTGAGGTAGAAGAAAGTGGTCCTGTCTATGCCAGACAAGACCCACAATCCATTCTTTCATTCAAAACATTTCCACACACTCCTGAAAAACATGGTCCCCCAAAAAGGCAGATAGCGCATAGATACTAATATGCGAAGAATGCAACTGACATTCACAGAAAACACTGATGTATGGAGAGAAGAAAAACAAAATAAAATTGTAATAATAATTAATGGCAGGCAGAAAAGCACAGAAACAAGCAGAAAAGGTGCAGGGTTTACTACAGTCAGCAATCCACTTAACAGAATCAGTGCACCAACTCCGAACTACAGCTGTAGTCAAACTGACCCATTTCCCCACACCAATTTATGAGCAACTTCTCTTTCATCACTCCCCAAAGACCCTGAGCAGCTGGCACCACTAAACATCTCAGAATACAATTCATAAAGCAGGATTTTTGATTTCCTGGCTAAGTTCAAGCTCAAGCTACTTAGTCCCTGAATTTCTTTCCAATTTCAGCTGCCTTTACTTTTCCAATCCCTCATTAATATTCCATAAACCACCCCAGTAGCAGATGCACTGCTAAAAGCATATATCTCAACTATGGCCCAGCAGATGCTGCAACTCTGATCCAATGTAAAGCAGAGATATGAACAGTCAATTCTTACCATAGTTTTTGCTTGGCATCTTCTTGAACACACCAATGAGTTCAGCATTATACCCTATTTCAACCTGGAATCGGTCTTCCCCATACTTTACACATTTTCCTTTTGTAACACTGTGTGCCTTCTTGTGAGAGGCAGCTTCAGGTGCAGAGCAAGCACTGGCAGAGCTGGTCAGCTTCTGAAACTTACCACTGGCCTGAGAGGCACCACATCCCTGCTCCCTTGCTGCTCTGCCCGTGTTTACCAGCATTTCTGAACCACTTGGGGTGGCACTGCTTGGTGGTAAAACACATTTAATGGCAGATTTGTTCTGACTTTGTAAATCTTTAATATCATCAGGGTGCCAGTTATCAGTTAATCTAGTCTGAGATGGCTCTGTAGGGTTTTTGAAAGATGGACAGTATTTGGATTGCTGGAATGAACCAAGATTAATTAAAGCTTGTTGACCATGTTTCTGGCCATCAGCATCTGAGTTAGACTGATGGGAACAACTTCGAGAATTTGGGATCGTTGTAGGGAATTGTTTAACACTGCTCGCTTGTTCCGAGTCCTCTGAGCAATTCTTTTGTTGCTCTCTGGATGAACCAGCCATCTGTTGCTTTGCAGTGTAATGACTATCATCTTTATGAAGATGGCTCTTCTGCTCCACAGGACAGTTTGGATTCCACTGGTGCTGGCTAATGAACCTGACATGATCATTTTCTTGCTTCAAGTTTCCATGATTGCTCAGACTGTGCTCTTTCAGCTGAGGTCCTGTGCTCCCCACCTGCTCTCCCTTCTGAGCTGCTAGTCTCTCTGCTCTCCTAGCCAAGGCCTTCTGGCGGTTCTCTTCAATTCTTCTCTTTTGCTCCTCTGTAAGGCCTGATGACATCTTCAGCAACTCAAACAATAATCCTTAATCAAAACTAGATCAGGAGTTAATCACGGGGCAGTTGCTTCTTTACAGGATTGGAAGCCAGCCTGTAAAAATGCAACAAAAAAGAGAGAGAAAGGAAGCTTTAGTTTTGTCAATATCATTAGTGACCGGGTATTACTGTAACTGCTTCTACACAAAAACAGTAAAGGTGCCCGAGCCTTCATCAGCAAGCAGATGCTGACAACGCTGCAGGGTTCTGCATGGCAGCTCTGCACAGAGAGCGCACATGGGGAACGGAGAATCCCCCTCACAGGACTCCAGGGCCAGCTTGGGGCTCCATCCCTGCCAATCTCAGCTGTTAGCCAAGCACAGGGAAACCCTGCAGCACAGAGGGTGCCCTGCAAATGCCAGCAAAGCTATTAATCTCCATATAGTTTTGTGTGGGAAACATTTCAATTTTTTGGTACCCAAAAGAGGGGACCAGGGCCCATCTTTGCCAAGCGGCCTCAGGCCGCTCACAGCACAGACACAGGCTTGGCACAAGGGGCAAGCTCATCCTGGGTCTTGAGGAAGCTCCTGAAAGTCGGGGCCCTCGTGAGAGGCACCGTAAGGCCTCACTGTGCCCGCTCCCAGCCTCACATCC
>NW_010579895.1:48754-60981 GCF_000705375.1 Tinamus guttatus | reverse complement strand
CTCCTGGCTTTTGAAGCAGCTGCCTTTATCTACACAGCTTGCTCTTCCCTGGCGTGTTGAAGCCTTCCTGCTCTTGTTTATTATACAGCCCCTCCAACAGCTTGCAGGGGCTCTTCTCTGCCGTCTGTCCTTCTTGGCTGGATTCCTCTCCGCAGCTCCAGTCCAGAGCAATGGCCTGCACAGCACATGGCCCTCGCTTTGCTGCCAGGCCTCCACTCACACGGCTGCTGCAAGGGCCAGCCAACTCTTAGTCTCTTGGGTGATGCAGCCCAGGTGTGCAGGACAGCTCTTTGGCACCTGGAACAAGGATTTAAAAGAAAAAAAAAAGGAAAAAAAAACTACATCAAGGTGCAAACGGGATTTTCAAAGCCTCTGTCTCACCCGCATTTAATCCAAAGTGAAGTGTGATCCAGTTCTTGGGAGCACTAGCAATATGGACCCCTTGATGCCTTATAACTTTGAGTTCAGGCCAGCATACATCTCTCTGGTCTACACAACTGTTTTTTTGTTTTGTTTTGTTTTTCTGATCTGGCTGAAGGATGCAAAGTTAAAAAGGGAGGCCCACATATACACACACAGAAAATCTAATTGTGTAAGCTTTATTTCCCTAGGAAACCAGGCTAAAGAAACAAAAGTTACACTCCCAGTTCTATCCTGGAGCTTAATTTACTGGCCTGGTTTTCAAGCTTAGAATATGCAGCTAATCCTATAGCTTTAGTATTGATGTGAAGCCAACTTCTGGGCTTCTGTTTGTTAAAACTACCCATGGTTCTCTGCCCTTTCTCTTCCCGGTGCATGTGAGATCCACAGATAGAGATAAATCCTTAAAGCAGGAGCTTCAGAGGTTACTGATGCTAAATAATTAACCACCAATGTAATATTCATGGTCCTTTGCCCTTGCACAGCAGCAGTGTCTCTCCTTGGAGGACCTCAAAGCACGCTCCGGATGCGGTGTTGGCGAAGCAGCCCTGGACTTGTGTGCGTGGTAAGGGCCGATGCCAAGGGCTTTTCCAAAAGACAGCCCCAGCAAGCCACAGACAGTCCTAAAACCCTGGTGCTAAGGTGGATGCTCGTGTAACCATGTGCCCTTATCTACCATGTGAACAGGACCAGCACAGCACCACTGCTTTAATGAGGAACATGGACTCGGTGCAGGGCGCTCTGCCTCAGACCCCACTCAGCCAATAGTGTAGGCAGCTTCCCCTCATCTAGGAAACCTCCATGAGTGAAGTGCATGGAAAGGAGGCCAGATTCTGGCCTTAGCAAGCAGTGCACACTTAGCTTTGAGTGTGTGCTTAAGCTTATTATTAAGCCTTCTCCTCCAATGGAGATGGTTTTCCTTTATGTTGGGGGTCTCACCTGCTACAGAAAGGGTTTCACAATGTGTTTTTTTTTTGTTAAATTCTGTATATTTTTTGCAGCCAGATCTAGAAAACACTTGCTGTCAGCTGCAGTATTTTGCTACCAGCTTTTCTCAGTGACTTCCACTAGGCTCCTTGGGATAGCAATTATTCCACAACAGAAAGTGCACTTGAAGTGTTAGGACAACGTGCTCACGAGGCCCAGTGGGTGTCTGTGCCTGGGCTCTGCTTTACATCTGTTATTATAAATAGCAATAGGGACACACGCATCTAGTTAGGGGTGGGGTATTTCTCTGTTTCATCTCAGATCCCAAGAAACGGCTATAAAGGTTCTGCTTAAAAAATGTGACTGTAGAAAGCAGATGCTCATCAAGTTAAATAAGGAATTTAATTAGCCTGCATTTTATCTTGTTTTCAGCAATATGATGACAAATCGCATCTTAATAAAATAACATTAGGGAGCAGCACAATTCCAGTGCTTCAGGAAATGAGAAGCTGTATAAGTTATAGGCCTGTTCCCACTGAAGAAGTCATTCTCATTCAGAAATTTGACATGATGTTAAGATGGATAATGTTTTCGCAAATGATCCTCTGGCATTTAGAAAGATTTACAGCCACTTTCAGCTTTAAAAGGCTGACTGTAGGGTGATGGGGGAGAAGAAAGTGGCATAAACAGCTCAAGGAAGAAAGTGGCATAAACCACTCAAGGGATTGGCAGGGCAAATAGATGGTCTATATTGTACAATAAGAAACAGTTCCAGTGTTTTTCATGTATTCCAATGTGTCCATTTTCAATTAGGAGCTCCCATTTGACATGGTTTGATGTAGCAACTCAATTTCATGCAACATCATGAGCCCAGGCTTCACCATGAGAAACACCCTGAGATCCCAAGGGGGCCACGGGAAGTTCACTTAAACTCGGTGTAAATCCCAGACTCAACAGACTGGTGGCTTTTATGTGACCAGCTCTAGTAAGAAGGATTTCAAAAACACAAAACAGCAAAAAAAAAAAAAAAAAGAAAAAAAAAGAAAAAAAGAGATTTAGCTCAACAATATTGGAACTACTGGTCCTGTTCAATAAGGCTGTCCACTGAGTCTCTTCTTCTGTCTCTACGAGGGAGCAGATCCATATTTTATGCGAAAGGGCATTTTATAGGAGATGGCCATATGCTAACCCATGAGCTAGTTGGTCTTGGGTATTACCTTGAGGCAACAGATTTCATTTCTTGATCATGTCTTATACAACAGTTATTTTTGGTGGTTCATTTTATGTTTTCCATCTTTCAGATTCACTGTTGTCTCTATAGCTCTCGTGTTAAAAATGTAGATCAGTGCAAAAGTTATATCATTAGATCTGTTGTCATATAAAGGTGCACACACATACACAAATAATATACACATTGAGTTCATATACATATTTCTGTGCATATAAATGCATATTATATATATTTGCTGATACAGTTGTTTTACGATTTAATCTATTAATCTAAGATTATGCTGTTCTTGAAGACAGAGATGCTTCAAAGGTCAGTGATGAATTCTTATCCTGCGTTTGCTTCAGGTTTATGAGGACTGAGAGCTGTTGCTCTCTGATGGCTCCTCACTGATATATGTGAAATGAGTCTGTGATTCTTGATGTAGTTCCTAGAAAACAGACATCCCTGTCACAGAGCCCAGCTTTGCTATGTACACCCTGATTTAGCAGCTCTAACATGGATAGTGAGGAAACTCTGCTCATTACTATGGAGTTTCCTTAAACTGGAGGATTATGTAGAGGCATGGGGTTACAATGGTCCCCCAGTCACACTCTACACATGCAAGCAATAAATTCCTTTAAAAAAGATCTTGCATAAAGTAGATTTAAGACTGTGGAAGAGTGAGGTTTTCTCCTTCTCACTATCAGCGAAAAAAAAAAAAAAAGATTTTGAAATGTATTGACCTGGAAAATCAAAGCTCAGAAGCGGCAGCTGGATTTTTAGCAAGTCTCTTGCTTCTTTCCCTGTTGTCCATCTGGACTGCCTGTAACACAGAGAAATCAAGCATTGCCTCTGAGGTCACAAAAAGTTTGAAAATTGCCATCACTTCCATACTATTTTGCTAGAGTAGATGGTGCTGCCTGTATTCTGAGAATGCTGCTGTTGGATTTTATTTATGGGCATGGCACCGTGTGGCATTAAAGATTCACATGGATGAAAGCAACTTTTTTTTTTGTAGATTTTTCAGACTTTCACTAACTCCTAAATTGGAGCACAGTAATATAAGCAATTGAATGTATTCCTACAGGGCACAGTCATGCTTCAGAAGCACCCAATCATCTGCAAACAATTAAAAATGAACAAATGGGAGAAACATTTTCTGTTGTCCCTGCTTCATCCCTGATTTCACCAACAAAGCCGATGTATTGCAATGTACTGATCCTGCTGTCTGGGATTTGTCCAGGTTGAGAACTTATTAGTGCTCATCTGAGGGAAGAAAGAGAGAACACAGCTTGTGTAAATCAGATTAAAGTATTGACAACTCCTAAGCAATGCTCATTCCAGGAACAAGCTCGCTACGTGAGAGCACCACTGCTATAAAAGAAGTGCATTTTGAACACATGCCACTTTGCAAATACCTGGTGGGTCATGAGTTCTTGAGGCTTAGTTCCTAGAAGAGAAAAAGGGATTGCTGGAAAAATATAAACACTCTATCTGAATGATTTAATGGGTGAGATATTTAACAGCTGCCAGAAGTTATTACAGCAGATACAGACTAAATGGAATAATCAAGGTCTCAGTCCAGGTCTTTCAAGACTTTGTGCCATGATTAGCCTCAGATGGCACATTCAGAAGGAAGGGCATGGCTAAGTGTGAGCCTAGAGAAATACTCCTGCCTCTCATCTCACTGTGTTTGCTGGACATCGGGGCTATGAAATATTGATAGTGTATGGTAAGTGTCCCCCTCTATGCCTGAGCTACGGGCACTGCGCATGTGTCTCTGCTTTCAGCCGGAGAGCCCCGCTCCGGCTGCGGATGCTGGTGTTTTAGCTCGGGACAGCCCCGATGCAGCCGGCAGCAAGGCAGCCGCGCGGCTGGGGTTAGCAGGTGGCTCCAGCTTCCTGACTGTCACCCTGGCATCTTGCACCAGCACTTAAATCCCTTCATTACTTTTATTTGGTATATTAGTCTTTTATTATTTTTTTCCCAGAGGCCACGTGAGAGAGCTGGAGAAGGGATGGGTAGCAGGACTGCAGGAAGGAGAGGGGAGACCTTTGACTGGAGACTTCAGTGGCTCTAGCAGTAACCCACCCCCTTTCCCCATCCCTGTGCACAGTTGCACGCAGGGAATTGAGCAATGGCAGCTGGGGAAAGAAACTAGCTAAATAAAAGTGTCAGCAGGATGGATGGGTTTGCACTTGGTCTCCACTCATCTCTCCACATAAGTCTGCTGGTATGCAAAGATCACACAAGCAAGGAACATAGCACTGACCTGGAAAATTTATAGCAGTGAAAATAAAAATGAATCAAGAAGAAAAATGTAGAAAGGAGGTGGTCAGGGAAGAGAGCAGGAGATTGATTTTTGTTTCCTGGCACATCGGGATTTGAGTTCTTATCAGGACAGCAATTTCAAGGGAGCGTATGTTGCCAGGGCCACCCCAGGAATAGCTCTGCCTTAGAGAAAAGAAACTGGGGGCTTTCTTATGCTAAGTTCCCCTGTATTTTTGATTCCTAGTTGGATGAACAAGTCATTCGCAGGGCAGGCACAGGGGTATCAAGGCTTTGCCTCAACTCATGTAGCTTGTGCCATTTTTGGAGATCACAAGGTTCAGGTTTGGCCGGTGTTCTCCACATGGAAATCCTCAATTTTAGAACACGCTGGAAACTCGTTTTCTACTAAGGCACTGTCTGTCCTCCAGGGTGTCCTTTCTGCCTTCTCATTGCCAGTTTCCACACAAACACCAGATCTTTGGCGCTTAGTCACTCTGTCGTTCCTGCTGTGCATGTCCTCCCATGGAGATAATCCTCCACTCAGGAGGCCTCTGCGACTGCTGTGGAGGAGCTGTGGGCCACCAGCTGCCTGTTTCCAGGGGGCAATAACTATCAGCAGTCAAAACTTCTGCAAAACAAAGGTTCTGTGGTTATTCAGTCATAAAGAGAGGCAGGAGAAATGGATTTTTGCTCTGTGTGTGTGTGTGTGTGTGCTTACTTGCACATCACACAAGAACGTGCACATTGCTCACAGAATAGTCTTGTTATGAGGTGAAATAGCTTCCCACCTAGCGCTTTATTGTTGACTTGAATGAGGGTTTCCACTCCCAAATGAGAGGTGGTTTCTTCTCCCCGTGCCTCAGTTTCCCTATAGAAATCAAAGGATTTTTAGTGCTTCCTCACATAGCTTAAGTGCTTTCAGGGCCAGGTCTTTATTCAAGCCCTTGGTCAGGAAGGCCTGGATGTGTGGTAAGATGCTCCAGAGGAGCCACAGCTGGGACCTGCTGTTGAGCCATGGAGCCAAGATCCTGGTCAGGGGACATGATGAGGAAGGAGGATGAAGGGCTCACAGGACAGGGGATCCTGTCTTGGTAAAGACAAGGCAAGTGAAGAGGAGATTAGGAAAACATGCTCAAAATTAGCATCCTGCTTGGGGGAGTAGAGTCTCTGGTTGGCAGGGAGAAATGGGGAGGCTGGACAAGCTCAGGGTTTCTGTGGGGCCTTGGTCCCCAAACCTCTCTACTGACTGCCAAGCTAGGGCTTTAGTGACACTCGCAGGGCAGCTGCTGCCTTGTGTCCAGCCCAGACAGACACCAACTGCAGCTCATCAGATCTCCCAGGAACCAGATCCCAGGAAGGGAAGGTCATTTTTATGCTCATTTTTTTCATGTGTTTTGGCTAATAGGTTGGGAAATGTTTCCCAGAGTAACATGTTGTGTTTTTGCACTCTTCTTCAATGAGAACAAGTTTTTGGGAGAAACTCCATTAATCTGAAGTGGAAAGAGCTGCCTTGGAACCAGCCCATCACCACAGTGATCTGCATCAGATTTGAGGGCTAAAAAACATCAAGAGAGAGAGATGAAGGCTCATGGGAAGGAGAAGCCCCTTCAACAGCAGGGAAAAGTTGCCTGCCTGCAAACTGCCTCTGAAATAGGCATTTTGGAGGGTTTCTGTTTGGGGGACTTACCCTGTGAGCTACCAAACACCTCAGTCTAACAGAGCCAAGTCATTAACAGCTGTACGATGCCAGGGAACCAAGAGGATTTCCAACTCCTTCCAGCCCTCTGGGAAACCCAGCCACTCAGCACCTTCCAGAAGGTGTTCAGCATCTAACAACATCCTTCTCTCCACCATAAAATGTAATTATGAAACCCCTTAACTATATAAATCTTATTCTAAATCAATTAATTATCTCGGCAGGAAAATGTATATGCTTTTGAAATCTCCCCTTAATTAACATGAAGTCCATTAGGAAGCAGTAAATCTAGGCCATCACTTTGAGGTAACGGAGCCTCCGCTTCACGTGTTCTTAAAGCCTGGGGAGAGTGTGTCACCGCGGTGCCTGAGCTGCCTTTCAAATGCTGTGTCTGGGCCAGGTGCCAGGCTGAGACCTCCCTCTCGGGCCAGGCTCTATCTGCTGATCTACTGCTGGGGGACCCTTCTTAGAACTGCAAGGGTCAAAAATCCACACCTGTTTCCGCTGGTGTGGATCCATTAACCTTTCCCACTCAGTGTTCTTGCATTTCTCTCTGCTTTCACCTCCAGCAAAACTCCATGTCTGACAGCCCTGCCTTTAAATCCATACTATCATCTTCTCTCTATCTAGATATCATCTATCTGATCTCTTCCTGATGTAGCCCTTTCTTCCTTCATCAGCAGACACCACTGATGGGGAGAAATGCTGATGGGGAAAAAGCGTGGGGAGAAATCATCAGGGAGACTGATACCTGCCAGTGAAATCACCTCACACGTATTAGCTCCTGTGGTCTCCTGTGTTTCTGATGTACATTGGAGAATATCTGAGGAGTTAGAAATGACATGGTATCTTGACGCACTGTGAATTAGCTTGACACACTGTGAATTAGTGAATTAGCTCAGTGTTTTGCATCTGACATTTCCAAGCAGTGGGTCTGGTGTGCCTGCAATGGGTGCCTCTATAGCATGGGGAGAAACTAGGATGTTCTGCAGTAGTCTCCACTCCGTGCTCTTCTCTGACCTCCAGTATCTCTTTCTTTCTCAAGATCCTCTAAACATGGTAAGAATCACTTAGGAGACACCAAAAATGTCCTTCTCCTCATGTCCGGAACTCAGCTTCTGCCAGCCTGGAGATTCACTTTCTATTCAGATAAAACTTAAGATTATCTAGCTTGCAAGTGACTTCTCTGTCTGCATTGTTTTTATATAGCAAGAGCACATCTGCAGGATTGCAGGATTCAACTTTGGTCTGTCCTTCCCATGTGCCCCAGAACCACGGAGCTCTGACTTCCTATAGTTGTGAGGTGAAAAGGGACCAACAATCTCTTCAATTTAATAGTTAAAGCCCTTCTGGGATGGATCTTTTACTGAAAGAGCCTCCAGAGGACAGACATTCATTCCTCCCGTACAAAGTTCCTCCTGTTTTCGTAAGCTAGTAAGGCAGAGTTGTACCACATTACAGTCGTGATGATCCTAAGGGGAATATTCTCAGTGTTACTGTGCCTGATCATGAATCCTGCTAGCTAGCAAATGTCTGATGACATGGTAGATCTTCTCAGTTCACCTTGATTTGGAGAGCACAGCATATCTCTGAGGACCAGCCTCTAATGGGCTTGTTTAACAACATCGTTTTTTTTCTTCTGAATTCCACATCAGACAAGAGTGAGCAAGTTCTAGGACTGCTACGTGTCACTAAAATAGCCAATACATCTGAGAATGCAATTAGAGACTTGAAACAAATTTGACTTGACTCAGGAGAACAGTGGAAATACCCAAGGGACCAGTGATTATATACTTTCTCTTTGTTTTTCAGTGTCTAGGTCCTTTTAGGTTTGTGATTTCACAACAATTACTGCATTCTTGGATAATTTAGGCATTTGGCCAAATGCCTGCTGAAACTATCCTGAAATACATCATCCATTGCATCTACTCTATTCAAGTCAATTCTGGCTAGTCACCCAATGGGATAAGAAATTCCTGTGGCAGGATTTACAGTGGGGCTAGATAAAACAAACGCTCAACCCATGCTCGTGGTTCTCCAGTCCTGAAGAGAAATGCTTTTGTTGTGCAGGTTTGTATTTGAAACCCTAAAGGAGAAAAGGTAAGGGCACCTACACTGCTTTCAGAGAAGTTGTGCTTCTCTGTTTGGGCTCTTTTTGCACCTGAAAGACAATGCACATTTTTTTTGAAAAAGAAGAATTCCTTCTTTTTCCTCAGCAGAGGAAAATGGCAGTTTGATCTCTTGGGGAAGAAGGACAAGAGCACAGGGACTCTCTGATTGCCAAGTACCTTACTTTCTGCTGCAGCCCAAGGCAGCAGTTCATAGCACTCCAGAATTATTTGTGGTCTCTTTTGAGAAAATCATGCCAATGCATTACTTCTAGATCCTCTGAGGATGCATAACCACCCGCTGCTCAGTCCCTCTTTCCAGCATCCTTTGAATTGGCACACTTGCACATGCCCAGAAAGGAATAAAAAAGCAGAAAATGTGACAGACCCACCTCCAGCCCCCGGCTCTGCCTGCCCACAAGGTTCGTCAGCTGAGTTATGATAATCAGATCACTTGAGATTTATTTAGTATATCCATCCAGGAAACAGAACTGGGAAGTCTGGCTGTGACAAGCAATCAGAGGGGTACTCAGCTGATAAGCAGCTCCCAATTGCTGAGAGAGCAGTAGGAACTTCAATGGATTGGATTTAAACATGGTTTGCCAGAGGGAAGGGGCCTACGCCATGGCAATCAAAGCTCCTATGTACTATTAAGGAGCCCTAAGAGGAACTGAAAGCCCAATGCAGATATTGACCATGTAGGTGGGCATGAAAATGGGTTTAGGTAAGTGTATTCTTCCTGAGTGATGGAAAACAAAGGGATGTTTCTCTAGCAGCTTTCTGCCTCTCTGATCCTGGCTGTCCACATAAGCAGTTATATCTTCTCTCTCTCACATGCTCAAGCACTATGACTTGATATGCTGCGTTCAAGCCATTGGACTGATCCACACAGAAGTTTTCCTGCTTGCATTTGTCTTCTCTCTATCCCTGCCATTTGCTCGATCTCTGGCCTCACATCAAAGAAAAGGATTTTTTTCAATGATTCTTTCTCCCAAATGGATAGGCAGCTCAAGTACCATTGCCTTCTCTAGCCACCCTCTTTATTCCTTCTGCTCCCTCTGCAATGAGCAGATGAGGAACAGAGGAGAGGAGGCCTGTTAACAGCGACACTCTTGTCCTGCCTGTTGAGGCAGTAGTTAAGGGTCAATGGGCCCAGGCTCTGCTCAAGAACATCAAAGTTTGGGTATCTGCTGTGGGATCGACCTGCAGCCGATCCATCCTGTCACCAGCTCCACAAGGAAGGTGCACACGGGTCTGCACTGAGATGCCTGGGCAAGAGCGCTCCAATTCTGGAAGGCATCAGATCTCCATGAAGGTCCCCCTCTTCCAATGGCCTTGAGAGCCCATGGTGTGGATGGCAGCAGAGCTGGTCTGAGGCTCAGCCTGGATGGGTGCTCTGTAGGGTGTGTGGCCCTTTCCTAAGCTCACTGCCTCTACTCAGCTTAGATGATGAGATATGTTACGCTGCTAATAAGGATTATTATTGCTATTACTGCAATTAACAATAATTAAGGGGGTGAGAGAGATTGTCATGCCAGAATCCTGGCCTGATTTGAAGAGGAGGAAGAAAAGCACAAGAGCGTTCTCATGAGGGGGCAGATCTGTCACATGGCACCAATGGCTAAAGCTTTGCCAAGTCTTGGGTTGGATTGTGCTTCCCTGGGCAGAATCGAGAGGAAGCATTTCCCCACTCCCAACGGAGGCTCCATAGTTTTTCCTCAGTTCTTGCAGGGAACCCAAGGGCAGCAGGAGTAGTCTGTGCCCAAGGCTGATGCCTCCAGTATGTTTATTTCCTAGAACTGATCATAACCATCAGTGAGCTGAAGCTTCTCCTGCAGGCAGAGAAGGTGTTGCACATCATCTCCATGTTGCTTCCTGTGCCACCCCAATGGCCCTCCTGCTCTCAAGGGGATCTTACTGAAGTGACTTGGGCCAGCGCTGTTCAACGTGATCATTTTAAACAAGGTACCTTGATCCATATCAAGGCACCTGAATGCAGCATCCAAGTGTGAAAACAGTGAAAACATTGGCTGCTTTCCCATTCACTGAAAGAGGAATAATAGTACCCGCTCACCTCTGGAAAGCATATGGAGCACCTCCGATTTATTATTTGTTTTATTTATTTTGTCACATTTATCAGCCATTCAACTCTCTGGGCACACAGCCCATACATTAAAACCCAGAGTAAAATACAAAGATCTTCTCTATACTGAGCACATCCTTTCTGAAAAGCCAGGTATGGGCATGAGAGGAGGATGAAGGATGCTTTACACAAGCAAAGAATGACAACGATAAATATTTTTTTCCGATTTTGTTATTGATGGAACCATTCTGAAAATGTTGGCGACATCGAGAAAATGAGATGAGGGTGATAAAAAGCAGGGGGATGGAAAGCCATGCTGGAGGGTGGCACAGAGACTCAGCCTCTAGCCGGCCTATCTCATGCTCAGGACGTCCCTAAATTGCTCTTTTCATTATTATTTCTCTAATGACCCCATTAGACATACGTGAAATTCTGAGAAGCCTTAAATATGTTGCAGAGAACCACACTGGCAAATCTACCCAGCTTTCCTGAGAAATGGCAGGCTGCAATGATAAATGTTTTAACTTTGCGGTATCCTGATGTGTAATTTATTTGCTGGAAATTAATTGCATGTGCTGGTTTCATTTTCCTGTAGCAAATAATCAGTTTTGCTCTCTTTTTAATTAGGTAGCAACATAGATTCCTCGGCTTATCATGGCACAGTGGTTATGCATGTCACGTTTTGCAAGAAGGGAGACAATTTCAAGTTGTTGTCTAGGGCCAAGCACAACCTTTGAGTGACATTAGGTTCTCTGCTTATTGGTCATAATTTTGAGGTCTCTATCAGTGAAGACCCTATGCACAGACCAGCCAGAGAGTCCGGCCTAGAAGTTGCTGCATGTTGCACCCCATGGAGGTAGGAATTTGAGGACAGCCTATGCAGAAACCAAATTAAGGAGTCTGAAATTTCAATGGTGCTGACGCAATGTCAGCTCCAGGCCCGGTTCTGTGCCACCAAAATGCAAAACCCTTCTGGAGGATGTTCCCTGCACCATGAGCTAAGTCAACCGACATAAGCCAGACTGCACAGGCCACAAGGCTTCCCACCATCAACATCCCTACTGCTTTTGGTCCCCATCTAACCCGGCACCTTGTCAGCTATTCCGGCTGGGATGACAAGGACAGTGGACTTGCATTTATCTGGGGGCAGGGACACACTAAACAGGCCAGAGGGAGAAAGCCACGATGTGCAGAGGAAAGCTACAGGACTCCAGCAGCCGCTAGTGAAATTTTTAAATAGGCTGAAGCGAGTAAAAACTATCAGCTTTGGCTGCAGTTGGTCACCTTTAGGAAACCTCTAATTAAATGAGTGTTCAGGCACATTTACCCTTCACTGGGCTACAAGAAACCCATATTCCTACCGAAATATACGCTCTTGAAACAAAACGAATCTATCAGTGAACAAACACCGCCGGAGTGAAATGAAAAATATCGATTATCATACCTATTAACCCATGGAAAATCCTCTGCGACTAATTAATCTGCGAGGGAGAAGTTTGCTGCCGGGGCCGG
>NW_010579895.1:5059-46849 GCF_000705375.1 Tinamus guttatus | reverse complement strand
GTGGGGCAGCCCCGCGGGGGAGCCGCCCGCCTCGCTGCCCAGCAGCACCTCCTCGGACGACTTCGCCAAAGGCAAGGCCGAGGACCGCTACTCGCTGGGCAGCAGCGTCGACAGCGGCATCCGCACCCCGCTCTGCAGGATCTGCTTCCAGGGGCCCGAGCAGGTGAGGGATGCGCCGCTGGGATGCGCCGGTGGGATGCGCCCTTAGGATGCGCGGGGCAGCGAGTGGGGAGCGCTGCCTGCGGCTGGGTTCGGGCCCCCCGGCAGGCAGGGCCGTGCAAGGAGAAGTGATGCAGGGGGAGGGTTTCACATGCTTTAAAAAATACAACTTGAGGCACTATAAGCACGTGGCGGGAGGCAGCCCCACCTGCGTCGCCAGCGTTGCCGTTGGGCCCGGGCTCTGGGTGGCCCTGGCTGGGAGGGAAATTGCTGGGTGGAAGTGGATCCGCTGCAGCCTCGCAGAAACGCTCTCTGCTGCAGACCGAGGTCAGGCCAGCGAAGTTTCCCTGTGCCGCACAGCAGAATGAGAGACACAACCTCCCTGAAACATCAGGTGTCACCCCAGGGCGTTTTTCTCCTCCTGTAAGGACAATTAAATGCAGTTTATATATTTTCAGGCTGGCAACTTCCATGCAGCAATATATACACAGGAATATTTGTATTTAAGATGACACAACTGCAGGCAGCAGGGAAGGCTGCAGGCTGCTGCTTGAGGGACCACGGTCCAATCTGCAGATACACTTACAGCCCAGGATAGTGCTGTTAGCGCTGATAATGAAGGATCCTTGCATGAGCAAGGTTTGCAAGGTTAGGCTTGGCTGATGCCTATTTTCATTTTTTGGCACCCAATGTAAATTTAAACCCAACCGCCTTTGTGCAATTCTTTTTTTTCCCCTTCATGGCCTTGCATGCTCTGCTAAGGAAATCCAGTGCACTCATCTGGGAGAGACCAGGCTCAGGAACACATCCTGCCTGTCCCATGGATAATGCCAACATCTCCTGTGCAGCCATCCTTTCTTCCTTTGTGTCCATCCAAGGTGGAGGTGATGGGGCAGAGAGGGGAGGAATGGGCTCGTGTTCTTTGTAGGTGAAGTGGGGCCTGCCATTAAGCCGTGTGAACACCCACTGCCCTGCATGGTGTGTCATGCCCGTAGTCTCCTGGATCAGAGCTACGTGCTCAGTGGGCTTCTCCAATGGTTTCTGCAGCTGATAGATAGCTGTGAGACACAGTTTTCATGACAGACTTTTAGTTGGAGGTTGGGGAAACCATTCTTCATTTTCAGACGTGCTTTATGCCTTCCTCACTTGACTATCTCCTCCTTGTCTCTTGTAAAAGTTGGAAGCCATGCAACTCCCTGCCTAGGAATTTGCATTATTTCATGTTTCTAGTACTCTCCCTGGCTTGCCATTCTGCCTGTGTACATGAGACGTGGCACCGGAAAGACGTGTGTGAGCAAACGGATCCCAAGCACGGTTAAAATGGAGGTAACTCTCTGCCTTGGAGAGTATAAGCGCTTGACAATAACTGGATGCTAATTTTCACGCTTAAAACCTGTGTAGGTTGCATTGTAAAAGTGAGACTATTTGCTGACCATCTGCCAGCTCACCTGAGTGAGGAACTGAGCAGATGTGACCTGCATGGAATTCTTGCACCAGGGTTTCTCTTTTTTGCTTCTCAGTTTCTGAGCAATGTAAGAAGACACTTACAGCTGGATGCTGCCACTTGTCCTCGAGCAGTACCTTATTTCGCAAAGGATTTTTTTCTTAACTAGCAAGTCTTGAGGGGTATCTGAAACCCTTCAACTTGGCGCAGCACTGAAGCAGAAGTGGGCCCAAATCCCAGGGTGTTAACGCTTGGTCAGATCCTGATGACAGCCTCAGAGAAACAAAGTTCAGAGCAACTATGAGAACTGAATCGGTGCAGCTGAGGTTATGCTGCACCTTGGTTATTTGGTCTTTACTCCAGTAAAATTGTAACTAGGCTATATCCTGAAATCCTTCTTCCTTTTTAAGGTGGTGGTTATTGCTGCTTTAGCCTTTATCATTCATTTTCCAACCCAATAGCTGAGCAAAGACCCTTCATAGGGTCTTTGGACCCTCATAACCATAGAAGTGATAAATGCATGTTATTCTATTCCAGCATTACCAAGATCCTCATGAAAATGTATCTATTTGGGCACAAAATGTAATCGCTAATTCCTTACTGTACAGATTAATAACAATGACAGAAATGAAGAGTATTTTCTTTACCTGTCAAAAACACATGGAACTGCTGCGGCTGTGGGCAAATTCACAGGGCTGCATCGCACTGCTGAGAACAAAAGCCTTCGTTATAAATTGACTGTTAGGCGCTGTAAGCTTTTTTCCCCAGATAAAATGACAGTGAGTCTCAAAAAGATGTTTTAATCCTGTTTTGATATTTCTTAAAAAAAATACAACAGCCCAAAAGGTTTATTACTAAACTGGCTTCGAAAGTGGGTTTTATTTAATATCTAATGGCAAACAAAATCTGTGTGGATTTTCACTTTAAATTTATGGCTGTCCAACATGCAGAATACTTGAGGCTACTGAATTACTTATATCTTAAGCTCCTTGTGTTTGTTTGCGACTCTTATGGGTAAGCTGATTCTATCATTTAAAAATGTGCTGAGTACCGTAGGAAGGAGGAAAGCTCATTATTGTAAAACTGTTTTGATCATTGCATGTTACTCAAGAGTGACCAGTAATGCAGGCAAAAAAGAGTGGATGTGATGACCAGGTGAATGTCTGGGCACCCAAGTATAGGGCAGGAAGAGCAATGTCTGCTCAAGGATGGCAGCTGAGAGAGGCAACTGCTTTTATTGAAAACCAGGGCTTAACTTTATGAAAGCTGATGGATGGGCTGGGCTCCGTGCTCAGTAATGGCACTGCCTTTCAGGGGCTTGCTCTGTATTCTCAAAGATCTCACTGAGTAAATGTCCATTGTGTCAGCTAGTTCAGAGACCATGAATAGAAAGGCAGAGCTTTGGGGGAAAAGTGAGAAAGAAAGATCCTGGAGTATTCTCTTCTATTCTGGTTTATACTCTGCCTAGTTAATGCTCTGCATTTGCTGATTTTTGTCTGCCTTCCTGGATCTTTGACAATGTTCTGCAAGAGAAAGAAACTGAGATGAGCTCCACTCCCACAAACATTTCATAGTGCTTGGTATGGAGCCAAGCTGAGAGCATGTTATGGAAAGCAGCAGAAAAAAGGCATGGGGTGAAAAGTCCCTTTACATCAGTTGATAAACTGCTTGTCCGTGTCACAAGAAGTTGGCAGTACGACAGGGTTTAGGATCTCAGAGTTGGTGGTAGTTGTGCTGAAAATAAATAGAGAAACATTCTTAAATGAAATGGAGATCATTTAGAAATCAGCATGTCTCAAGGACTGCTTGTTAGATTGTCAGTTAGATTGCCCGTACATTCTTTTTTACCTGTCAGTTTCTGTCTGTGTTTCTCTTATTTCTCCTTTCTGAGAAAAAAAATACTGTAAAGATGGAAATTTGAGAAGTAAGTGTAAATAGGATTGGTTAGCTAAGGAGAATGAAAGAGAATAGACTATGGACACTTGTGCTTGCAGACTGCTGGTTTGAACTGAGCTCAGTGCTCAGGAGCAATGTTTGAAAACAGACACTATATCTACCCTTTCCACCTCAAAGTCCCATCCAGGCTTTAGGGATGCCAGCTCCTTAATGTGAGAACATTGAGACCTTAGAGAAAATTGGAAGAGAAGGCAACTTATGGGTGGTAACAGGACATGCATTTCCATGTGATGTGTCCTTAGGTGGTGGAACTCTGTGTTGCTCCATGCTGCAGGAGGTTAGCAGGATAAAGAGGTTAACTGAGTTTAGTAAAGAATAGTAAAACTCTGTGGTAAATAAGGATGCATAGAGTCACTGGAATTAATGGTAATATGTCTAAAAGCAAGATTCATGTTTCAAATCTGAAGCCAAGCTAGAAGAGATGAAGGTAACACCAAATGGGGAGAGCCTGAGGGCCACGCTGTAGCCTCATAGCTCAGCAGCCATTTCCCTAGATGCAAAAGTCTGGATTTTATGCACATGTAGCATCATGTCTTCAGTATGATAGTAGTGGCCACCCGTCATGCCCAGGGCCCCCCTAAAGCTAACTCAGCCCTAAACGTGACGAGAGCTTCTCCCCGGAGTGTTTCTGGTTCCCCCGAAGCACCTGGCTCTGGCCCCTCGCTGTGGCAGTGCACTAGATGAGACACACGGCAGCTCTGCGCCCACCTGCCAATCCCTGTTTCTGTTCCTGTTTCCTGTTCCTGCTCCTAATTCCTCAGTCTCCATCAAAATGCTATTCCTGGAGCCCCAGCACAGGAGTAATGAATCATTAGTACCATCTAATGGCTGGTCGGTAGCATGGGTTGTTTGAGATGACAAGTGCGAATCTCAGCTCCATTCCTGTAACAACTGCAGGCTGGGGCAGGAGCCATCCTCAGCGTCCTGCTGGGCAGCTCTGCAGAGAAGTCATGAACGGAGCCAGGAAATGTCCCCACCCCACAGACGGCTCTCTCGGCGTGCAGGAGCTCACTGTGGTGCTTCTCCTCTCTATAAAAAGGATTCCAGGCCCCTCTCCATTGATTTTGGATTTCTGGTTTACACTTTTTTTTTTTTTAAGAGAGAGCAGAATCAGGCAGCTGGTTTCTAGAGTTAGCTGTAAAGGAGAAAGACAGCCTATGGCAGAATTCAGGACAGGAGCTTGATAGCGAATGAATGGAAGATGAAGCAATTATAAAACCAACATTGCAAGTACATAGAAAAGCTGGGGAAACTCAGGAAAAGAAGAGATGATGTTCAGTGGGATCTGTCCAAACTGGTTAGAATATCTGCACACTGTTTTCAAACACATTCAGTCACGTAACAACAGTGCTTCTTGTGCAGGTGTCCTATCCATGGCCTTCTTCACATGTATAGTCTCACATGATTCATTTACTTGATGTTAGAAGGAGAATCATTCTTTGGAAAACAGCCAATCCGGCTACAACAGAAGCCTAAGAGGTGCTGGGACACAGCCCTCTAGATTTCAATATGAATATTGCAATTTATGGTAGAAAAACAAGGAAGAAGCTTCCTGTGACATTCAATCTACCTCTCTCCCTTTCTGTTTTTCACTTTTAATACCTTTATATCTAACTCTCTTGTTTTACCTGTCCCAAGATCAGATCCATACTGTACAGAACTTCTTTTGGCTTCAGCAAAAGCCATCAGCTGAACATAGTCCTGTGTATCCTCTATTTTAGATTTGGACTCTGTTGCCACAGAGTTGATTGGCAAAGCTCCTATTAACTTTAAGATCAAAGGGGTAGAGAGGGACTTGACCCCTGCATTTTGGTAATGTTGTGCACACAGCAGAGTTTCTATAAATGTTAGTGAAGGCTACTAATCCCACTGACTTTTAATTGCTCCAGGAGATGGGGTTTTCACTTTTTATGCCTGCTGAAACTCTGATGCCTGACCCATTTATTTCAGTGCCACTATCTAGCCTAAGGAGCAGTTCTTTTTTTTTTTTCATTTTCCCCCATATAAAACACTTCATGAAGGAACTTGTCTGTGTTTGTGTCACTGTTTCTTACATATACATTTCAGGCCATGATTAACAGTGGCTGATGTCAGTTAGTGACAGAACAAGCAATGCAAAAACATGTAGCTCCATTGTTTGCATCTGTAGAGCCACTGTTATTTCCACAAAGGGGCTCTGCTCATACAAAACTGGATTGCATTCAGGCTGTCTATCAAGCAAATATTCATTCACAGCAAAGGCCTCCTTGGTGGCAGCCTTTTGTGCATGTTGGTGCTTTTCTGTTCAAGGATGGTCCAGAAGTCAGAAATATGGTTATGCCAAAAGCTGGATGACTGATAGCACTTGTGATGCTGTGTGTGTGCTACGTGTCTGCTGTGCATGTGGCTCGAAGATGGTGAAAGGTGAATACGTGTGTGTACAGCTTTCAACCTTGACTGCCCTCCCTGGGCCAGGACCTGGTCCAAGGCTTATGGGTGGAAGCTGTCCTAGAATCACTTCATGAAGAGCTGAACGTGCTGAGCCTGCAGAGATTATGCCTGCAGATGATGCCTGCAGAGATGCCCTGCATGTGCGAAGGAGTAAATCAGTTGGAAAACATGTTCTCTGAGGTTGTGCGGCTCTCCAGACCGATTTCTTATGGTAGAGAAAATTCAGCTACCATTCAATCACCAATCCCACACCTAAAATCCTCCCTTTGCTGGGCAGGGAGGGCAGACACAACAGGTTGTGCTACAGAGATGGTTCAATCTGCATGGCTACCTCATCTCACCTTAGCTCCTGGGAGAATACCAACCATGCGGAGGGCTGATTTAATGATGTGGACTAGATTAAAACAATCTGTTTTATTCAATCCTAGGCCTGGGGTAAGATAGTAAGATAGACTGTAATTACTGGTCCATATCTGTGATCACCCCATCTCTTTTACTAGCTGATTTCTAAAGGAACAAAGCCACGTGATTGTGCTAGCTATTAGGCTTTACGCTCATCCCTCCTCTAAGCCTTTCGGCCAATTTCAGATTTGGCAGAGAGTGGAGAAGCATTAAATTCCTGCAAGTTTCATGAAAAGTGTGGCTGCATGAAGAAAACCAGTAATGTCTGTCCTATTGAGGGAAAGATTGCAGTTGGCTCAGCTCCTCTGCACACGGAGAGTCCCTGCAGGACAGAGCTGCAGCAGGAGCAAAAGCTTTAACAGAAGCTGGTATCCTATTAGACAGGAGAAAAAATAGCTTCCATGGAAAACTAGACCAAAATAATACTTGCAAAATAGCATGTTAACTTTTTTATCTTTCTTATTTTTGTTTGTTAACTGTAGTTACTTGGCTAAAATAAGTTGCCTGACGTTGAAGACTTTCTTAGCTTCCCCCATCCTTTCACACCCAACCCTTTTTTGCTTTATCACTGGTTACAGTAGAACAGATTATGTTGTCAGCAGTGGAGAGTGATGAGTGATGGCTTTCCTCTGGTGAGGAAAAAAACAGTGAGAACTGGGAACTTATGTAGGTAATAAATCTGGTGTCCCCATGCCCCTCTGTGACAAGTGGTGAGATAAGGCAAAATGCTGGTGGACAGACTGGTTCCAGTGATAGGGCTCAGACCCTGCAATCCTCATGCCTCATTTCATCAGTCATAGTCTTAAACTCTTTGGCAGCCCCCTCTCACCTCCTCTTCCTTCTCTCCTTCTTGACTAAAATCAACAGACACATCAGGAATGATGAACCAATATTTGTTGTTGTTGTTGTTTTCTACATCTGATGCTTTGTGTTTGTTGGAGAAACACTGCTATACTTGGGAGAAAATTGTGTAAACTGACCAAGGGATGGGGTAATTAAGTCTTGAGCTAGTTCCTGAGAAAGTTTTCTTTCCTTTGTAGATGAACTTTACAGTGAGAACTTCCTTTATGGTTGGAGAATAGGATTGTCAGTTGTACTCCTTGAACCTCAAATCTTTTTAGACTTGCTGGTCCCAGATACAGAGCAACTTTGCAGAACGAGAGAGACATGATGAACTTGCTATTCTGTCAGTTATTGTGGGAACCAAAACTTGCTACTGCTTTTTTGGTATATTGTTCTGCATTTGGAGAAGTTTTCCAAGAGTGATTGTTTCATGATGTAGTCCTACCAAAAAATGGCAATGTGTTTAAGTTTATGATAGGACATAAGCTTAGCTATGCCATGCAGAAAGTATATGTCTGTATCTAAGTGCTCTGTATAGGAAGCACTGCTAAAGTGTGTCTGTCCTGGATTGAGTACTTGGGGATATTTGCCTACCTTTGATGGAGACATCCCTGTGACTGGAACCTCTTTGAAGTAGTTTCCTGTGATTACTATAATAACCTCTGATACGCTGTGGGTTTAGTTTCTGTTCGTTATCCGTGCACTGATCTTGTCCAAGCACTGGTCAATGCCCAACTCTCAAGTGATCAAATAGTTCACGCATCTATAATCTACGCAACTAATTCCTGACCTGGCAGAAGCTCGGCCCAGCAGTTCTTACAGGTCCGTTCTGGGACCTCATAATCCCTCTTGTTTGTGAGTTTCTTCTGATCTCTGACCTGATTTTTTTCTGCTGCATTTGGTACCCACTTCTTGCCCTTTCCAACAGAAGAACAGGTTATTCTTTCCTTTTTCTTTTCCTTTTTAAAAGCATTCAGTACTTGAGTGCATCATCAGGTAGCTGTATGTAAATATAAGGAAAATTGGTTCTCTGAGGATTTCATAAACTGGAGCCATGACATTCCCTGTTCTTTGCTAGGCCAAACAATACAAATTCTTTTGATCTTTCCTCTTATGACATTCTTTCTAGACCTATAATCATTCTGGGTTTTTTTCCCCTGAACTCTTACCAATTGGTCCATATTGTTCTTTAAATGCAGTGTCTGAATTTGGAAAAAATAGTCCAGCTGACTCCTTGTCAGTACTGAGCAGTGCAGAGAGATTATGATTTCTGTTTAACAAGTAGCAGATGTCCTTCCTTCCTTCCTTCCTTCCTTCCTTCCTTCTCTCCCTCCTTCCTTCTCTCCCTCTCTCTCTCTCTCTCTTTCTCTCTTTCTCTTTCTCTGTTTCTCTGTTCTTTTTTTCTCTCTTTTTCAGAGCAAAGACCCCTTGAGACTATTGATTCATATTCAACTTCTAATAACATACGATCTCCACATCCTTCAGGATTCTTCTCCCTCCTGGATCTATGCAGCTGACATTACTGTCCTAACGGAGAACCTACACTTACCCTACTGAATTGCATCCTTTTTTTTTTCCCTTGTTGTCCTCTTCATAGTAGCAACCTCTTCCAGGTGGGCCTGTTACTCTGTTCCATGCCACTAATGACATGAGATTTTCTGTCTTGACTCATGGAGGAGGAAAAAGCTGGATTTTCTTGAGGAATCTGCAGGCTGCCAGAGATGAGGCTATGGCATGGCTGGAGCTGTTCCTGCCACTGCTCACATACAGCCATAGGAAGCACGGGAAAAGAGATCCTCATTACTTCAATTCAGATGTCCACTCTTTGACTCTAGTTTAAGTCACTCTCAACAAGGCTGAACATGACTTTTTATGGCATGGTTAGGCCATGGTTAGCCCTTCAGCTAACCATGCTTGAAATCTTGTTCTCATTGCCCGTTTTCTTCCTTTTCTTCAGTCACACTCTCATTGGCTGGGTGGCTCATGATTCCTCCTCCACTTCCTAATGGACATCTCACAAAGCTTCTTCCCCTTCACCCTTAGCAACTTTATCTCATCCATTTCTTCCACTAGATGACCATTAAAGTAAGTTCTGCCAACTTTATTTGCTTCAGTCCTCATCCAGATCTCTTTGTGTCTTTACTGTCACAGTAAGTACTGTACAGTGTGTGCATCCTTGGAAACCAACTTGAGTCACCCTTGGGTTAGCTGGCAAAAAAAGATTCCCCTCTTGGAAAAAAGGGAATCAACATTCTCTTTTCCAGTCCTCACGTGTTCATTTCCTCTTTGACCTTTTCTTGGTGTCACCAGACAAGAGCTGCCTCTCCTTGGAGGCGTGCTTAGGCATACAAAGCAAATGTCTGAGTGTTATAGCTCTGATCAAGCAAAATCACAGAACCACAGAATAATTTTAGATGGAAGGGACTTCTGGAGGTCATCTTGTCAGATCCAAAACAGATCCACCTAGGTTGGTTGCTAGAGACCCTTTTGCAGGTGAGTGTTCAAAATCTCCAAATTCCACTAGCCTCTCTGGGCCCCAGGCCAATACTTGACCACTCTCAGGATGAAAAAGATTTTCCTGATTTCTAATCAGGATTTCCTATGTCCCAACGTGTGTCTCTGGCTTCTTAGACTATGATCACCCACCCTTTGAGAAGAGTCTGGCCCTATCTGTACCAGGAGGTGGCTGAAAACAGCAATAAAATCTCTAGTTAGCCTTTATGGTATTTTTAGGAGGAACTGTACAAGAGAGAGTACTGAATGTCTGCTCTAGCTCCCCAGGGTGGATTTGGACAGGGGCTGAGATTTTTGTGATGGTAGTCATAAATATCAAGGGACACTATTCGCCCAGATACAGACTGGAGAATGAGAACAAACATTACTAATAATAGTAAAGGCTCAGATATTTCTGTTTGTTATAGCCCAGACACTTCTTGATCTAATTATCACTAACTTTCCAAGAGGTGATGCTATTTCACATCTGATTCTTATAGGAAAAATAGCTGTAGAAAAGCTTGACTGAGTAGAAACTGTTTCTGTTTAAATTGAACAGAGGGATAATCTAAAAGAGGTCTGTAAATAAGGCTTTCAATTTTGCAAAAGCAGACTTTGAAGTATTAGGAATCCTTAAAAATACACAATACAGGAGAAATTTATTACACATTGTCTAATGACTACCAAAACAGCCATTAGTCTCTTTATAACAAACAAAAGCATTCTGTTGTAATTGCTGCTTCTGGAAGCTCACAGTCATTCTCCCTTCTACAGGCTATTTTAGTTTTCTGCTTTCACTTAATTTGGTTGGAATGTTGTTCAAAGCTTCTCTCAAAATGTATTTTTACTAAAAATGAAAAATATTCTTCTCTCTCTTTCTATCTTGCTTCCCTAAGCAGCAGATTAAAGTTTAAAGGCTGTATAATTCTTAAGTTCTTATAAGTTATATAAAAACAGGTGGTCAATTGGGGCACACCCCCATATTAAATCAGTGACCCCATTAGGGGAACTATCATTAGAGGTCCACCCCTATTAGAAATCAAAGAAGCCACCCTCCAGACTTTGTTTAGCTCAGTTACTCTCAGAACTCTTTTTTCCCCATCATCTTCCTGCTAAAAACAATGACTGGAAAAAGATCCATCTTCAGCAGAATCCGAGTCTCACAAGTTTGAGTGTGATATGTTAGGATTTCAGAAAATTACACATTTAAGAAAACCAAGGAAGCACATGATAAGAGTTTTGGAGTCTTCTCCGCTGACCACACTTGAGGAGGTGTTAGTTCAATCTACCTTTTCCAAGGACACTTCACGACAGGGTGGTAGCACCCAGCCTAAGGATAACATCTGCCCTTCAAGCCACCAGGCATGGAGGAGGTGCAGAGATGGACATGTAGGAATCTCTGAAGATTGAATCAACATATTTAGCAGTTTGAGTGATGGTGGTACCTCTTTCCCAAGCCTACAGAGCAGTCCCTAGATCACTATAGCAAGCCCAACTGGAGTAGAGAGCCAGGTGACTGAGGGGGAGATTGTAGATCAAGGCAGACTGTAGTCCAAAGTGATCGTGCTTTGCAGGGAGAATATCAGAAATAAGTCTTCACAACCTAATGAGAGAACAAGCTCTAATTAGAGGCAGCCAAAGTACCTCTGTAAGTGGGGAAGTGAACTAAGCTGCTGGAGCTCTGCAGAGGGTATTACTGTTGTGGCAAACCAAGGGGAACGCAGACACCGTTACAGGCTTATAGATTCCCACAAAGCAGCCAGTGCGGTTCCACTTCAGAGATTATTTGCTAAGGCAGGGAGTTTGAGTGTGTGTGTGTGTGTGTGTAACTGAGCTGCTCTGTGTATGTTTAAGAGGATCAGAAACATACGGGGTGAATGTTGCCATCTCCTCTGAAGCCGGCAGAAGGTTTGCTACCAGTTCTGTTTTGTGTTTGGGTTGGATCCAGTTGTTTTTCCCTGTAATGGATGTGAGGAGGCCACTGAGATCAGGTTTCGCTGGTGAAACAGACAGTGCAGGCAGATGATCCTGGGACAGCAGAAGCTGGAAAACAGGTGCTCTGCCTCTCTGATGAGCACAGGGCCAGGTTGCACCTGATTCAGCTTCCTGCAGGCCATCCCATTGCCTCCACAAGAGCCCAGCAACATTGACCTACCCTAACCCTGCTCCTTGCTTCTTTGTGTCCCTCCCAGGTCTGCTCATCCCACATGTACAACTCCTTCTGCAGGATTTATACCTTCATCCCTTTGCAGGTGATGCCTGTCTGACAAACCTGGGGAATGTTACTCTCTTTTCTCACCAGATGATACTCTGCCCCTACAAAGTGTGTTCATACCGGCAATATGATCCCTCCCAGGCTCCAAGAGAGGTTTTCACCTTCTCTAATGACATCCCAAATGTTCTCAGTTTTTCAGTGTGCTGTGCATTTTGGCCTGATTAGGCTATTTGTTCTGTTGTATTGCGGAGACAAGGAGTGGTCCTTAGGCACCGGAGAATATGTTCTCTCTGTATGCTGTAAAATAAGAGAAAATTTGCTCAGCTGGAAATGAAACAACCTAGAGTTCAAAACTCTCTTCTACTGACAGCTGTTTTGCATTTTCATACACTTCCCAGCCCTCAGTACTAGCCAAGGTCTCTTCTCCTAAGTCTGGAAGGCTCTTAGCTGTTTGTATGCTGGAGATACTGATGAGTCAAAGTGAGGCTGCACAAATACGTGGAGATTGGCAAAGCCATCCAGATTTCTGCCATTCAACCTGACTTATCCATGTCAGGGACAAATATGCAGCCCTGATTCCCTTGTCTCAGACTGCTCCATTCTATTTGGTTCCCAGGGGTGAGATAAAAACCATGGGTCCCCCTTGTCAACACTGTGTTGCTAGAGTCTGGTAACCCTTCCATACTGCCTCAGATGTCCCTCAGTAGCAGGTAGACCACAGTATGAATAACAGCCTTTTCTAAGTTTTATATCATATGGGGGCACTTTTTGCCAGATACGTATCTACCTATAAATGTGTATGGCAAAACTACTATGCAAGTGCTGCACCCGTGACTGTTTTTAAACTGTTTCCCTTTGAATTGGTATGTCTACATTGCCCTGAGCTGCTGTTCTGCTCCCCCTGCAATACGCATGCAGCTTTTGGAGGAGGTGCCTCCTGAGCATCGCTCCCCTCCTAGACTATACGCAGAGGTTGGTGGCTTGGGTTCCCACTCAGAGACTCCCTGACCTCGCTGGCTTTGGAGGATCAGCATCATGTTCAAGCAGCAGCCAGGCATGAGGAACTGCCGCAGCGTGCACTGATCCCAGCGGTCACTATTAGGCAAGGATTTGCTGTGCGCGTGTTTGTGGCAGAGCAGTGGAAGGCAGATGCCACGTGGCTGAGCCAAATTGGATAGAGAAGGAGATTAAATGGTCACTTATGGGTCAGCTTTTCCTGCAGAGGGTGGCTTGGGGCCATGGGGCACAGCTGGGCTGTCTAGAAGATGCTGCAGGGTTTCAGGCAAGGCGCTTTGCCAGTGGTCTCTTCTGAGCAGCAGGACTGGATCGCAGCAAAAAGTGGGTCTTTAGCCAGTGCCCATTCGTCACTGTTTGTACTGGCAGATCAATACTTGGACTGTTTCTCCTGATGGTGTGAGCATGGCTTGCCCAGCGCAGCCTGGTGATTTGCAGATTACCACAACAGGGCTGAACTCCACTTGCCCACTGATGAGGCCTCTGTACCTTTTTTTGATTCCCACACCAGTGCTGTGTGTCCGTCCACTGAAAAATACACTTCCATTTGGCTGGTCAACTGGGAGAGTCACCTGGTCGATGCAGGCTGACCTGGAAACATCCAAGATGTGATGTTCAAGAACTTAGGCCTGTTTTCATACCGGCAAAGGTATTTTTGGCTCCTAGGAACCTCGCAGTGGTAATTTCTGCATTACTTATTTCAGATCCAGCTTTCTTGTCTTGTGAAACCTTTTTTTCAAACACTTGCACAGGAGAAGAATCTGTATCTGCAGAATGACACAGTTGTATGAACGGAAAGCTCAAAGGGAAGAGGCTGCAGAGCCCTATTTGCCTTGTCTGTTATTTGCTTCCTGAACTTTGCACAGTACCTGCCAGTGGGCGGAAAGAGCTTTTTTTGGTGGCAAGAGGAAAGAAAAGAAGGTGCAGAGCCATTCAACTGGGGCAGGGAAACTGCCTCTGCAAATGCCTCAAAACTGTCTGGGCAGGGGATTGAGGATGCCATGGGCTCTGCCTCGGAGCCTAGGAGTTTACAGATTTAAATGAGTGTTTTGGATCCATGTGATCACTCTCCGACACAGGGATGTCGGAGCTGTGACTCTGTGAATTAGTAGTAACCCCTCGCTGAAGAATACAAGAGGTAAAGAAACCTTCCTCATCAGGGCAGCTGTTAAGCTGGGGAGACCTCCCAGCAAACAGCATCACCCTGAGAAAGAGGTCTGTCCTCACAAGTGCACAGAGAGCAGCACCTCTGCCTTCTCAGGAGTTAGGCTCTCCCTTTGTGCTAGAGAAAAATAGGGTGGACTGAAGGGTGGAGGGCAACAGAACAGCAGAGGCCACTCAGACAAGCGTTGCCCTACAGATCAGCGTTAGCAGACCCCAGGATCAGGGTCAAGGTAGCAGCTCGGTCACTGAGTAACAACCAGGCAACAACTCAGGTCTTGGGTTGCTTACTGGCTCTCAGAGGACGTAAGTAGCTATTCCCCATGGTGATAACTTGGCTAGAGGAGGTGCTTTTTCTAGTTCAGGTGGATATAGGAGGATGAGCAGCAACCCAAAGGTGTTGGCTTCACCTCCAAGCGTTGTAATCAAGCTGTGATCTTGGCACATCATTGAGGTGGCACTCAGCTCCGGCTTGCAGACACCTCAGTGCAAGTGCCGCAGTGTAGGTGTCTGCACGTGGACCGGGTGTCTAGGCAGTGCAAATCAAGAGCTTGACTCATGCACACGCGACAGTTTCTTAGCTGAAAACATCTCGAGGTAGGTAACTGAGCTGTGCCCCTTGTTACAGTCAGAGGAGCTGGAGAGCCAGACACCAACATTCACCCGGCTGACTCACCCTCCGGGCTCCCCTGACAGTATTGACTAGTCCTCCATCAATTTTCTGGGAACACAGATAGCCCGTGCACATAGAGCTGCTGCATCTGCATACACTCTGACGGGACCTGGTTTCTGCGCTCTTTTGTCCTGCCATAAAGTGGGACTAGAAATCTTCACTTCCTCTTAGCAAAGCTGTAAGAAATCCTCACTTGACTGCAAAACACCTAAAACCCCCTCCACAGCTAGACGCTCTATGAATACTAAGCATTAGCATTATTGTAAGTAGAGTAATTTTGGAACACAGGCAGAACATGGAAGAGTAGTAAACAGATGGAAGGAGTTGCCAAGTAAGGCCACACTGAAGTAGTGAGCAAAAATGAGTGTAAGAGACAGTCTGACATTTCTATAGAGAGACAGACACAGCCAGGATTTGAAGCATATAGTAATGAAATGAGGTCAACGAGGTGAGTTGCCTTTATTTGACCAAATTCTTTCCCTGTCTGGCAGTTCCTTATGTGCTCAGACTGGCACGTACTTCTCACTGGATTGTGAATTTTCAAAATAATTGCTGTCCAGCTCCAGTAGGCAAGACAGGAAAAATGGTATTTTTTATGGTGAGCTGCTGTATGGGAGAAAGAAGATTTTAAACATATCCTTGAAGTCACGGGGTTATACCAGTGCTGGGCTGAGCTGAACTGACAAGTACTAATTACTGAGAGAAAAATGACTCACTGAAAACCAATAATAATTGCCTTGCACCTAATTAAAATGCATAATTTGGAGTCAAATATGGTCTTGGCACGAGGGACACGCAGGATGTGACGGAGAGTCTTCAGCCCCACATATCTCAGAAAGAAAGAGGAGAATTCAGAACTCGTGTAAGACATACTCTGTTTTAATTAAGCAAAACCTGGAGACATGGTTGTGCTAAGCTATGCAGAAAGGGCACGTGACGTGCCCACCTCCCCCAGGCATTCCCCCGGCACAGCTCTGCAGGGCTGTCCTGTTTGCTGGTAACGACAAGGCTTCCCCGGATCCCACCGAGTCCGTATTTTCCCTCTCCAGTATCTGACTGGAATCCCTGGTGGAACCATCACATGGGGAAGGAAGAGCATTGGCAGAGGGGAGCTGTCTGGGTAAACAGAGGTGGGGGAAGCGTGTGACAGGCACTCGGAAAATTTGTGTCTGTCCTTACCTTAAAACTGGTAAGAAGTATGAAATCTATGTAGGGATTTACACATGCGTGGATTATTATGAAAGCTCTTGTATTGTAAGGGATTACATGCTTTTTAGCAGTATATACTACATAAGTAGTATTGAGGACAGGTGTTGTATGTACATGCATTACGAAGGAATAGTAAGCAAAAAGCAAATGATTATTAGTGTTCCTAGATGTAGTTTGAATAAATACACTTGGTTTTCCTCCTTTTGGCATCCAGAATCATCTTTTTCCTCTCCATAAAATGACTGGAGTGTGTAAGAAAAGCTGACCTGGCAGTGGTGAGCGCTCTCCCTTGTTGGATGTAAATGGCTCTACCACACTCCTGGGACATCAGAGGTCAGGGCAGCGGGCCCTGGTTCCCAGCTCAATATTTAACCCTGAGCAGGTTGTTTCCAACTGCAAAGCAAGACACACAGCATCAGTGAAAACTGCTTCACCACTTCTGGATCATTTTTGGAAAAAGATGGATTAGCCTTTTGGTTACTGTTACTTTAGCATCAATACGTTGCTAATTCCCTGTTATTGGCTCATTTCTGTTTGTAAAAGACAGTAAGATTCCACTGTACAAGTTCAAGACTTGTGTGGATTGTACTGTTCCCTAGGATGGTGGTGCCCTTCTCTTTGCCCCCACTTGTCTCTCTCTCTCTCAATTGCTTCAAAATTACCTTGAGCCCTCACTCAGCTGGTTCCCTCTGGATCCAAAATAGTAACAGCCTTAATCCAGGGGACTTCTCAAATCCTGGGGTCTGAGTGGGAGGCATGAGTGACTGCTCTGAGCAGCAAACCATTTATGCAAAGTGGTTCACTCTCTGAGCGGCATCGTTTAGGAAGGATGAGATTAGAAGGATATCACTGGCAAAGTGACTAAGAGATTTATCTTATTCATAGGCTTGGCTCGTACTTAAGGAATTTACATTATTGGGATTTTTCAAAATCTGAGCTGGCTGACTTTATCCTTCTAGCAGTGTCACAGATATGCAAGGCCTTTTTACCATTTCTAGTCTGTACGTTTCCGCACAGGTGCATTGCTCCCACTGCTTTCTCTGTGATTTTGTGCACACTCACCTTCAGCCATCAAGACTGGTACAGCCAGCCCCAAGCCCCTAAAAGGTTACTGTAAAGCAATTCAGTATCAAGACATTTTCCCAGATATTAAGTCTGTTTTTTTTTTCTTTTCCTTAATTAATTTCTTCCTGACTTACCAGTTAATACTACTGGGAAGGATTAGAGAGATGCATCTTCCTTTGACACTACCATGTTCAAAAATTTGTAAGAGAGAAGAGTCAGGTCCTCCTGAAACTGCTAGGTCATACTCCCTTGAAAAACAGAGCTTCCCAACACAGTGTTCCCCTCCTTGTGGCAGCTGAATCATGAGCAGAATTAGAGAAAATAGTCTTTTTAAAAAAGGTATCACCAAGGTTGAATAAGAGGCGGTGGATGTCACTGAAACATGACATCATCTAATCCACAGACCTTGTCTCAGTGTATCAGTGACTTTCAGGTCTCTTGGTGGTGTGTGTTCATGAGCAGGTAGAGGCAATCTAAGCCCATGCTAGCATAGTGAAGCACAATCTCAGCATTATATTTTTTACCCTTTCTGAGCTCTATTACCAGTGACCATGTAGTCAGGGACTAAGGCCAGGCCCTCATACTAGGTCTGTATGAGATGAATATAAACTGTAATTTCAGGGACTTCTTTCTTTACTCCTGGAGATTGCCCCCCAGGACAAGAGACAGATTGACTGTTTGGGGCCAGTCCAGTGGAGACCACTGAGTTGGCCAAGGGGCACATGGTGTGTGCGGAGAGGAGGAGGGAGTTGGGGTTGTTCAGCCTCGAGGGAAGAATGTGACAGGGAAATTACAATTACTGTTTTCTACTACTTAAGTTCAGATTATGGAGGATACAGAGACAGGCTCTTAGTGTTTAGGATCTTGACATCTTTTTTGGAGCAGTTTGTGCATGGAGTGGGGAAGGTTCTTCGGAAAAGATTGAAGAGTTTAGTGGCCTCAGGGACATAGGCCTCCTTCCTTCCCGCGCAACTTCCAACTCTGGTTCAGCATCAGGAGCAGTGCAGGGGCTGACGGGCCGCTCGCTTGAGGGGAGCTCAGCCGCGCACTGCGCAGGTCACGGGCCGCCTGTCCCCTCCTGCCCCGCTTCCCCCCGTGCCCCTGGCGTGCTCTGCAGCGCGGCCGTTCCCCCGCCGCCTGGCCCTACCGCTCACGGCGCCGGGATACGGAGACAGGCACTGTCGTGGCTTCGCTCATTTGCAAGCACTTGGTCCCTTCCCCCATGTCAGAGCTGCTGTAGGGTTTCCAAGAGCCCATCGGGGGCTGCAAACCCCGGCGCGGAGCACGCACGCGGCCACGTGCACGCGACGCTTGCCTGGCTTCAGAGGCTGATGTGCCTGCAGCTCTCAGTGGTGTCTCAGCCTCAGTCTCATTGACCTTTAAATGCCTGAGCTACCCCGGCGTGAGCACCTGCCGTAATGAGCACAGCCGGGCAGCGGCCTCACGAACGCCTTGTGCTCGGGGACCTTTCACAGCCGCTGTTGCCACGGGCGTCCCGCTCACGCCAGCCACGAATGCACGGGGTCAGTGTCCCCATCCTTCACCTGCTCATATTTTCAGATGGAATTAATGCAGAACTGGTGAAAATTAGAGCTGGAAAGCCTGTGCCTAGACATGTTCTTTGCTCCAAATCTTGTTTCCAAGTTGTCTCTCCTCCCTTGTCCAGCCTCCTCCCTCAGGCCAGGTGTCAGATCCTATCCCTGCTCCTTGGGGCTGGCAGCAGAGGGAACCAGCGGTGGGACCTTGTTCTCAGGTGCCCTCAGCTGCCGGGGCAGGAGCTGTCAGTGAGGTGTGTTTGGGTTGGCTGCCTCTTGCCCACCATCACCTTCCTCCCTGCAGGGCCTGGGGTCACTTCCTCCAAGCCCATCTTGCTAGCAGAGTCTGGCCCAGGTGCATCTCCATCCCCATCCCAACTCTGTCCTACCAGGGAGCAAGGAGGTAAAAACATCCAACAATGACAAAACTCTTCTTTGGCCATCTCAGTTTGCACCTGGTTATCCAGATCCCTCCTGCGTAACATCAAACCCTTCCTGCCCCCTTCCTCCAGCCCTCAGGATAATTTCCCTCTCACCAGGGTACCCCAGTGCCTCAGTGACTGTCACCTCAGAGCCCCATTTAATAGCACCTTCCTACACCCACCTTTCCCAGAGCCCTTCCAAGATCAGTACTGCCAACTCATCACACTTGTGGCTGTCCTCACAGGGGCCTCCTTCCCCTCTCTCACATTGCCTCCCCATTCCTCTCCTCTCTCAATAACTCTTGCAGCATTGCTCCCCAGTCAGCCCAGGCTTCGGGGATGGTCCTCCCAGGTCCCGTCCCTCCTCCTCCTCACCTTCCTCGCTGGCAGAAGCATGAGAGGAAAAGGCAAAACGTCTCCCTGCAGAGTGGGCGCGCTTAATTTGGTGTTTGTTTTCAGTTCAGTCTGCTCAGTCACTGCCTAATGGAGTTCAGTTGTGACGTTTACTAATAGAAGGTTAAAAAAAAAAAAAGATACATCTCTACCCCACTGCAGTGCCGTCTTTCAAGGGAAAATAACCTCCCTGTTTACCAGGGGTGCTGTTTTCTGCCTGGGAGGTGCAGCTACCAATTGGGTTTGTGTCCTTTAGTTAACGAAAGACAGATCTTCAACTTCCCCAGTACATTCGCCGTCCTTCAATATGAAATAGTTAATTAATAAATCTTTCTTTTTGATTTTTTTTCTCCCATTCTCCTGTACTTTCTCTACTTGGATCAGGCGCCACATCCAGCCTGCTTGTTTCTGGACAGGGCTTCCTTTCTGTGCTTCACGGAGAGGTTTGGTACTAGCTCTTCAGTTTGCAGAGAAGCCATTTTTCTGATTTAGGCATGGGCTTTGATTTTTACTTAAGCTGCCATGAAGAGAGGCACTAGAGAACGGATACAAGGTCTTTGGAGAGCTAGACCCAAACAGAAGTGTGAAATGTCACTGTGCTAGCGTGTAAGAAGGAGGAAAGTCTGCTAATGCTTTCGAGAAGCACAGTCAGGCCACAGGCTTCATTTCTCAGCCATCCACCTCACTGTGCTATTCAGCAAACCGCAAATAGTAACACCTCCCTCCTCCTTCCCTCCCTCCCTCCCTGTGAGGCGCAGGGAAGCAAAATTAACTATTGCAAAGCCCGCCTGGCACATCAAGCGAGCAGCCCAAAGGATACATCAAAGAGCCTTTCCACAATGTAAATTTTCACTTATGATATATTTTAGGCTTTTCACTAAAAATAAAATAAAATAAACATATGTATAGAGAGAGACAAGTCGCCTCCCAGTGCTCTGCGCGGCGCGCGGGTGCGAGGCCTGTTTTGGCCCAGCGCGGGCCCCGCTCCACGCGGCGCGGGCGACGTGGAGGAGCAGGAGCGGCCTCGCGTTGTTCTGTGGGAGACATAGCGCAAAGGGAAGGATTCTGGGCCGGGCTCGCTGCGCAGAGCGGCGCTGCCTTTCTGTGCCGCCGCCGCCGCTCCACCTGCGCGTCATGGCAGAGCGCGCTGCCAGGGACGATTAGGGAGATCCGCTCTCCGAAAGCACCAGCTTTCACGCAGCGCGCTCGTGGAACGCGGGCTTTTTTTTTTTTTTGCTGCTAAGCATGTCCTAGCTGAGGAGATTTCCATGCTTTTTGATGGGAGGCTGCCAGGAAGGGCAAAGCCAGCAGATTTTGTTGATGGATGCAAGCGCTGCCCATGCGCACTTGAAGCAAGCAGGGGAGTAGCAGCCTGTGTGAAATGAGGTGCGGTGGGAAGGGAGGGCGATGCCCAGGTGGAATCTCTACCCTTACACTTGGAAACCCACATTTTAAGTCTCTGCCCTGCCAGAGACTTCCCACACGTTCTCCGGTGAGTCAGTGCCCACATGCTGGCTCCTGCCGGGTGCCAGGGACCCAGTGCTGTCCCGTCTCCCCAAGGAGGCCGTGAAGATAAAGGCATCAACAATTACACAGCCTTCCGACAGTACGGAAAAACAGGACACGCACATGCCTGAGATAGCCGCTATTAACCTTGCCTTATTTTATATATTTTTACAGTTGCGGCAGATGTCTCTGCGTCTCCCTGGAGGGACGTGAGGTACTTAGAGCCCTTTCAGCTCAGGCAGAGCTGCCTAGAGGAGCTGATCTTTTAGGCGGCAGCTCTGCAAGGCTCCCTCCTCACGGGCAGCCTGATTGAAGTTGGTTGAGATTTCCCTGCCCTGAAAGTGAATTGTTTGTGAGAGCGAGGCTGGATTTCAGCAGCCAGGTCAGCGCCGGCAGCCACTCGCCCAAATCTAATTGCAAGCTCAGGGCATTAATAAGACAAAAGATAAATAAGAAAGGATGTGCTGGGAAGCCCTACAAGAGGAGGTAAGGATATTATTATTGATTAATAAAGATAATAATAACAGTTATTATTGACTTGCTGTTGCAACGTCAGGCACGCCAGCCGCGTTACGCTAATGCATGAGAATGGAGAGGTGCAGCAGCCGCTGCAAGCCAAGCAGTCAGCTCATTTGCTCTTGCCAAGCTGAGCAGAGAGAGCACATTTGTAAAATGCAGCCTGAATATTATAAGCTCGAGCGTCTTTTAGGATTTTCCTACTACAGTCAGCTGGAGAGCTGTTGGCAGCATTAGTGGCCCAGTGCTGGCTGCCCCAACTCTGGTCACACCTCTCAGCTCAGGCTCTGCATTTCCTCACTGGTTTGACTTCCTGAATATCAGTAGCTACATGGAGATCTCCTTCTGAGAGCCACAGGGCATTTGCCAGCTCTGACAGTTGCATTGTGGGGCAGGTGTTGGTAGCAGAGAACTGGTCCCTGGCAAATCCCATCTTCCTGCAATTTTCAGCTGTTCCCTTTGCCCTTTGTTTGTCCCATTTTCTGCAGTAGATGAAGTGCAAGTGAGATTAGCCAGCTCTGAGAGGTACAAGGTTGCTTAATGTGCTAGAGATAGCAAGGCACCTGCATAGCTTTGAATGAAAGCAAATGGAAAAAGGCTCCATCTTTTATTAACATCTGCATTTCCTACCATTAGTTCTGCATCATCTCCCCAAAGCCACAGAGTCTTGTGCAGAAAAGCTGGAAATCGAGTCTGAGGCAACCTGCTCTCAGCAGAGTGGCTCCTCATTGCAGTGTGTGTGTGTCTCCCAATAGTTTCTCAGGCTCTCACTGAGAACTCAGTCCTATCTCTGCCCCATCCTACTCTGTGGTGGGAGTCAGCCTGTTCTGTGTCAGGGAGAGCACCCGGCTGCTTATGGAGCAGTTCAAGAGCTAAATGTTCCTGTGGAAAATGTTATTTGCTTTCCTCTGCTTCATTGCCCCATGGTCACCTCTCCTCCTGGTCCATTTGCCAGGCAGATAGCTTTTAATTGGGGAAGGGATTGCAGCAGCTGCAGGCCTGGAAAACAAGAAATGCCAAAGCACTGTAAAGTAGCTCAGTGTGAGCACGGGAGCCTGGCTGGGCTGCCAGGCACCCCCAGCGCACCACAGTAGCGGGGCTGGACACGGCAGAGCCCCAGCAAGAGGCTTACACATCCACCCTGCACGCTGCACAGGTACGATTCTGGCCTCATCTATGAGGAAAACTGCTCATTTCCCACTGCTCCAGTCTGCTTCCAACCACACCGCTGGCCACCCTGCTCGAGTGTGTATGCGCGCGTGTGTGGAGGGGTGTTAAGCCCTTTAGAGCATGAAATGCGATCGCTTCCCTGCGTGCAGTGAGCTCGCACTGCAGAGGGAGGCTGAATTAACTGCACTGCCAGGAGAGGCTGATTGACGCTCAGCATCACAGTGGTGGGGAGGCAAATCTGCAGGGACGGGAACTTTCTCAGAAAGCTGAGAATCAGCTTGATCTGGAGGGGTTCAGCCATGAACAGATGGCTGGACATCAGATATCTCTGAAGGCATCAGAGCCTCATGTAGACCCCCGTTTCGAGGCCTGCACGACAGCCAGGATATGCTCCCAAGAAACAGTCCTGGATACCCAAGCTGAAGGAGCAGAGCTGAATTGGCTGCCGGCAGAGCCTTGGGGAAGCCAGCAGAGCAGTGACCATGGCACGTTTTCTCTGTAGGTCTCCCCATCCCTTGCAAATGCCTTGCAGACTACAGGACCATGCAAGCAGAGATGATGCGGTTGAGGCTTATGACATTTGCAAATGTATTTGATCCCGTTGCCATCTGCACATTTCTCATGCAACCTATAGGTTTCTTAGGCACAGCTGGTTTGATGGGACCATCTAGGGAAAGGGTGCCACAAAGGAATCTGCAAGGCTGTAAATTAAGGCTTGAGAGTTGAGACTGATCTGAAATGAAATTTAAAATTGATTTTTTTGAGATAGCAGGATGAAAACTGTGAAGACTGATAACTCATTTAACAGCTACTAATTTGAATATATGGTCAAAACCCTACAAACTCTTAATTTTCTATCAATTCAGCTAATCTCTCATTTGTAACAGGAATGTAACTGTGAATGTAGCTATTCCTCACAGAGAGATGTGCATACTGCCTTACAGTAAGGAAGCATCTTGCCTAAAATTCATTGCTTTTTGCTTGCATAATTGTATTTAAGATGTGCAACTCGTTCTTCTTGCCTCAGGATACTGTGCATGCAGAAAGCTTCCTTGATTTCAAAGAAACAGAATTTTATGAAAGAGGAATCTACTGAGGGCTACTAAATTCACAGAAACCACATCCGACTCATATTGTTGGATGCTGTCAGCATGCATAAAGGAAATACTGCATATTCTTTTTTTCCCTCCTTCCCCAGCCAGCTGCTTCTGGTCATTGCTGGAGACAGGATCCTGAACAACATGAATCCATGGCCCAGTCAAGAGCAGCTCCTCTTATGCTTTTTGATTACTCCTTTTCCACATTAAGCCCTGAATGCAGCATGTGAGCCTGGCTGGCCCGTTGGACTGCCTTGAGAACAGCAGAGCCGTCTCAGTAGAAGGAGTCTCTCTTTAGAAGAAGGAAGTGGCCAGTAGCTCCGTGCCACATGTCAGGGTGCCCCACGCTCCCCAGTCCAGGTGACAAACTGCCCTCTGGAAGCTGGGTCAGCAGAGAAGGGGCCTTCAGCTGCAAACCTGGCATGAGATTCCCCCTCGGTGGTGGTTTGGTGCAGGGGACAGCTTTTGCTGCGTGTCTCCAAGGTGTGACCCTCCAGGCTCCGCGGTCCGAGGCACACACCACTATGACAAATTACCCCATGGCTCTGCCTTTTGTCACACGGCTAGCGGCACCATGTCCGTGACACACACATGAATCATCTGCCCAGCGGTAGCGTACAGCCTCCTCCAGAATTGCTGCTGGTTACTCATGCACAGCAACGCTACATGCCAGCTTAATGCTCCGGGAATGTCATCTTCAGCTGTAGCCTCAAAAACAAGAGCGAGATGATTTATACCTATCCCATGCCATAACTCATTAGAGCTAAGATGGGCAAAAAGAATGGTGATATATTGACCCTTTCCCTCTGTAGAGGGTAAAGTTGCTCAGAGACTTTTACCAAGCACAAGGAAGAGCCAAAATTTCCACCCATGAGGAAAGTCATTTGAGCAAATCTCAGCAAGAGAGCAGGAGGCAGGACTGGGCAGCAGGGCCCCGGGCCCAGCGTCCAGCTCCTACCCGATTCACGGCCCAACACGGGAAAATGAACTGGGGCTCGTCTGCAGTGGAGAATTTCCCCACACACTAATCTGGTCTGGCAGGGGAGACAGAATGAGGTGCCAGAATGTCTATTTTTTTTTCTTTTTTATCCTCTTCTTAAATAGCAGTTCAGCTGATGGGCAAAACACAGTCTAGAGTAGCGTTTCAGGCAGCAGGAAATTAGTTCAGCTTTTACCCTCATTAGCTGATTGCCAGTAATTAACATTTTGTCATTAACTACAGATGTTTATGGCCTGGAAGAGAAGTTTGGGTGTCTCCACATTAGTTTTCACAAGTGCACTGATCATCTCCATTTAATTGGCTAGCTCTGCCTCAATTTCCCTATATGCTAACGGAAAAAATGATTATAATGATCCACTCCCATCCTCCATCTTATATCCCAGATTATAAAGGCTATCAAAGGAGAAGCTGCTGATTTTAGATATGGGTCTTCTTAGGAAGACAGCCCAGGTGGGCTCCACCAGTAACAGACTCCAGTACAGCTCATCATGAAGGGGCAATGCAAAACATGACCATGCTGTTCCTTTCTCCTGCTTCGACGAGCTTCTCTGGCTTTCTGGGTTTCAGAGCAAATCCTTTGATACTGCTTGTTTTCTCATTAACATAAATACATTCATGCAACAACCTCTTCTGGAGGAGTAACCCCTCAGTAACAAATTCATGTGTGCAGCCTGGCATTTCAGAGCAAGTGGATAACAAGCAATAAAGCCAGATGGAGTTTCCTTGGGAAAGCTAAGAGAAAGCCCCATCTCCCTTAGCCCCATTCCGCCTGGGCACTGAGCCTGGCCACAGCACCATGTTCTGTGGCTCTCCTCCTTTCCTATTTAAATTGCAGCTGCAAGGGTCCCTGAAAGTGTGCAAGATGATAGAGCTCAGTGCAAAAATATATTTCCAGGAAGCTGTTGTGTCATTGAACAAACAAGGAGCCTAGATTGGTAGGAAGAACTGGAGAATTGTGCCCAATACCCTGCCAGGTTCCCTTTGGAAGTCCCTCCCATCTTCCCTTCCTCCCACTGCTGCTGTGAGCCCCAGCGCTATCTGCTTACGAGTGTTTTCTCCATAGCAGTCACCACCTTTGGATGCTCTTTCTCTTGTGTGGGAATGTACAAAGCAAAGGCCAACAAGGGAGTTCAAAGGCCCTGGGGGTCAGCAGTGACACTTTCTTAGTGCTGCATGACTGCAGATCTCTTTCTGATGCCTCCATGCAGAGGTTTTTAGAGCAGCACCCCTCCCGGGTACACGCGCTGTGCTTGCAGGCTGAGGCACAGGGGCTCTGTCTGCGCCTGGAGAGGCTGCAGGGCTCGGTACAAGTGAACAGGGGTTTTCGGCAGAGCTAAGTGCAGCTCGGTGGTTTCGGGTTGACAGCTGCTCCCGGCGCGGGCAGAGATGTTGCCTGTGCCAGCAGCAGGGCACATGGAGGGAGCGCGGCCCCGTACGGCTGCCCTCACGGTCACAGCAGTCCCTGCAGTGGTTATATCACAGTGTGCCCAAGCTGCACGGCTCATAGGTGTCCGCATCGGGCCAGGCAAGTTTGCCAGGCACCAGGGAGAGCCTGTCCTAAGGACAGAGACATGAGGGTATCCACACTAGCCAGGCTGGGGCTTTTCAAACCCTGGTTAGAAGTACTGGGGTGGGAATCCAGGGACACCCTGTCCATGCTGAGATCTGGAGGCAGGAAAAATGCGGGTCTTCCCGTAATGCCTGGTCCTTGCCTTTTCTTGCCCTCAGACCTGCTTAGTTTTCTCTCCTCCCCTGAGGATGTCACTTGCTGTGTCTTTGGCTTTTCCTTTCCATGTGGCATGACCCAGCTGTGCAAAGAATTAAGCCCAAATCGTGATCGAAAACACCTACGGAAAATGCCACTAGGCAGAGAGTAGCGTCCCAGGGACAACCAGCAGCCTGTGTTGACAGGGAAATTGCTGTATCCAGATACATCTGAGGAGGAGCCCAAGGATCGGCCTCCATCAGGGCCAGCACGAGGTCAGAAACCACAGTCACAGCCACGCATAGCTCTGAACGATGACGAAGATGGGAGGATGGGGACACAGTGATGAAGGCCAGCAGGTTATCAGCAGTAACTCGCTGCACATTGCGCACAGCAGAGGAATCGCTGCCCGATGCTCTCTGCACCCCGGCCACACTAGGGGCACTGGTTGGTCCCAGTGGCTCTATTAAGTCTTGCTGAACTCACTGCTCAGCCTTTCAGCTCGGCCCTGTAAGCGCCGTCCCACTGGGGCGGCCGTGTGCCAGGCAGGAATCCCCATTCCCTGCCTCTCCCTCTGCTCTTGCCAGCTGAGCTCTTCTCACGCAGTAAAACCTTTGCGACACCTACGATATCCCTGAAGACGGACAGCTCCCAACTACTCCTTTGGTGGTTCTTCTGCCTCCTCTACTCTTTCACACACTATTCAGTCACCTGGGGGTGAAATAACTCCTTTGTAGACAGTGAGGGTCTAAAGGAGCCTAGAAATTGTGCTTTTCCTGCTAGTTAAATGTCTTCAAAATGACACGATCCTCCTCAAACTGTCTCAGTGATCACTGCCTCCAGTTTTGCTTCCCTCATCCTACTGCTCTCATATTAGGGCTCTGCAGACAGATCCACTGCTGCTTCCCAGCCAAACATATTTCTCTATTAACTAGATGTGAAATTCCAACTAACGTTTGTCCTGAGTCAAGATTAGCTTTGTCAGGAGGGTATCTGGGCAAGACAGAAGCCAATGAAGAAATAAAACTGAAAAGACTCTATTGAAGAAACAAATCCTAGTGAAATCTGAATGCAGGATGCAATGTAAGTTACTCTTTCCTGCAAAAAATAATACTTATTTTCTTCCACATGGAAGGACTTGGAGGAACAGAGCAAACTGGTCATCAGCAGAATTGTGCTGCTGTCCCATGAGAGGTGTAGTTCACTTTGCTTCAGACAACTGTTTTGCAGGATGAGGGACTAAATTTTCTGCCAGTGTCACAGTTTTCTGTCACAGTTCCCAGAATACCAGCATATTTCTGACAGCAATTTGTCTCCTCTCCACCCCGTGTGGATTCTCCATAGTGTAATTAAGATTTTAACTCAATCCATAGATTTTGTTACATTTGGGGTCTCTAGTAATGTTCCTCTTCTTTATACAGTCACATATTTTCAAGAAACATAATCATAATTATTTTCTTAGAACCCTCCATTCCTTGCCAAAGTTGTCTGAAATTGGCCAGTGACTTGAAGAGGGGGTACTGGGTGGGATACACAAGCCCATGTTATTAGTGCCGTGATGTGATCCCGTAAGCCCCTTTCCCTGGAAAACTATGTTAAAAAGGGGGCTCTAATATCTGATGAGACAAGGAGAGTGGTGATGGAGGGAGATAAGGCACACAGAGATGGCGGTGGTAAGAAAACAAGAGAGCCTTGGTTGCACAGGAGAGATGGAAAAAAGCAGAATTCAGCAGTGCATGAGACTGCTGAAATGACGGGATGTATCTGACATATATTGGTCAAGATATGCGCTAGATTAATGAAAAAGACTGCAGTTCTGGAGAAATGAGGATATTTCAAGTGTGACCGAACACCAGTTTGAATGCCTTGATGCTAAAATCCTATGGATGTCCTGGAGTTCAAGCTAGAGAACCGGACGGACCTTTGGCAGTCACTGGGAAAGCAGATGCAGGGGCTGGGGTTTGTGCATGCGTTTCTGCACACATTACTGCACAAGCACATAGTGCCTGGGGAAGGGCTTCGGGGTTGGACTGCCAAAGTTTCTCAGAAGGTTTAGACAAGAAGTTCTCTGGCAAGTGCTCAGTGTGCCAAAGAGAATAGAGAATGACTGTGTGACATGCGATTGCCAAGGCTGCAGTAATTATGAGAGAAATTCCTCGATTCTCTTGACGTTGGTTGTGTGGCTCTTTGGTCAGCAGATGGATACGAGCAAAACCATTTTGTTTGTGAGATCTTTGTCCTTCATTCGGAGTGTAGTGGCTTAGCCAGCATGAGAACTTTCAAGTGGGGACTGGAGAGGCATCTGGGACTTGGTAAGCAGAGATCTCCCCCATGGAGAAACACAGTCCAGTCCTGGAGCTAGATGTTCTAGCTGGCTCAAAACACACTTGAGCTGAGCAGATCCAGGGGAGAAGCAGGAATCAAACTGCTGAAGAGACTCAGAGGAAGAACAGTGTGAGCAGAGAGCGTGAGAACGGGCTGCGCGAGGAAGCCAGTTATTCTGGTCGTGTACAAGTGGGGAGCTGAGGTCAGCAGCACCATAGGGCCCTTGAAAGCTGAAGCAAGAGGGAAGGAATATGGCAAGTGATTAAGAGCCTAATTAACGTTCTCCCAAGGAGAAGGTGTGCACAACCGCATGATGCACAACACGTGGCTGGAAGGCAGCAACTATTAAACAGCAATGCAAAAACATTTAGGACAGAAAGCAAAAGTAAATTCACAGGCTTTTAAGGGGTCTTTTATAAACCTGATATTCTGCTTCTCTGCTATGCTGGGTGTAAAATTTTAGCAAGTCACCTCAATTCAGAGCTGGTGACACCTATAATTTCAAATATAACTATTTTTGGAGGGCAACCCAATGCATCTCTCCATATTTTTTCAATGGATAATTGTTTTCACTGTTAAAAAAAATCGCTTAATTTCTAGATTGTATCTGCCTCTTTTCATCTTCCATTCACTCAATCTTTTTCTGCATACCAGATTAAAAGATCCTTCCACTGTTAAAAGCCTTCTCCTGGTGTAGTAGTACTTAGGGATTGCAGTCATGTCATGTCTTCACCCTCTCTCCATCAAGCTAAGAAGATTAAGTTTCTTTCTGCACTTACCAAAAATGCAGGTTTTCCCAAACATGGACTCACAGTTCTGCTCTTCATCTCTGAATTTGTAGGAGGGCAGTGTGAAGTCAGGTGAACTCCACATGGTCCAGATGAGCAACCTAAACTCAAGACATGAGGATGAGGCGTAGGCTTTGTCTGAGAGGCTGATTGCCCAGAGCCTGGGCTGGGGACATGGAGCACAGTGGAGTTTGGACTCTGAGACCTCCTACACCCTTTGTCCCCTTCCAGGATGTATTTACAATAAATTGAGGTTCAAGAGCGCTTCTTAACTTGCCCAGTTTACAGGGTCTCCTTTCTCTGTCTGGCAGTACTTGAGTTAATCTTGTACTTGGAAGTTCACTCATTTGCAGAAATTTGTTGATTTCTTGTGTATACTTCGTTAAGGAAAGGCCCATATGTCCTGTCTATTCAGCTAGCATGAAGAGGATTGACACAAATGAATGGTGCCATCCACAGCCTGATCATATTTGGCATCCTTGCATTTGGCAGAGGCAGTGGAGCTAGTTTAAAAAGAAAGAAAGAATAAAAATGCAAGATGCTGTCAGCTCCGCTTTCCTAGAGGCCTTATTAGAAAGTATGTTTTAGGAATCTGCTCAGCATTTTTGTTATTTGATCAAGAGAATCCATGAGGGCTGAGTGAAGCAATCTGGACGGAATAAGAATTGATCCAAAGCTCAGCCTGAAACTTACTGAAAGTCTGTAAGTTTGAACAGACTCCTGTTACTGTAGTCTGAGAACACGCTGTCACTGCTGCCACGGGGAGCGGGAAGTGGGACAGGCCTTTGTGTTTTGCATCAGAAGGATGTCCAATTCCATGTCTTTGCATGCTGTTGTAGTCTGTGAAACATGAATCCCTCACTAGCTGATATGATTTATGCATTCAAAGCCTTTTGTCCTGGGTCCCCACAACTTTTTGCCCTCCATTCTCTGGTGTGTGTCAGGAGAAAAAGGTCCTGGTATCCAAACTCTGCCATGAGTTTGGATATCCTGAGAAGGTCTTTCTCAGAAAGGATGACAGAGAAGTACACAGCGAGGGAAAACACTAAGGGAGAAAGCAATTTCAAGCTTCAGAGGGGAGGAAGGAGAGTTGGTGGCGGCTCGAAGTGATCCTGATGTGACCAGAACAGGCCTGTCAGCTACTTGGGGACAAACACGACGCACTGCCTGAAGCAGTGTTAGTCAGAGAGATGTGTCCCACCTGCTTCCAGTCCCCGGTATGATGTTAATGCTTGCATTTAATTCCAGAGGCCTGTTATTGCTCAGAGTGGCAATGGCCAGTCCCGCTGGTGGTCATGAAAATTCTTACGGTGCTTTTTGAAAGGGCATCCAATATCCTGGCCATGCTCCAGGCCGAGGAAATCACTGTTCTTGCAGTCTGCCTAGATCTCACCTTGGGGTTATTAAATTGTTGTAGGCCTGCCAAGACCAGTGGCATTGACAGTAAATTACCACTTTTAGAGGCAGCCTACTGCCTTCCTGATTTGGACACTAGGCTGCCACATTTCCAGATACTCAATGATGTATGAACACCTTCTACTCAGGTGTCACATAGGTGAATTGTACACTGAGCAGAAAATACCAGTTTTTTAGGTGGCTTTGGACTTTGCACAGCAAAAATCTTCTTTCTCAAGAGGTAATGGTTCAATGGCAGCCCAGGAAATGTGTCCCCTGTGTGATGGAGAAGTAGTTGCAGGATTTTATGCTTAATACATGAAGCTCAGTAGATATAAAGGTACACGTTAATGGTGGAGTTAGGCAGCACCACGAATACTACATGTGTAACTGCAGTCAAATACCCTTTCTGTCCTGCTGGCACTGCTGAAGTGAAAGGCCTTAGGTGTGTTACACACTGAGCTGACATTCAGAGACTTAGTTACATACAATGTTCAGACTAAAAACTATTAATCCTTATGAATTCTAAGGAGTTTAACAAGCTGTCTGTCTGTTTGGTTATAAATCCCAGCTAAATGCTTTTACAACAGTCAGTCAAACATACAACGTAACACTGGCTAAATTTCTCAATAAGCAACAAGATTATTAGCTGTCTGGCCAGCAAGAGTGGATCAGAGCGCTTTAGAAGTCACCTTTCCTGTGGTGATGATAAGCCTCACATTGTGTCACACCTGGCTTCCACAAAACACACAGGATAGGCAGGTTAACCTCTCTGAAGCCGTGGATGATCACCTAAAGTCTTGGGGGACCCATGAGGACTGAATCATGAAGACTGTAGGAAGGACTATTTAAGTTAATCTTTTCCCACTGCCTTTTCCATATGGAAATCACAAGTGCCCACAGTCTATACATGTTTGGATTCCTCTTCCTTTTTGCACCTTAAAATAAAATAACATGAAAAATCCGTGAAAACACAAGCTGTAAAATACAAGAGAGGGAAAAAAGGAATAGAGGGAGAATTGCAAACTCTTCAGCTTCCTCCCTTTCCAGATACCTGCAGCAGTACTGGAGGCCAGCACAGCAGCCACCAGCACTGTGGCTCTTGCTTACCAGGTCTCCTGAGGGCAGGGAAAACCTCAACAAAGGCCAGATTGCGTTGGTTGTTGATACAGGAGTGCGATAATAAAATCTGCCTGTGGTATGAGGTTCAGAGGTATTGGCAATGGAAAGAAGAATATCAGCTTTGCATAACTCCAGTAATAAGAATGGGATGAAATGAAGTAGCATTAGAAGGAACAGCCTGAACTTCCAGTATTGCAACTGAAAATGGCAAAGTCAGGTGCAGCAGGCAAGGCATTTCCTGTAGATGCAGGTAAATAATGTTGGCCAAGGCAATTGGACAGAGACAAGCGTCTGTGCTGACCACGGGCATGAAGATTAGAAGAGAGGAAGCCACATGTTCAGTGTAAGAAAGAAAACTCTGGAGGAGAGATGATTCTAGTTCTGCTAGAGGTGACAGACCACAGAAGGAATGAATGATAGAAGCTAGTGAGCAGTGCTGGTATTTAGTGAACAGAAGATAATGCCTGTGAGAAGAGCGTTTCCAACCAGCAAAATAGATTCCAGAATCGCTTTGCATAAGGAAAAACAAGGACAAGAAATCTACTTGTAAGAGGTCCCTGGCTCCTTTCTTTGAGACTGAGGCCTGCCTTGGAGTCATGCAATTTGATCTATCCACATTCAAACTCTTCCCTATAACAAAAGTAATTTCAAAAATGTCCCAAGTAAATCAGCCACCATTTTAGATTACTATCTGTAATTGTTAAGTTTGTATACTAAAATGTATATACTGTCTGTATTACAATTCTCCACACTCACAGCACACAATTCCTCAAAATAATAAATAAGGTGGCTGCAGATAGGAAGAAGCTGCCATGAAGTTTTACCTGAAAGAAGAGGATCTGATATTCCAACATTCACTATAAAATCTTATACAGATAGCTGATGAAGCTGTGCTGGAACTGTTTGTTTTAGTCATTCAAGACTCATGCGCTAGCAAAAATAAAAATAACTTCAAGCTTATGACTATTTCATCATCTCTGTTTTTTTCTCCCTGATCAAAAACTAGAGCCGTAAATCAGACAGTTCATCATTTCAAATGTAGATAAAGAAATGTTACCGTAAACCATAATCAGAATAAAACTCCCTTTGAATACAACTTATTAAATATTGGAAAGGTCTAGATCTCTACAAATGCTCTTCATCATTTTAGAGTAGCTGAGCCTGCTGTCAGCAAGCACATAAAACATGCTGAGATTTGTTCTGGTCCAAGCCCTGCTTTCATGTACAAGGGGAAGCAGCAAGTACAGGCACCAAGACCTTGCCTCGGCTTTGTCTCAGTTCTTACGGCTTTGGGGAAGACGCCTCCATCCAGAATTACCTCCAGGAACCTCACAGCCCCACAGATCAGGGTCCAGAAAAGGTGACATTAACAAAGCTGAGCATGGAAAGAAGTGGCCAGGCTTGTTGGTACAGCCTGGAGCAAAGACAGGGCTCCACCAAGCCCAGAGCCAGCTTCATCTGCAATACTCTTTCATCCTGCAAGCGCTGTAGAAGGTCACATCAACTCTTTGCACTTCAAAGCCTCCTCACTCGGCGTTTTCCTGTAATACCCCGGCCCTATTAAAATCCTATGCAGGCAACTGCCCACCCGTCCGCCTTGCTGGAGACCCTCCCGGTCCTGCTGCATGACCTGCTTTGATGTGGGCCGGCCGGCAGGGCCTTCCCAGCGCCCGGCAGACCTGCTGCAAGGGCAGCTGTGTTCAACATCAAAAACTGACTCCCAGCCCGCTCTGTCCTGGCCCCAGTGCAGGCAGCAACCCCCCCCCTCCAGCCCAAACACAGCCCCCGGAGTGGCTCTCGGAAACAGCCCTCAGTTCTTCACCGCTGAAAACTTAACGGGGTTGAATACACTCTCTGAGCGACCTGCCCTGAGACTGTGCTGTAGAGAGGCATAAATTACCCTGCTCCTGCCAGCTGTACTGGGAGCATTAAATGACTCACTAGGCTTTTCTGCCAATTTGGGTTATTTTTATTAATCTTTTTTATTATTATTTAGCCTGAAAAAGTGTTTTTCATATCCTCTTGTCTGCTTTTAATGGAATGCATTTAGATTTCTTTCTTCTTTTTTTTTAGCCCAAGATTAAGGCATGGTTTTCTGTTTTTAAACCTGGGCTGGTCATTATCTCTGTCAAAGTTTTTGGTATGTCTGTTTTTTGGGGGTTTTTTTCTTTTCTTTTCTTTTTTTTTTATTGCATACTTTAGGGAGAGCAAGATTTGAAGCAAGAATAGACTTCTTCCATTCCATCACTGTACCTGCAATGAAAACTGTTCCTGTTTGAATTTAATTTATCACAAAGGTGCCTCCTATTTCTTCTGTGGCAGCTATCAGAGAAAATGCATTACCCTATCAGCTTAAGTGGGGTGGTTGTAGCCACATGTGTAGGAAGGAGCATTTTTTTTCTAGAATTTTTCTGGATTTTATTTCCCCAGTATTTTTCTAGAAGGTCATTTTGCCCAAATGCTAACCTTTTTTTGCTGAATGTCTTTCAAAGACAAAATTCTTGTTCCTGGGATGAGGGGCAACATGGGATGAACAGAAGGTGAAAGCGGCTCCTCAGGAAAAATGGGGAAGTCCAGTCAGTATGAAAGATGTTCATGTGCTGCATTTTTAGGAAGCCTCTAGGTGCACTCAGCTCTGGCCTGGGGCTGATGCACCTTTCCCGTGGAGCAGAGGGTCTTTCAGGGGTCTCCACGAGCAGCAGTGCAGCCCTCACTGCCGACCTCCATAGCTCAGAGAGGTTTCATTCCCAGCTTCTCCTGAAGCTTTGCCAGCCTTAGTGATGGAGACGTATTTGTTATCAGACAGGGATTGCGCAGCATTTTGATCATCCTTATCTAATGTATTGATTGCAATTACTGCTATTACACTGCATATCCAATTAATTAACAGTGGCTTCCCACTTCTGGCTGCTCCCAGCCCATCAAATGCATCAGCATTCACCCGACAGATGCTGACGTTGGTGTCACTGATCCAGACAGCAGGGCCCCTGCGTGGCTCTGGGGCACTGTGAAAAGGACAGAGGAGACATGCAAAAGGACTATGTTGGTGGCAACATTAGCTTTGTCACAGAGAATAGTGAAATGACCCATTGTGCCAGAAGAAATGATAGTGGAGGACACTGAACAGCAAGTCCTCTGGTGGGATGGAGCATAAGGCTCTGGGTACCCAAGTTGTCCCTGTCCTGGGCCTTCATCCTCCTCGTAGCCCTAGTTCCTTTGTCTTCCTCACAGCACCAGCTCCCTCAGGCTCAGCCGTAGGCTTTGAACTTCCTCCAAATTGAGGGCTCAGCACCAGCTGGACAGGAGGCCTTGAGAGTCTTCATCTCTCCTTCACTGTCAGTTGGTTTCTCTCTGTGAAATGCTTCAGCCTTGCCAGGGAAAAGGCACTGCGAAAGAGAGCGTCCCCCTGTGCGTCCCCTCCGCACTCACAGCCCCGCAGTCAGTATCGAAGCCCGTGTGCCTGCACGTCCTCTCTCCTGCATTCAAAAGCTGTCTGGATTTTCTGCCCATCGGCACTCATGTGGCAACCAAAAGGACAGAGTTTGATTTTTGGAGCTGTCGATTCCTTTCCTTAATGGAGGCCAGGCCTTCCTCTGCCTTCCCTCTCATCCAGGGGCACAGCTATCCCTTCAACATTCCCCTTCTCTGCTGTCCCCTCCTTTCATGTCTCCTTGTGATAACTTTTTTTTTAAATATATTTTTTGATATCTGATAACCTGTTACTATGACAACTGGCCTCTGTTATGACATTGGTCTTGAAACAAGCCCAGTCCTCCGGTTTTCAAAGTTCCTGCACATCTTAAGTGGTCCGAGGGCTGCCTTTGTGCCCTCCATCCATGCCCGGCAGGTCTCTGAGGCTGAAAGGAGGCGGCTAAAGTTTCCCTTTAATGAGGGCAGGAGAGAGCAGTGGGTGCCTGGCTACTTTTTATGTATTAGCGACTCAGAGAGAGATTAAAGGAAAGAGGCTTCACTGAAGGATTAGCAGATTTGGGTATTCAACTATCTTTTTAAACTATTATCCCCTAATTACGAATTTGATGAAAGTTCACTTGTCAAGGGATTAGGAAAGAGTCAGATGCAGCACTTGGGCTTCTTGGGCCAGTGCTTGCTCCAGGGAAGATTTCCATATCACGGTTTTGTTTGCTCTGCTGTTTCTTGTTCAGGCTGGAGAACGACACAGTTAATGGGGGCTGGGATCTTGGTGCTGGCTTTTCTCCTTCCCTGAATCCAGGGAAGGAGATTCAGAGATTCCCTCTACCTCATCTTGTACACCACGACTGTGACCTCTAGGCCAGTGGTTCCCAAATTAGTGGTCACCTTAGCCATTGGTGTTACCAACCCCTTGGATACCCTATGATTTATAGAAATAGGGCTATGAAACAACCACAGAAATGAATTAGGACATGGACCCTCCATGAGAAAATCCATGCCTGGATGCAACAGGACTAGAAAATGTCTTCAAAAAGATAGCTGGGAAGTCAGTGAAAAACTGGTGTCTGTCAGCAGCAAAGGTAGCACAAATCTTTTGCTTTTAATTTCTGTGCCAGGCAACCTCTTCAGAAAGAAGCAAAAGACTGTCTCCTGCATCTGATCCCAACCAGTCACTAGCAGGATCTTAACACAAAACACTACAAGATTTAGGGGGTGCCAAGGGCAGAGGGTGGGCTAGGTTTCTCAAATCCATTTCTATATGGATTGCCTCTGAAACACACAGAAAGAACAAAATTAAGTTCTTCTCATTCATAGGCCTCACAGAAAAAAAAAAAAAAAAAGTGAAGAGTCAGCATAGCGGGTAATTCCCCCCAGACAGAGCTAGTGGCAGAGTGGCCCCTCTCCCACCTGGCATGGGCTGGAGGTCGGGCATGTCGGCAGGTCTGTAAAATCTCTGCCCGCAGCAGGGCCTCCTCCTCGCTCAGGGCAATTCTCGCTACTCCTCAACCGCAGGTTGGTTTGTAAGTCTCGGCTGAGGAGCAAGGTCTGTGAGTAATAAAAGGTGAGGGCTAGAAGTAAGTGTTGTCTTGCAGTTTTTCATTTTTTCCGCTAGGTTTATATTCCTGTGCAGCAAGTCACAGAGTCTGGAGATTAACATTGGGAATAATGAATAAATATATGAAAAGCCATAAATTTCTATATTTAAACAGAAATCCATTCCCTCTGGGGTTAGTTTTCCGACACAAAATACCACAACAGCAGTGCCAACTCTCCCCACCTCTTAAGGAGAAGGTTTTTCCTGCATGCTTCTGTAATATTGGTCAAAGTCACCCTTTACAAGGATTTTAAGTCACCCTCTTGCTGATTTAAACATTTCACAGCTTGGAAGGCCTTAAATGAGTTGTGTATTATGAACAATAAATTACATCACAGCGTGGGCAATTGGGTTCAGCCTAAACATGAAACACCACTTTTCCTGAGTCAGCAAGTTTGCCTGGGAAGCTTTTAAAGCCATTTGTGTTTAAATGTCATCTGCACAGTGGATTTGGGGCTGTCTCTTCAAAACCTGCGGTTATTATGGTTGCCTCCCCAACAACAGCAAGAGCAAACGGGATTTTAGTTACCCACGCTCTTTTTGCCAAGGGGGCTATTGCCGTGTTCATAGAAGTTTGTTGTCATCGTGGATGACGTACAGGATTATAAAATACGCTGGGCATCAAGGATGCTCAAGGAGCAGAGCTCTGCACTGGGTCTGGAGGCCTGGGTTTGACTCTTAAAAGTATATTTAATCCCCTGAGGGATCTGCCTTTTCCGTTCCTCCATTTCCCCATCTGTATAATGACAACAGCAGCACGCCCCTCTGTATAAACTGCTATGAAATAATTAATGGAAAACACCTTTCTGAGGATGGACTATATTTTCTATACAGTGTTAATACACACTGCAATACAAATTGTTCAGTAGCCTTGCATATAATTACATACTCTCCTTAATTATTGAATAGATGCTTTAATAAAACATGCAACAAATAATTCAAAATCTATTCGAAGGAAAAGATGCGCAAAACATTCCTGTAAATATGTACAAAAAGATAATTTGTGTATTATTTAAAAAACAGAGCAGTCCTTTGCTCTATCTATAGAAAATAATTGAATAGAAAAATATTGAAGGTAGTAAACAGAAAATTAATAATTCACATAGTATTTACAGTCACAGCACACCACACTTTCTACCAAGTGCCTGTTCTCTTTTCACCACTACACTGAAGAAATGCTGCAGTCTGAGGCCGTTATGGCTGGGCACGTTTGTGAGCTCGACTTTGTGATGGGAGATTCTCAAGTCACCCAGCTGTCATCGTGGCTGGCCAAAACCTGCCAAGAGAGGGAGGCAGCCCTTGACTAGAGGCCTGCGATGTTTTAGCACTGACCTGCTGAGTATTGTATAATCCGTTCCTCATTTAAAAAGTAACGATCTCATTTACATTCTCTGCATTCTGCCCCATTACCACAGACTGAATTCAGTTTATAGCACATAGAAACTAGTCCTGTAATGGTCAGTTTTGGAGATTATCATTCTATGTTAATATTTACTTTGCTCCTGACTTGTCTGCAATTCTGTTGATTGGCCAGTACCAAAATCTAGCCATTGCTTAGGAGAAATAAGAGGTAACTTGGGGTACTCATGTAAGGAGAAAATGCCAAAGTAGCATTAGAAAACTGGCTCCTATGGGAAGTTGGGTGAATCCCTCAGAGGCAAACTGGAGTCATTCACCACAATGTGCAAATTAAAGAGAAAAGGCGACAATTTATTCTGTCAGCTCTCCCAACCCCCCCGCTGGACTCCTACTGGATACCCATATGGGTACTCCTTGGTACCCATATTCAAGGTACTCATCTCTGCCTCCAGAAACACAGGGCAGCGTCTCTGGAATAGGACATCCCTGCTCTTATCCCTTGTGTTCAGGCTTCTCCTCTAATGAAGCCTGTGGTCAAAGCCTAAGTTTCAGCCAGAGTCAGTGTGGACAATCCTGCAGGACGGGTTCCAGACCTGAACTCAACAGCCCTGCACCGCTTCTGTTACAGTCAGCTCTAACTTTCCACTTTTTCTAACAGCCCTGTCCAGGACAGATCTCTCAAGTTTGGAGAATTTAAAACATCTAAAAGCTTTTTTTAAATAAAGGGAGAAGGTCTTCTTAGAGACTCTGAAGAGTTTTTCTAAAGTCTAGATTTCTGTGGTGTCCCATCCCTTTCCTCAGATCTGAAAATGAAATGCTGCCTTATTTTCTCAGAGACTTATCCCAGAGCTGTCAGATTCTGCTTCCTTTCTGAAAACCCAAAGCAGTCACAGCACCAGTTTCTGGGTCTGCTGGCAGGAAAAACAAGCGTTTTCCCTTTCTACGCACTGGTCTAAATCCCAGGCAGCAACTGCCCACATGGACAAGGAAATTCTGAGTCTAGGAGACATCTGTTGCATGAGGGGTCGGGATGGTGTCCAGAGACTTTTGGGGGAACCGGGAATTTGGTGGGATGCGGTTAGCAGGTGGCTCTCCAGCATGGGCTGGGTCCAAGGAGAGGAGCAAGGAAAGAGGCCTTCAAATGAGAGCTAGGAGAGATATAAAAATGGAAGGACGGAGCCGCTGCTGAGCAGGGGAGAAAGAGCAGGTTTCTCTCGCGCTCCCTCCTGAGAGCCCCTGGCTGAGAGCTCTGCAGCAGGGGCTCGCGCGGTGCTGTCAGTCACCCAGTGCTGCGGGGACGCCACGTGCTGACGGCCACCCTGCCAGCACCGTGCAGCAGCGAGGGGTGGCGAAGGGACAGCAGGCAAACGCGGCTCTCGTCTTCCTTGCTGGCGCTTGTGTGACCCAGTGCCTGCTTCACAAAGATGGGGATATCATCTTCAGTTCTGTGATGAGATTTTAATGAGGCAATTCTTGTATTTCTGCTTTACATTTGTTGAATGCCTGGGTGCAGATAAGAGGCCTTGCACAAGGATTAAAGCATTATCAAATTTGCCAGAAATGGCAAACCAGAGCTGTCATCCTCACTTCCCACCCCAAATCTCCTACAGAGGCTCTGGCAGCCATCTTGCTCCAACCCCACCACAGGGATTTTAGAAAGCAGTGGTTGGATAGCTTATAAAAGACAACTTCTGCTGATCTGTGTTAAGAGCATAAGATCAAAGGAAGAAAGGCAGCCATGGCCTTCACTGCTCTTGCTCTGCCAGATGAAGGCTCTCAGTAAAGGTTAGGGCTGTAGACCCCACTCCTGCTCTTGCACAGTAAAAGCTGATGGAGCCAAGGGTGACGATGAGATTGACCATCCACTGACACCAGTGGGGACTGACCTTTAAGCTGTTACAGGAAAGCATGGACAGCCTGTGTTATCACTAGGGTGGAACATGGACATGTCAGGTATGTCCTGGCAAAAGCTGCTTCTTTGGTTCACTTCTTACTCATTTCCTTAGACAACCAGAACCATAGCCTAGAAAGCAGAGGAAAGTCAAGTGATGAGATCCACATGGAAATATCTGGTATTTTCAAGTCTCCATGTCTTTTCTCCACACTTTTTGCTGTTTGCTTGGGTGAGGTCCTCGGTCAAGGCCTTGCCTTGATCATGGGGCAGATTAGGGGTTGACCTGCTGGAAAGCGGCTCTGTGGAGAGGGATTTAAGAGTCCTGGCTGACAACAAGTAACCATGAGGCAGCAGTTTGCCCTCATGGCCAAGAAGGCCAGTGGATCCTGGCCTGCATCAGGAGGAGCGTTGCCAGCAGGTCAAGGGAGCGGATCCTGCCCCTCTCCTCAGCTCTCACCCCAGGAGAAGAGGGATGTGCTGCTTCTAGAGAGGGTTCAGCGCAGAGCAAAGTGATTAAGGGAATGGAGCATCTATCTTATCAAGAAAGACTAAGTGAGCTGGGCCTGCTTAGCTTGGAGAAGGCTGAGAAGGGATCTGATCAATATGTATAAATACCTGAAAGGAGAATGTAAAGAAGTTGGGGCCAAACTCTTCTCTGTGGTGGCCAGTGACAGGACAGGGGGTAATGGATATAAATTAAAACACAGGAAGTTCCACCTCCATGTGAGAAAGAACTTCTTTACTGTGAGGATGACAGAGCCCTAGAACAGGCTGCCCAGAGAGGTTGTGGAGTCTCCACAGAAGAGCAAATATGAGGGATTAAGAGTATTAAATTTAGCAGTCCACATGTGATTGCTGTAAAACGAAATTTTGGTCTGACCCTTGTTCCTTTGAAGACTACCAATATTAAGTGTTACCCCCAGCCACCATCGTAAAGACAAGAGGAATGCTAAAGAACACCCAGCCAGCTGGTCCAGGTGATGGCCATCCCAGACTAGCATGGGAGAAAATTTAACAGACATGTTAAATGTCTAGTGGCTTTAGAGGCAATGTCATCTCCTGTCTAAAAGACAAGGAACTTGGCAGATGAAGTCTAGGCAGGACTCTAGGAAATGGAGGCTGATCTCGCTCTGTTGCTGATCTTTTATACAGCCTCAGGCAAACCATTTCCCTGCTATGGCTCCTGACCCTGGTCTGTCTTATTAATGTGATGGTCACCCCTGTAGGGCAGGAGCAATCTTTTACTATTTATCTGTTCAGATTATTAGGAGAAAGCAGCCCATCTCCCAGGCAGGGTCGCTCATTGTGCCTGCAATAGAGACTCAAATTGGTGATAATTATGTCTATTATGGAAAAAAATCCATTCCATTGTGTATTTTACTCTGCATATTTGAAGCTGTTCCATTTACAAACACCTTCCATGTGTCATTCTACTTACTGACGCCAACACAGATGGTCCAATTATTTATTAAT
>NW_010579893.1:204026-221751 GCF_000705375.1 Tinamus guttatus | reverse complement strand
GGAATAAGTTTTCAATAAGAGAGGTTCCCACTGCAAATTAAAAGCAGATTCTTCCCCATAAGGACACTCAAACACCGAAACAGGGGGTCATGCCCAGAGAGGTCATGCCATCTCCCTCCTTAAAGGTATTCAAGACCAGACTGAGTAGAACTCCAAGAAACCATGTCTGAGCTCAACCCTCCTTGTCAGAGTTTGGTTCTGAACTAAACAACCTCCAGCCCAACCGAATGGTCAGGGCTTCCAAACAAATGGTCAGGGTCTTCACATGTCCTGTCAAGAGAGAGAGAGGATTTGTCTGGCTCGGCAAAGATGAGGCTAAAGGGGATCTAATCACAGTCTAAAACTTTCATAAGAGGAGTTAAAAGAGCAACTCTTACAAGAAGCAAAATAGAAATGGCCAACTGGGAGGTTTAGGGAGAACATTAGAAAAACTCATTCCTCAGAATGGTGGCAAAGCCCAGAGCCAGGTGCACCCCAAGAGGCAGAGGACATGTATCCTCAAGTTGTCCACATTCAGACAAACTAAGCAACATAGTGGTGGTAACGTTCCTGCTCTGAACTAGAGACCTCCAAGCTCTCTTCCCACCAGCACTCCTCTGAAGATCTATGTTTATGAAAATGCAAAACAGGATGAGAGATTGGCATTCAAACTTTATCTTGCTCATCAATTTCATACAAAACACCTTCTCCACTTCATTCTTCCTGTCTATTAATGAAGATCCTTTCTCTTGGAGAACAGAGCTCTCGAGCCCAGAGCACTTGAGACACCTCAAAGCAGTACTGCAGTGGGTATCCTGAGTGAACACACCTAAGCTGGAATTCCCCTTCCGACTCAAGCACTGCTAAACATGCAAAAAATTGCATAACCAAGTGACAGCAGCAGAGCTTTGGCAAGACATCTGTCAATCTATAAATAGAGCTCAGCTATGTTGTCCTTATAGTAGGGCTTTGATGCATTTGAGGGGAGTGTTTTTCCCCCTCTCTGCTGAGTCCCAGGCAGCACAGATAATGGTCTTGAATCGATCCAAGTCGAGTATTACTAAACTTCCTACTACTGTGGCAGCATGCCAGGCTCAAAGAGGACAACAGAACATGTGTCTCTTCAGAGCCAACCGCAAGAAGCAGGCAGAAAATTACTTCAGAGTTTTTTTTTAAAAAAAATATGTGCTTTTTACAGATTTGTAGATCAATCTACAATGTATTTTAGAGGTTTGAAAAAGTCAATAGAAACAAGATATATCATCGCTGCATAAGAACCTAAGAAGTTGTATTTCTCTCTGTGCTGCTACTAGCTTTCCGCCTGCTATCTCATTTTCCTGCTGCTCCCTGTTGTGGTTCCACACTGCTAATTTTCCCAAAGCTAAGTCAGCACTTAGAGGCTGTCTCCATCCCGCCGCAGTTTCACGGTCCCCTTGGCTGTGCCAGGACAGTTTGCCCCAAGGCTCGTGCAGCTTGGGAGCATCACAGCAGCATCGCATGATCTGCTTGCTCCTGCCATGGACCCTTCCCCATCCCCCTATCCGCACACACATTTTTTTTTTCCCCTTAAATGAGCTACATGCCATGCCTTATTAAGCCAGATCTACGTCATGCCTATCCATCTCCAGCTCCTGCGTACCATGCCAGCCATTAAGCATGCAATTAGCCTGCATTTACTAATCCGTAAAAGGCTCTAGCTGGCTGTCCATCGCTTGCCAGGGATGGGGGGGACTGCTTGCCTCCCTCCTCCGGCAGGGCCCATTTCCCTTGTTGTCTAATTAGCCCTCGGGAAGCGGATTCCATGGGAACCGGCCACATCCATTTCCGACAGTGCAGAAAGCATCTCCTCCAGCCGCTTCCACCTGCCTAGGCAAGGGACCAGGTGCCTGTGGACCAAAAAATGGCTCGCATGCCCTTCATCAGGGGCAAATCCTGGGGGCAAGCGGGTCAAGCTGCACCTCTCCAAGGCCCAAAGTACACGTGGAGCTGCTGCTCCATCTCCCTGCTCATCCCTCTGCCAGCTCAGACTTTTCCGACAGCACGCCAGTGGAGTCGGGCTTTTATTCCTCCACTGCCGTGTTCGAGTGAGCACCAGGGGACGTATCATTCAGCTAAGCCAAGGAGAGAAACAAGCAGCGTTAACCATTAGCACGTGTGTAAGGAGACCCCTAATAAAGTCTTTTCCCTTTGCTCCCGTCTGCTTTGCTCTGGGCCACTAAATCCAATTCAGCGGCGCTCAGAGCTTGTAACGAAGCTGTGACACATTTGTCAGCTCCCTGGCTGGACCCATGGCTAATTTTACAGTGTTAATTTATCTCTGCATATTATATGGCTTCCACTGCATCCCCCTGGATCCCATTACTGCCAGCGTACCTTGCAGCCAATGTGTAAGGGTAATTGGTGTTATTAGTGACATACCCTCCTAAAGCCACTCTTTATTTGCCAAGGAGTGAGGAATTGTACCAGCAGGCTGATCTGCACCACGGATAAGAGAGGAGCTGGGAAATCGAGGCAGCAGGAAGCAGCTCGAAACCACAGGGAGCCTCCAAGGCAGCCAGCACATGCAGGGCCAAACTCCCATAGCATTGGCATCAGAATAAATAGGAAGCAACTTCTGTAGTGCCCATTCTGCCCTTGCCAGTGCCTGAGAGAACAAGGACTTGGCCATTCCAGGATGAAATGGGGCTGCAAACACCCCTGGGTAGCATCCGCAGGGGAGTAAAACTGTGGAGAGAAGAGCCCCCCTCAGCACCGGATGGGATTTCATGCTGCTTTCTGACGTTTTGGTGAACATTTTCCCCTCATCGCAACATTGCTTTTTTTCCAAGATCAATGCAATTAAAACCAGGCAATTCAGCTAAGTGGGAGGCTACATTAGGCAAACAGCAACAATTTCCATTTCAGACATCCTCAGCTGGCACTTAGGGACTGGTTAAATTTTAATTCGTCTTTTTACAATTTTCCAAGTGCGGTAGCACAGAGGAGCAGACCCCAACAGACAATATCTGCGGTGCCAGCATCCCCAGCAGGACAGCCCTGCTCACTGTGGGCACCTCCAGCCGTGTGGAGAAGATGAGCTCTGTAGCAAGGCTGCATCATCGCAGCTCCATACAAGGCACCAATGCAGAAAGCCCTAGAAGTGCAGCAACCACTCCCTGACCACAGCAGTGGGTGGGATAATGTTGCCCATGGGGCACTCCACGCTCTACCTGGGGATGCTGAGGCACCAAAGCCAGGAGCAGTGTCTTGCCACGTGCATGCACCATCACTAGGTGGTGCTGGGGATGGAGCCTGGGCTGCCTGCAGCGAGCTGGAGCACCCCACAGTGCCCATTTCCCTGCGGGAGCTCCCAGCTCTGGCACGCGTCTGTCAAACATTGCCAAATAAACCAAATTCAGCATTTTAATCCACCTCTTACCTCTCCACCAGTGCAGAGTCCTTGGGGCGTCCCCAATTTCTCATCAAACTCTGTGGGATTCGCCTTGCTGCTCGAAAGCTGACAAGCCTTGCTGCTTAGAACTGCAATTTTCTTTATCAAAAAAAAAAAAAAAAAGAAAAGAAAAAGAAAGAGCCCATCAGGTTAACATGTGAATCTCTGCATTTTCTTCATTGTTAGAAAACAACTTAAGGAGGGGAGTGATTCCCATCTCCAAGCCCTGACAGCTGGAGGTGAGTAGAACCCCATGCAGCTAGCCTGCAAGAAAAGCCCTCCCGTATGAGCAACACAGTCCAGCCCCTAAACACGTGCTCGCTTCATTATTTTGGGCTGAAAACACAAAAGGGGAGAGGAAGAAAAATAAAACAAAACCCAGCAGACCAGCAGCTTAGAGCATCTCTGACCTTTTTGAAGACAAACAACAACGTGCCCTAGTCAAAACCAACATGGTAATGGCAAGAAGTCAACCAAGCACCAAAGTGTTTGCTCACCAGGTCTTGCACTGACTAACCCTTAATTCTGCAAGGCCTCACACACGTGTTAAACCATACCTGGAGAGGCCGACCCTGCCAGGACCAGGAGCATGAGAAGAAGAGCACACACAAGTGGCTTTGCAGCACAGACACCAGGACTCAACCAAAGGGACTTTATGCAGCCCCCAACACACAACCAGGCACAACGGAGGCCGATGGAATTATTGCAACCATCCGGTCATAGCAAACATGCTTTCTGTATTAGACAAACAGATTATCGCTCATATCAGAGGGTTTGCTAGTTCTTGTGGCTCAAGTTGCTGCTTCACACGCGCATGCACTTTTAAATGCTTCGAGGGGAGAATAAAAAAAAAAAAAGAAAGAAAGAAAAAAAAGAAATCTCATGGTTCTGCATTATTAATTGAGAGAAGGAGCCAAACTCCACTGCTGCAAAGATGCTTTCTCTGCAGCAACAGCAGCTTCTAAGCCTGGAGCAAAACGCTCTCCAATTAGCACCCAAGTGACGAGTGCCCCAAGACCTCATTCCCAGCCCAGGATGGGCAGTGGTGGCAGAGAGGAAGCAAGACACAGCAGGACTGCAGCCCCTCAGCCCACCCCAGGGACTTGCAAAATAGTAAGAAATAAGGCAAACTCCACTGGGCACCTGATTGAGGAGTCCTCATTTGCAAAGCGCCGAGAAATAATTAAAAAGTTTTCCCAGAGCTCGAAAGGAGGGAAACAGACTGTTTGTCACACTAACAGTGCGTGGCGTGCTGCAATTTATCACGCTTGTCAGGTGTCAGCCACTGAAAAATCCTACTCTGGCTTCTCCGAGCTGAGCGCATGCAGTACCCCATCCCTCAGAACACACTCCACCAAATGCCCTGGAGCTGCCAAGCAAGTGGTGAGGAGGAGGACAAGGAAGGGAAGAGGGGGCTTCTCCACATCGAGCCTTCCCCCTCACTCTGCAACACCAACACTTTCCTTAAAAATGCTGCAAATTGCAGGTGAAACTCAAGAGAGAGCAGGTGGGAAGTGAACAGCAAGGCTGGTTCATCCCTGCCTGGGCTCTGTCTCTCCCACAGAACTGGAAACAACGGTAAGACTTTACTGCTGGACATCCTCTGGATGTGTTTCTGCAGCATCTTCCGGTCATGCAGCTCTCACAGTGGCGAGGGATGACCAGGGCAGAGACTCCAAGTTAGGGCCATTCTTGGGGTTTGGAGGCGTTTGCCATGACCAGAGCAGGTCTCCTGCAGAAGAGTCTCGCTCAGAGAGTGAGCTACAGGCCAGCTACACACAGTGGAGGTTCACGGGCTAGACTACAATAAAAATAGAGGACAACCCCAGCCAGAGCTAGTGCAGGCTAACCACAGAGCTATTTGTTGGCTCTCGTTTTAGTTATTTCCTTAGCAGCAAGTTGAGTTATGAGGGACCGACAACTGTTCCAATTCAAGAGCACTAGTTGTTTAATTAGATCCTACAAAAACCCTCAAGGAAGACCAGCACCCACCACCTGCTGCATTTTGCTCTACAGTGAGGCTATGGTCCACCACGACCCAAATGAGGCTTTAGGAAACAGACAATATTTTGCCAGATCCATATGAGATCATGCAAAACGTGAATCTGCTATAGCCAAGCCACTGGCACGCAGGTGTCCTTGCAACACCGATCCCTGAAATTACATGAAAACATGCACAAATGCCTCAAAAAGGCAATGGGCAATTCTGAAGAAGCCGGCTCCTGTATCAGAGATGGTAGGCCATCTTCCTGAAATTAACCGACGGCCACAAGGCTGGGCAGCTTTCAGCATATGTGGGATGTCTGTACATTACAGCGAGGGCTGATGGATTACTGAGCACCTCTTGCTCTGCAAGAATAAAAAAAGAAAAATTAAGCACAGAGAATTTGCCAAAAATCTTTTTTTCCCCCAGCAACAGCGTAAATCAAGAGTACTTCAGTCAAGGATTGATTAATTTTACTTGTATCAACAGCAAAACACGCCAAGGCCCATGTTTTCCCAGCGACAAGCCAAGAGTTGGGGAGGAGCTTGTGTCCTCATGGGGGCTTCGGGGAGAGCAGTTCCCGCGCTGGTAGCGGGACTCAGCTCAGCTCTCAAAGACTCGAGGTGGGACAGCACCTCAGCGCACACGCTATATATAAAACACCCCCGCAACAAGATCCCCAACACCTGGCCGAAAACGACAACTATGCAAGCCTGCTCTCATGGCGCAAAGGTACCAGATTTTCTTCGGTAAAACAACCACAAGAGTTTCTGTTTTCTGTTTCTTAAGGCGGGGAGAAAATAATGCCTTTTTTTCCTCCCCAAACCGCATTCTGAGCTTAAAACGCTTTTTGCTAAAATTTTCCAAAAAAATGCAGCCGGAGGCAGAGACATGCAAAGCTCCAGTCCAAATGGCTAAAGGCTGGCATAGTTTCAAGCAACTGAAGACAGGGGCTTATAATCAGAAGTGTCAGGCAACCTTAATTACATTATTTCCTGAAGGAAATAGTTTTCCCCACTGAAGTCCAGAAGTTATTAAAAAAAGTAGTTGACCTCACTGAAACCAATCAAGGTGGAGACAAGAAGCCTATGATGGATTTTTAAGAAGCCCGTAATTTGGGGGGAGATCCCGGATTTTTAGAGGACAGGTGCTCTGTATGGCTGGAAGAGGCTGCTCCAGAGGGAGATCCGGGGATGGGATCCAGCAAGTGGAGCCTTCCCTGGCTCCATCCAACCTCCCACAGCCCCAGCGCTTGCAGGGATGCCGAGCACGCTCTGCCCATGAGGGTGCTGCCTACACTGGCATCGATCGTCAGCGAAGAAAAACTGCTGTCTCCGTTGTAGCTGTCAGGAGCACACAGGCTTGTTGTGCGTCTCTTCCTCCGAGCCCGTAAATAAAAGCAACAGCAACTTTATTTAGGATTTCTTCCCGTCAAGAGAAGGGGGAAAGAAAGAGTGAAGAATGAATAGCAGCTCTGCAGCAGATTCAGGGCAGGATGCGGGAGAAGGTGGCTGACAGCCACCCTCGCTGCAAACAGGCAGCAGCCTCTCCTCCACCTTGCCAGGGTCCTTGCACAGCAGCAAAGAACCCTTTATCAGGATGAGAGCACTGGAAAGACACCTGTCCCCTAAACAAATGCAAAGCTCATGCTTGTCACTGCATGACAGCCTGAAAAAGACAGCTCTTCCCCTATGCACCTTGCAAAGGCACAGGATTCTCGCCACCACCACCACCAGTGGTCTGGAGTGCAGGGGACCCTGGCTGCTGAGGCAATGACCTCTGAGAAACCTTTTGAGACTAAGAAAAGAGCTCCCTTTTTTCTTTTTTTTAAAAAAAAAAAAAGAAAAAAGAAAGAAAGAAAAAAAAAAAAAAAAAGAACACACACACAAAAAACATCACACAAGCCAAGGAAGGGGAAACATGCACCAGGCTGGGGCCAAGCGAGCTGGCTCCAAGCAGCACTCGGCTCATGGAGCACTCGGCCAAGGCTCAAGGGTCACAGGTGCAATGTTGGACACGGGTCCCAGTCAGCTCCTAACAACATCCCCCAGCCATAGAGCACCTCGTGTATCACCACAGTATTGCAGCAGCCCCAGCACACAAGCTCCTGGCTCCAACTCTAGTTCTGCTCGTGGCACTGAACTGGAGCTTAGGCTTCAGCAGCTCTAAACCATCACACCCACCCTCTAGGGACCACCTTGGGCAAGAGACACAGGGGGTGCACTGAGGGACATGCCTCAGACACAGCACCGGGGGACTCCTGAGGGACAGAAGCTTCAAGTGACCTCAGGGGCTTCTTCCATCACTGCCATCTTCGCTCCATGAGTCAGAGATTAACGACAGGCCATTTGTCAGCAGCGGTGGCATCATCGCCAATCTCATTTCTGAGCAGACATCTGACCCTGCTCTTGTCCCTGAGACCTGTGTAACCACATGACTCAGCCAGCCTCTCAACAGCTCCCCAGGGACCCACCAGTGCTCCCCTCAGGGCAAGGATTGAAACTGTGCGGGACTGGAAGACACACTTAGTTAAGATGATGTCTAGCAACAATTCCTTCATTAGAATAATGTATTCTGAAAGCTTCGTAAAAGCAGATAGTGCATGACTGAAAGCTCTCCAGACCCTCATTTAACAGACCCAAAACACCAACCAAAAGTCTCTTGTAACAGCCAACTCCGATAACTATTTAAAGTTGTCTTAAGTTGTCTTTTCCCCACCCATCCTGCCCCCCCTCCTTCTCCTGAGGAGCTTTTTAGGTTTGCAATTGAAACTACAATTCTTCTTGGAGTCTGTAGGAGGAAAAAAAAAAAAAAAAAAGGAGGGAGGGAACATTTTTCATTAAGTTGAAGCAAATGGCATTTTTGCTTGTCAAAAATATTTGACAATTCTGACAGACTCAAAAGATGAATAAGAGATTTAAACCCTTCTGCTTCACAGCAGAAGGCAAAGCTGTCATCAGCCCCATGCTCAGACAAGCCTCCTCTCCTGTAAACCACACTCCATGCTCCAAGCCAGGGTTCCCACGCTGGCTACCCAGAGCCGAGGGCAGGAGGAATCCAGAGCAGCCACATCCGTCCATTTGCGCAAAGAAAATCCCAGTTTAGTAGCTCAGGGTAAGACCAGTCCTCCCAGAGAGGTTTATCTTCCTGCAGTGCCCAAGCCTGGGCCAGGCTCCTCCCAGATAAACCAGCTAATAGATGGATCGTGGTGGCAGGGATGCAAGCTGCATCGATCACCTCACTCTCCAGGCACTATCCATATCCGATATCAGCATCGACCGGGAGGGCTCTGGATGCTTTATTTCCTCAGCCACCCTGGCATCTGTGCTGCAGATCAAGCTCCCTCCACCACCAGCCGTGAAAGCGATGCAGCCACAGATACGATGGAGAAATGCAGAACAGTGTCAAAAGCCATTTCAAAACCCTTCTATCCTATTCAATCCAGAAAGACTTATCCGCGTGGATTTATACTGTTTGCCTCAATATTTAGCTAGCGAGCCAACTAATCTGTGTGCTAGGAAAACCCTGGTGGCTTAGAGTCTGAGCAATCTACATCATTCATCATTTAGATTAGCAATTGTCTTAATCCTCTTTAAACTACTGTATAATACATCAGGGGAATGGATGTCCTGTGTGCCTGGGATATGTAAACCCCCTCCAGGCAGAAGCTTAGAAGCCTGGGCAGGAGGTAGAGTGACAGATGCTACCGTCTTGCAGGAGGAGAAGAACTTGTTGCACCCTTGACAGTGGATTTGACTTCTCCTCCCTCTCTCCATCCCTGCAGCCTGACATTAGATCATATCCAACGTCCATCTTCCTAAGGGAAACAGCTTTCTTGTGCTGCCCCCTCATTTCTCTATTCATCCAGTAAGTCAGGGACACCCCAAGGTAGCACCAGTCCTTTCAAGGTGCCTTCCTGGAGTCAAGCTGGGAGAACCGCGTAGCTCCACGCACCAGGGCCAGGACACCTCCTGCAGATACAAGCCACAGATATTACAATTTTAGGAAAGGCAGCGGCTTCACATAGCCCAGCATCTTTTGGCAAGCCCTTTCTCACAAACAGATGGTCTCAGGTCAAGGATTAAACTCTTCCTGCCACTGGGGATTTGCTATGTCTTACCATGCTGCACAATGCCACACTGCCTGGCAGGGGGGCAAGCAAAGAACAGGTTCCTTTATGGAAAAGGCAAACAGTTACAGGGAGTAGCAGGGCTCCAAGGCAGGAGCAAACGAGGCTTTAGCTCGCTGTCTGCCAGCACTGAGGGAGCTAATAGACAGACGAGAGCTAAATTGTCCTCTGAACCGTTGTATCAGTATTCACATTACAGAGGCTGCTTCCAGCAATTCCAGCGTATTAATAATAAATGCTACATAATTACAGCGGGCTTGCTTTTGTCCTCTTCCTGTTTTCTGTCAATGCCTCCTTAACTCTGTGCAGCCCGCGGCCGGCTGCCCGGTGAGCAGCGCAGCACCGCGCGACCCATCGCCCTCGGCTTGGCCGAGCCGGGCTGCTGCCGCCACGGGGTGATAAAGGAGCATCTGGGGCCTCCGCGGCGGCCACGGGGCTGGGGTGAGTGAGGAATGCAAGCAGCATTTACAAGTGTAGACATTTTTTTCCTCTTCAGATGCTTTTTGGGCCATTTCTGCTCCATCCTGCCACTGCCCCAGCCCATCTCACAGCTCCGGGGAAGCCTCCCCTCTCGCTATGGCTGTTGCGCCTGCTTTTGCATGATGCCTGTTGCCACCATTCCCAGGTTATTCTTAGAAGAGAGCTGTAGCCCAGCTCCGATGCGGGAGGCACCACAGGGAGCTGGTGATGGCCTCGGGGGCATCCTGGAAGGATGGCAAGTCTGAGAGGTTCCTTGCAGGTCTTGGCATCTGGGCCATAACAAGCAAAGTCTTCCTGCAATTAGCTTGCCGAGCAAAATGGTCATTGCAAAGCATGCAAGCACAAACCTCCATCTCCCTCTCCACAGCAATTGCGCTGCTAGGACCTCTGACCAAGCCGCTTTTCCAGACTTTCTTTCCCCTTAGAACATCTATACCAAAAGACCATTTGATCCAGTTGCCTGATCATTTCTGGAGCCAATTCAAATAGGAGTTAAAGACCCTCTGATGCTTTACCAGTAAGTTAGAAGCACTTTAGCCAATCTAGCTGCAAACTGACCCTTGGACTGTAGCTTTGCTTCCCTGCAGAGAAGTCTGTGAGGACTTCTCCCTCAGTTACAGAGCAAGGAAACTCTGGAAGAGGCCCCACTCCAGCCATGCAATAGTTGTGTTCATAGCAGCGTGCAAGTCTAACACACACCTTTAAGACTTCCTCTCTTTCCAGGTTTCTGCAGTCAGCTTCACCGATAGTAGCAAACAAATACCTCAAGTAGGATTTCTGCAGGAACCCAGCACACCAAATGAATTAGCTCAGCTCCTGTCCCCACCTACAGACTTTTGTAGACAGGAGACCTGCCAGAAAGCAGGTGAATGCCAAGCAGCTCAGATGCAAACCTTCACCTTTGCAAAAAGAGCATCAAGCATTAAGGGAATGCTCAGCCTAGGCAGCCAAGCGTTGCGAAACTGTGAAGTTTAACAGAAACTTTAAACCCAGATGCATCACTCGCACACCAGGAAGCCATGGCTGGAGGGACATGATGCCAGCACACTACTGTGCCATGCAGCCTGAGACATGCGTGGGGTCCCCGAGCACTGGCAGCCTTCCCCGCTCCACAAGCATTCCCATGCTGCACGTGTCTGTTCGGCATTGTCTGTATCATGCTTTATCCTCTGCAAGGTGAAACGTTGAAATACATTTCTCCCTGAACACATTATGTTCACTCTACTGGCAGTTTTTACTGAAAAAGAAAGCAGCAATTGGTTGTTCAGGAAAAAAAAAAGTGGGGAGGGAGAAAAAGGCATGTAGCTCTTCTCTATCTTACAGTGGCTAGAGAAAAGTGAGAGCAACAGACTGTACAGAAGGCAAGAGGAAGAATACACAGAGGTAAGAGTCTGAGGAGTCTCAAGGGGAGCAGACAATAGGGAATGGGCAGAGAAGAATGGGGAGTAGGAAGGAGGGATTGCCATCATCGTGTCACTTGCCCCCTTGCAGGGCAATACACCTCTTCCAATCAAGAGGTGCAATATGGCTTGTAGTTAAGATACCCATAGGGAAGTGAAGCAGCTCAAGATCACCCTTTAATAGTCCTGGGCCAGTCCCATCTCCGTGGGCTGCCTTCCTCTCCTCACTCGCTGCTATCCGTGGTGGGCCAACCCCAGTTTCTTCACTGCAACCCCTTTGCTCCCTATGCAAAAACCAAGCTGGGGTCTGCAGATGTTGCTGTGAACTGGTACTGGCAAGTTGCAGCATGGAAAAAAGGGAATAAGCCATACAGAAAGGGGAAAGGAAACCCATGGCAAGCTAGAAAGCAGCTGCAAGAAGCAGGAGCTGCAGCCAAGAGTTGCCAGGTAGGCCTGTTGCTCTGGGGCAGGCAGAGGGGAGCAGGGCCCTGCCAGCCCCTCACAGCACTCACAGGTGTCTGTCACATGTGGGGTGCCCATCCACTGCAAGGGACAGGAGAAGCACTCAGCCTTCTCTGATTGCCCCTCTTAGAGGGCATTAGGCAAAGCTCAAAGACCCCAGTGAAGGAAGCCTTCATCACACCGGTGCAGCTGAAAGCAAGACTTGCCCCAGGGTGAGTAACGAGCAGTGGACCAGACAACACTGCATGCACATCCCCAGGCTCATCCCAGGGAGATCACCCATTTCACCTGCCAGGGCTGGCTGCTCGCTGTGCTCCAGCTGACCTCCAAACTCAAATCTCAGCATGCTCCAAGCAGACAGCAAGCATCACGCCACAAGTCTGGGCTCAGCTAGCACAACAGCAGCATGAGAGGGGCTGAGCCCATGAGCTGAAGAGGGAGAGAAATGAGCAACTGGTGCAGCCTTTGGCATAGCAGGAAGCCCACAGCCCAGGCAGGCAGGACATGCTGGCTGGCTGCTGACAGGGCGATTAAGGCACTGACACAGCCCTAAGATGCCCAGGAGGTAAGGGTTGTTCCAGAGAGCCAAAAACTCTGCCCACCATATGCACCATCATACTCGAGATCCTGGAAGAGATACCAAAGAAACAGGGACTGGAAGGGCTCAGCACCTCCCTCCTGCACAGGAGCCCCAGGCTGTGGTCTGGGGGGCTGGCACTGGCTTACAGGTTGATTGCAGCGCATCACAGACCACAAATCTCCTGTGTCAGCCCCTTCCATGAGTCTTTCCAAAGAAGGAAAGGCAAGTTCTCTATTACAAATCAAGCCATTAATTGATGATGTGCTCTATTAGCTTTAGCAGAAATGAGAGCAGAGCTGGCCCTGTGCACTAGCACTGTGGTAACAGCTCTAGAGCAAGTCCTCATGTCCCACTGAGCAGGACCAAGAGATCTGCAGCTGGGTGGACACAGGGCACCAAGATGCTGGATGCGATGGGACACTGGGTACCTCCCCTCCAGCTCTGTGCTGTTTTTCTGCAGCAGTGCCCAGGAGGAGCCAAGGACGGGCAGCCCCTGAAGGCTGGTACCTCAGCAAGTTGCTGGGATTCAGCCTGGCCCTGCGCAGACCCAGGCACCCAGTACCAGGAGGGGTGACAGCAAAGGGCAGGTTAGACCCTGCCCGGCAGGCACAGAAGAGCAGGACAGCTCACGGGAGGAAAAGCTTCTGCTGCATTCAGGCTTCAGAGCAGCCCAGGGTCAAGGCGTCCGTCCTTGCTGCTTTCCCAGGGCAGCTCCATTACACCAACACATTACACGGAGAACAAGTCACCTGCAAGGGCTGGAAGGCTTGGCAAGAGTAGCTGCTGCACAAGCAGAAGGTGGGTAAATGAACCTGACTTGAGTTACAGAAAACTGCATAGTGAAACTTGTTGGAAGATGCCAATTCAGTGAAAAAAAAAAAATCTGCAGAAAAGCATCCATCCGGGTGACTGGCTCCAAAGGGCTCCTCTCCTTGCACATCATTCCTCCTCTCCACAACTCCACTGAGTTCTCCTGCCAACAACCACTGATGCCTTTTGACTTTGCATTCCCCAGGGAGATAGGAACAACAAAGAAACAGGAGGGGCAAGAAACCCCTTCCCTGCTCCAGTCAGGGCTCCAAAAAACCACCAGTTTTTCCTGCAGAAAGCAAAGAGAAGCCACTCACTCCAGTGATGCAAACTGCTAATATTTCGGTGCAGTTTTCTCCAATTCCTTCAATTTGAAGTCAATTACTGCAAGGTTAATGGGGCAGAGAGGATGCCAGGCAGCAGGGTAATGATGTCAAAGCACCTGGCATTGCCTGGGCAACCACGAGGCAGCGGGGATGCAAATGAAGCAGCGGGATTGTGTTCAGTCCCAGGAAGCGAGCTGATGAAATTGAGCATATCAGTGTTAATGAACACGGAAATAACAAGAGCGCTCAGAGAAACACGGCAACACAGGGCTGTGCCTACCAGAGAGGCTGCGAGCTCCACGTCCCTAAATTTCCTCAGGGCCGTCACCTCAGGGTGCTTCCCAGTCTAACACTTCTACACCAGGGCGATTGCTCTATCTGCGGAAGCTCTCTTCCAGCATCTCCAGCTCTGCTCCATGCAAGGAGAGCAACAGGAGAGCTGCATGGTGCAGAGAGCGCAGTTCTTAGCAAGCTGCAGAGACTGGAGCCAAAAGGTGCACAGGAAAGGAGATGCACAAGGGCAGTTCCGTGCTGTGAGCACTGGTGCTCCCCCGTGCAGCGCAAAGACTGCTCCAGGTAACTCAGCTCGGCAAGGCTGGCATTGCCTGCATCTGCTGTAAGGAAGATTTTGAAGCTTGTAGGCAGAGCAGCAACAGGAGTGTAACCAACCTGAAACACCAGCAACCCCTTTCCAGATTCAGTCTGCTAGCCCAGGTAATCTTACATGCAACTCCTCTGCTTTCTCACCACAAGCTCCATGAGATCCTCCTTAGCACAGTTTTCCATGAAGATCTTCATTCTTTTGCTGTCACCTCAACTGCTTCCAGTCCTGGCCTTTGTACACCCCTGTCCCTCCTTCCTGACCCCATTTGTATCACAGCACAGCTACGACAATGCAACTGCCTTCAGTCCCCAAGCAAGGGCTGTCTGCCCTTCCCCATCCAGCCAGCCTGCAGCTTTCTGCCTATCCTCTGCAAAGTCCATCCCCAAACATGCTCTGGAGCGGCAACAGCCAAGAGGGACCCCAGGAGCAACAGTGAGGTTGCAAGGGAGGTTTCTCTTGCCCCAGCAGGAGCTTACTAGCAAGCAGGTTCAACTCTGGACAGGGACAGATAAAGAAGCAACCCAGTGAGCAGCACTGTGCACATTTGCAGTAGAGCTGTGAAAATGAGACCACAGCAATCTCCTGGTAGGCACAAGCCACCACCACCATGGACACCAACTCCACAGGGCAGCATTTGTGCCATGCATCCATTTGCAAAGGTCATCACACCAGTCCTCTTTAAAGCCCTTGGCTTGTGCCCAAGACAAGTCAAGGTGACTCACAGGCCCGTCCTCTTGCTCTTCCCAGTCGGAAGCTCTCTGCTTTCCTACAGTCTTGCAACATGAGCCCCTTGGAGATCACTATTCTCATATAAAAATGAAAAAAAATAAAGAGCAGCCTGTGCTATAAACACCCTGGTGACAGGCAAGAGCCAAGCAGCAGGTTTGGCAGGGACACAAGCATCTGTACCCAAGTTCCGCAGGGCACAGCGTGAGCATCCTCCCTGCAGCAGGACCTCCCTGCATGTGCCAGGCACATCACGGCTCCAGCAGCACTGTCCCAAATGCTGGGCATCTCTGTGAGCCTCAGCGCGCTGCTTTTAAATGTCAGCAGTAAAATCAGCTACATATCAGAGGGAATTAGCCTGGGGAGGACGGGGAGGGAGAAAGGGAGGGAGAGCAGGAGACGAAAGAGAGAAGAGACAGCTCTGCTAATAGCAAGTCAGCCACAAGTCTCCAAATCCATTTGAAATGCGTAGGGCTTAATTTAACTTAATGGTTTTGTCAAACATTGGCACTCTGCTAGAAGTGCAGGAGAGCTGGTAATCCAAGTGCCAGCAGCTCTGCCTTCACTAGCTACATCTCAGTGCAGGCAGCAGACATCGCCCTGGCTGCAGCAGTCACTCTCTGGGACAGCTCTGGGCTCACTTAGCACTGGCAGCATCTCTGACTTTCCCAGGACAGAAAAACTAGCAGAGCCACTGCTTTTTGGAGCTTCTGCACATGTTTAGTCAGTCCCAGGCTTCTCCTGCAAGCACTGCTCAGGGTCAGGGAGAGACTCGAGCTGGGACAGGGAATTCAGGATGCAGGGAGTCTGCCCCCCATAGCCCTGCTGTGATGTGGACCGGGCACTCACCTCTGTGGGGACAGTGGTCCAAGCAGGTCAAGCTGGCAAGTGCTGTCTGGGACAAATTTCAGTGGCCACTGCAGTGTCCCGCAGATCTGTCCTTTGCTCCAGCCCCAGGTACTCCCCACCACCACCCAGAGGGGCAGAAAAAGGAGAAAACAACAACAAAAAAGCTCTAAATGCAGCACCTACATGTGCATCATGCAGGGCAGGTGGGAAGGGGGACCAGGCAGAGCTCCAAAGGGGCAAGCTGAGGGTTTCAAGCCCCTGCACACACAGCGCCACCCCCCTCCCTCCCAGACCCTGGGTTCCCATTTGATTTAAGACACAAGTGGGATCGAGTTTAAAGGTCTCAGCCTGGCCCTTGACTCCGCGGTGGGAGTCTTTGCACATCACAAAACCGACAGACAATTCAGCCTGACTGACAGCCTTTCATGGGGAGAGGCCCCGGCTGGCAGGAGGGGAGGGAGGGAAGGGGCCGCCGGACGGAGCGGGGGCACCGGAGCCGCACACGGAGCACCAGGGCTGAAGGGCAAGAGGTGGCTGTGAGGAGGGGTGCATGCTCAGGTCCTTGCTTACACACGAAGTCCCTTAGGAAGGATGGAAGGGTTTGGAGCATCCTTGGGGCGTGCAACCCCCTTCCCTTCTTAATATTAGCAAGAAACAGAACTATGCGGAAAGGAAAGAAAGAAAAGAAAAAGTTTAACACAGAATATGCTACCGTTTAGCAGATAGGCGTACCTAGGAGAAATCAGGGATCAGAGGAGAAATTTCAGGCTCACTAGAGCCTGAATAGAGGGGGGGTTTAGCAACAGACAGGAGAGCCTGGTAGGAACAGGAAAATCCGGTGAGCAAGGCCAGCACTGAACAACACAGGGCTCAGCCCAAGGCCATGGCAGGGAGATACAGATGTGCACACACATCTGGCTCATAACCATTGCTGTTCTGCAGCTCAAGCAAAATCCTGCCCCCGTGAAGGGAAGCTTCTCTTGCAGCAGCAGACAAGACAGCAGAACAGACTAAGTGTCTCATCATCTCCTGCTCCCCGACCTTTCCCTCAAATTATTTGGGAAAGTTAAACAGCCCATAGCTCCTGCACATCACTCAGTCCCAGCACCAGGGTAGACATGAACACACTCCCACCGTTTTGCGAAGCAGTCAGTGCACCAGTTCAGTTTTACGTTGCCTTAAGTGTAGTTACCCTCACCTTACAGCCTGGGTCTGGCCCCCATTTGCCATTTGTTTGATGAGTCCAGGAGGTCGCATGGCCCCACTGCGACAACTTGAGCCTCAGCCTGTGATAAGTTAAGCCTGGGGAAACCAGGAATGAACGCAGACACTTGCTGTGCTATTTTATTTATTCCTTCTTCTGCACCCAGGAAGCCCTTTCCTCTACTTTTCTACACCCCCTCCTTTTATTTAAAGAAAAGAGTTTTAAGCTGGTGCTTTTAAAGCCCAGCAACCGCCAGCCCATCTCCATGGCTTGCCAAGAGAGCAATTCATCCCCTGCCTCTATTCTGCAGTAGGTAGAGCCCCCCCAGAGCCTTTGTTCATGCCCCGCTCTTTTGTCTAGCACTGAAAGCGCTGATCACTCCTGCATGAGGAATGCGAAACCGATGTGATGCTGCAGGAACAATGCTGGGCCCGCTCCCTCACCGCCACCAATGTCCCCCTTTGCAAGCCCTGGCCCCTGTCCCCTCTTCCCTGTGCCGCACTCTGACTGCTTCAGCGCTTTTTTTGTCCCTTGAGCCTCAAGGAATGTCACCAGGCTCCTGCAAAAGGGTGTTCCCCGGACCATCAGCACCTATGAGGCCTCTGCTCACCCAGGAAGAGCTGCACCCATCCTGGGACATGGCCAGGGACAGCCTGCATTGGTGCAGGGCACCAGCCTGAGCTGGTAGGCATCGAGTTGGGCCACCACAGGCCCAAGGTAACACTTTGTTGATGATCCCACTGTCTGCTGGCTAGCCCCCCC
>NW_010579893.1:183511-198730 GCF_000705375.1 Tinamus guttatus | reverse complement strand
TGTGGACACTACTGTAATATCTACCTGCACTTACTCCCTCAAGTTATACTGGTCACTTCACCCTTTCACCAAGGCTGCCCAGGATGCCTCCTTGAGATAAGCAATACATGGCACAGATGAGCAACTGGCAGAATAGGTTGCAATCGCAAAGCAGGGCTGTAGCCCATAGCTCAGAATCAAGGGACACATGGCAGGAACATGGGGACATCACACTGCTCCCCCAGGGCCTTCAACGATGCACTGGGCAGTCAGTCCTGGCAGAGTGTCTTATCTCTCCAAGAGTGGTACTCAACCAAGCTGGGAATACTCCCAGCTCCTTAGTATTTCTCCAGTTCCACTCCCCTTTATTTAAGAAAAAGTGAAGTAGAAGCTTCAATGACTAAATTAAAGTTCAATCACTAATTCCCTTGATGCCCTCAGGAGTGTTTACTGATGTAAGCCTCACAGTTGGGATGCTTGCAGAATACCCTCCAGCTTTCCTCAATAGCTATTTTTGTATAGCCATCTTTTGTTAAGATCTTCCCCCCTGCCTCCCTTTTGGCTTTGTTAACCTTGCTGAAGACAGGTATAAAAAGATGTTCAGCATCTCAGCCAATTGAGAAGGAAGAAATTGGTGAGAAACCCATTCTAGTTAATAGGCCCATTTTCTCCCTTGCAGGGCTGTAAAGGAAACCTTTGTCAGTGCTTCCAGGGCAGACTGCTCGCAGCTCCCTACTCTGGCTTGCAGACTCATCCAGCTCCCTCCAGACACAGACCACTCTCCTCATCCCTCTCCCACAGCTTTCTTGCAGGTATTGAAAGTTAGCAGTCTCACGACACTTCTCAATCTCCCCCCACACAGATGCACGAGTTTGCTTTTGTTCATTGTCCATTTTATAATCTTTCACCACTGCATTTTGCATCCTGAATTTGTTTTTTGCTTCTTTCCTTAATGCAATCCTCCAGAGTCATTTCACACCTCCCTGAGTCTCTGTCATTCGCTAGTCCATTTTCTACTTCAGTTTTTCCACATATAAGAACACTGGCCTTAAAAAAGCAACTCTGGCAAATATTCTGAAGAAGGCAAAGCTGCCAACTATATCCCTGCTTCAGGTATTTCTTCCACAGCACTCTAGATAAAGGCCTCTTTCAGACCCTGAGACCGAGGAGCTTCAGAGAGCCTTCACTGCTCCATCTCAGCCTCCCATCCCTCTTTTCCTGCCAAATGCTGAGGCCAGCATCAGTATATGTCCAAGAGTCCTTTGGTCCCCAGACCTCTGCCCAGCTGCAATGCAGCAGCCTCATCATCCACACCACCCATTTGCTCTCTCAACTCCACAGCATGTCCCTCGGCTCAAAATGCTGAATGCACAGGGGAGAGCCACCGTCTTGAAAGACTTACAGCCTAAGCAGACACAGCAGATTGGGGAAAATGGATCCAGAGCGAGGAAGGCAACTGGTTGCAGCAGCAGAGCAGTTCATCATGCTACAGCTCCCCCTCCTCATCCGCCACTTGATGTACTAGTCTGCAACCATTTCCACAGAACGGATGGGGCTGGAGCAACTCAAACATCACTGCGCAAGCACAGCTTTTGGGCATTATGCCCAAAATGTGCATGTACGGGGAAACTAAGCAGACCTGAGGCATCAACTGAAAAAGATTTGTTTTGTTTTTGCATGAACTCTACCCACCCTTCACCTTCAAGGGCACTTCCTCTCCTAGCCACAAGTAACAAACACAGATAATTGAAGGAAAACATCATTTCCCAGAGCACTTCTGATCTGTATTATCCATGCTCATTAGGAGCTGTGAAGCTTGTTTGGAGCTAGTAGAGACCAGAACAAACAGGAAAGACACATCGCAGAGACGAGGGGCAGAAGAGCTGCTGAGAACACCACCAGCCAGACTGAGCCACTTCATAGCTCACTCTCTTGTACTGGTCTAAGCACACTAAGAGCTCTGGGTCACGTGTAGAGCCTGCATCACCTCCTGAAGCTAATACAGGAGACTGTATTCACCTTGGCAGTGCTGGAGCATGAGAGGCAGAGTTCAACTCCTATGTTTCCATGGAAAAGGGCAAGATGATTTTCTTCCCTCAGTGTTTTTTGTAAGCTTTGGGGTCATGTTTGGCCATTGCACAGAGACAAGTGAGCTCTTCTCTGCTAATAAGCTCTGGGTACTTCTACCCTGCTGTCATGGTTGGCAGGAACCTCCCAGAAAGTGACTGGATAGATAGGTGTCCACCACTGTCACCTCAAAGCTTCCCCTTGCCTACAGGATCTCCAGGAAGGTGCTCAGAGATCACACGTCATTAGCTGATTGCCAACAGGCTTTTTGCTCAGCACTACTGGAATCCAGGTAGAACAGGGGGCATTAGCAGACCCACAGAAGTCAGCTAAATGAAGAGATTTTAAAGAAAAGTATTTTGAATTGGCAGCATGTTCCAGGCAGGCCCCACTGTGCTAGATGTTTTACAGACCTGAGGTGCTCAAAAATCAAAGACCTTTTTCTTTTTATGGCACACATGCCAGCCACGGTATCAGCAGCACTGGCAGAGCCAAGCACATAGGTAGCAGTACATGGGTCTCCTGGGACAGTGATGCTGTTTTTCTTCCCCAAGAGTAGGATGCACACCAGGGAGGGCACTGTCCTAGAGAGTGCACAGGAGACAGTCTGCCTAACAGACAGTCCTGTAGCCCCAGGGCTCTTCCTCACAACCTACTTTTAACTCTTGCCAAATGCACTTCCAGAGCAGAGAATCCTGGTCCTTTATTTGTGCTCAGGGGAACAGAAAGGGAACAGTTCCTACTTCTTTGAACACAGGTCTGGAGATACCACCAGCCTAAGCCAGATGCCACCAACCTCTGCACCAGGAGCAGAGCAAGGGCATGTTGAGCAGCGTTTGGGGCAGATGGGGAAAGAGCAATGGAAAAGAGACAGTGCAGCAACATGCTATGGCATCTCACCACCTCCCTGCTCTCCAGTCCCTCTCAGGCAGCCTCACTATGAGCTGAGCAGGGCCACTGCTTAAATCTAGGTGAGGAAGAGTAATTTCCCACTTATTTGTGCCTAAGCTCCCTCCCACATTCACTTCACCCCATTAGCAGCTGGAAACTTTCTGGTTCAGCATCTTCCAAGTGTGATTTATAGTACCCCCCCACCCCGGTAAACTAAGATCTGGAGAGCATCCAGCACCACAGGAAATGGGTCTGCCTTGGCAGAGGCAAGAGACAGGAAGAAACTGGACAGGGACTAGATGAGCTCTTCCTTCACTTGGCACCCCAACCCTGCTTTTCAAAACCTTGTGATTTATCCCTCTCTTGACCATCCCTGCACAAACCAGATCCATTACAGAAATTAAAGTGAGCTATTGCCAACAGCCGGCACAGCTCAAACCCCCAAGGCCTATCCCCTCCAAGCAGAGGTAGATGGCAGACAGCAGATGGCTTGCAGCCATGAGAGCAGGTGCCAAGAGAAGCTCCTGCACTGCACCCTGACAGGCCACCAGATCTCCAGTCTGCCAGCCAGATGCACAGCTCCGAGGACAACTGAGGAGCCTGGCACAACCTAGTTTCCGGGAGCAGCTGAGGGCAACCACTGACTCATTTTGCCATTGCATAGAACCCCCTTGACATCTGAACATCCACGGTGTTAGAGATACCTCACACTTAACTTGGGATGCTTCAGGACTGAGGGGTTGAGAGGCAGAAATCTCCTCCTTTCCTTTTCACAGCTATCCCTTCAGTGACCCATTACAAAAAAGCAGAGAAAAGATTAATCTCATGTTTGGAATCACAAGAGCTTGGTGGTTGCAGGTATATCTGGAAGATGTAACCTGCCAAAGGACTCTACACGGAAAGAAAGGCTCCAGCTTCAAGCAGTGCATGAGTGAGCCAAGGGCATCCATAGGAGGTAGTTTGGCATTTAAGTGACCTCAAACACAACCTAGTCATCATTGTCCCCGAAAAGTCCATCATGTATTTCCAAGCACTAGCATGAGAGCATACCATCCCAAAGATTTTTGTTCCTAGCTGGTGACCACTATGGAGAAAGTGGAGATATCTGCTTCCTGAAGAGGTAGGCAGCTGTAAGAAGGGCTCAAAGCTTCAGAATCAGGGGTAAACCTCTTCCAAGCAAGATGAGCTCAGCCAGGCATTACTGATTAGCACAAACAGAGAGAAATACAACCATGTTTGGAGATGTTTTTCCAGGTGCTGCTCTGTCCCACTCCAGCTCCGTGCAGCAGGATAGAGTTCCCTAGACCAGCATTTCTCAACCTGTGGCATTCAAGGCATCAGAAAGCAGTTCTCAAACACAGCTGCAGAGGCAAGGCACCTCACTTGCAGCACTTGCACACAAGCAGCTTAGAGGAAAGAGGCAGTCTGTAAGTTGTGAGGGAATAAAATAAAATAAAATAAAATAAAATAAAATAAAATAAGGAAACTACCAACATGCAAATAAGAATAAAATAAAATAAAATAAAATAAAATAAAAATAATATTTGTTGTAACACTCCACAAAACAGTCCCAGCATGTTTGACAAGACAAGCAAGGGGACCCTTAAATGTCAGGGAATGCTGCCCCAAAGGCTTGGGTCCTTGATGTAGCCACTCCAAGGCCAAGAGAGCAAGAAGTCTTATATTAAATGCTCCTGCAGCAGCAAGGACACAGCCACATACACTGGGGCAGTGACAGCAGGGTATCTTCAAGCATTACAGCACCAAAACAGTCACTCACCCCACCTGGGGTCCAGCTCTTCTATAGCCAACTCAGATTAGCTGAGCAAGACCACCAGCTTTGGAGAGTAAGACAATTTCAGTACTTCCTCCTCCTGCTAAACACATTTCATGGGAATAAACTTTTTTCCTGGTGCTTTCCATCACTTAAGACAAAAAAATTGAAGTGACCATCTGGATGGTCACAGCACTGTCACGCTGATAACCAGCCTAATCTTTCTGATTAGGAGAGGCTTTAGAACAGGACAAGAGGGGGTATTTCCTTCCTTCTGCAGCATTTAAAGGCAGCTCCTGTTTCCTGCTTTGCCACAAGGAAAGCTTCAGCCTGACTGTACTCAGCCCAGCCTGGAAGAGATGGGGCACTGAATACTTATGTTTGGGGCCAAACCCCTAACTGTTAAGCCCTCTTCCTAAGCATCCCCGTGAAGGACTCATGCCTGGTTGTGCAGTGACTGGCTGAGTTGACGTATTCAAGATAGAACCTTTCTTCAAAGGAGCCGAGATTGCCTTGGGTTGACACCAACCTCGGTTGGATTTGGGCTCAGCTCCAGGCCATTCCCATCTCCAATATTCTGCTGCTCCACTCTCCCCTGTGTCAATCATAACATCTTTGCTCCCTCACAATGGAACCCATAAGGATTATAGACTGATGGCATGTTATGGAAGTATTTAAGATGAAATGGAGAAGAGAGCATTGACTAGCTCCTTTGCAGCCTAATGCCATTTCCCTACCATTCCTCCGGGTTCGCTATTTTTCCTACACACCCCAGTGGCAGTGCAGTGGGACTGCCAGGTGGATCTTGTGCAGCATCAGGCACCCCTAGCTGTTCCTCTGCCCCAGGAGCTGGAGCAATTATGCAGCTTTGCATTTGAAAGCTCATGGAAGGAGAAAGGAAAAAAGGGAATGAGAAAAAAAAAAAAAAAAAAAAAGGAAGTGTCTTTTGGCAGACCCTTGACATTAGAGGAAGAACTCTTGGCCCAGGAGATTCGGGTAATTCCGTGCAGTGGGGCTGTCCAACAGACATCAGTGTCCCAAACATACAGTCCTCCCCTGACAGCTCCCACCAGCAGGAAGGCACAGGCTAAGTATTCATGTCTGTCATGAAGCAACAGCACATCCTCTTCCTCCTAGGCTTGCCAGCCTGACAGAGATACAGCCTCTGGATCACACAATTCCTAAACGCATGAGAACATTTTAAAGGGAGAGTGCAGAGAATAAGGAGGAGAATATATTTTTTTCCTTCTTTCAGCTCACCTGTCTAGCAGCTCTGCTTGGGCAGAGGTTGCAGGTCACACAGCCCACTTTTGTCAAACCAAAACTGTGAGCTGTGATTTATAGGTGACCATCCACAACTCTGTTGCAGGGCAACTTGCACTCCCTGCACCCCTGCATCTTAAGTAAGATGGATTGTGTTACAGATAAGAAAAAGCCCCCAAATGCCTCACGGCCAGCTGCAATAACAATGTGTGAGACTTAGTGAAATGCAGGGAATACACTTTAAACTAGCTGCAGCCAGGATCTTCAGGCCCTTCCTTACCCCAGGGAGCACCAGTCAGGTACTTGCTTTTTCCTGGAAAGAGTTACAAACACCCACCTTTCAGTTAACCTAGTACCTTGCTACCCAGCTATAACCCAGAGCAGCTGCAAGCTGGACCCACATGGGGATTAACCTAATCTAGAAGCACCAAGAAACCCTGCCACAAGCTACACAGGGAACAGGACGAGCAATTTTCCCTTTGCTCTCTCCAGGCTTGCAGCTCAGTCTTATAGGCCTGGAAAAGCTGGAATAGCTGGAGCCTTGCATCAGAGGGCAGGATGGCCAAAATCCTGTCCCCAAGCCTCTGCATACATCTTTGCCCATCACTGCTCAGGCCAAGGGTCTTTCACAGAAAGGACAAGTAAGCAGTGGAAAGCCACATTTGCAGCAAGAGCAGGGCAGGAAGCTTGCAAATCAGACTACAAATGCAACCTTGGCCACAGTGCTCTGACTAGTAAGCCCTTTGACATGCATAAACAGACTCATTGCCTCCCAAGGACCCATGCACAGCCTTCAATTTACAGCTTATGTGACAGGAATGATAGTCACCACCAGGACAGCTTGCAAGAAGTTAAGGGTATGACAGGTCCCCCTGGTGTAAGTGTCACGTTAACACATGACAAGAGTAATTAGCACAACACCACTGATGCATTGAAAGGGGATGATCCATCTAGTGAACACAGCCTCCTTTCGACTCCAGCACAGTTCCTTGCAATGCAAAGAGTCACCCTGCAATCTCTTTCTTCTGATCAAAAAGGCACTGAGGCACTGTCATGGGTTCACCCTAACTGATGTCTCCATTTTTTCTTTCTTTAAAACTGTGTAGAAAAATTTCTCAGGTATTTTTCAGGCACAGATATTGACATTTTGTTTGCCCAGTATCACTTGATTGCCAGAATGCCACTGAGCCGAACTTTCCCAGCTAGACACTGCTGGGATGTGCCTTGCCGTGCAAGTCTGGCATATGCCAACACCACGAGCAGCCTTCACCAACTGCAGGAGATAACTGCAGCCCTCCTGCAGGAACAAACCAGGCTTTCAGCTGCCGTGTGTCCCCCCTGGAGATCCATGGGTGACATCTGCAGCATGCAGAAACAAACCTGCCTGAAGAAACCTGAGGAGGACACGGCAAGGCAGAGGAGAGACCGCAGCACCAAGGTCAGGGTGCATAGCATCATGCAGGACTCCTGAGAGGACACCTTGCAGCAATGGAGCTGGAGACAAGCAAAAACAGGCCTTGTGCTGGTGGGATATATGGGGGAGTCTCACTCTCAGCATTTCACAACATCCAAATGAGCAAGGCAGCGACCAAGTACAGCCAGTTAGCAGCAGCACCCCAACTCAGAAGGCACCAGCTCTTCAGCAGGTGCAGAGCTGTGGGAGAATGCTGCCAGTAGCAAAACTTGTTTCTTGAACCTATGCAACCAGGAAAATTCACAGGAGAGAAAAACAAAAATATCATCTCTAAAGACTGTGCCACAGGTTGCAAGAGGCAGGAAGAACATCAGTGCATGCTCACCCTGTTCTTAGGCTTTAGGCTCATTACCAACCTCCCTCCAAGGCTGGACCCCAAGATATTTGGCCGTATTGGATCAGGACATTCTCAGGAAACAAATTGACCCAAAGGACGCTGTAAAGAGGCGCTGTGGTCGATATTTTGATTCGCATTTCCAAAGGCTTTTGATGGGAGAGGGGGAGAAGAGAGGGGAAAAAAGGACATTTTAAGCATTCCTTTCAGCCAGCACGCATCCCAGCCCATGGAACCCCTCCTGGGGCAAGGCACGAGAAAGAACAATCCCCTGTTCAGATCAAGGGCTGCTTTGTCACCCTGCTGCAAGCAGTTTGACCTTCAGCGTCACCAGTGGGCTGGTATCACAACTGCTCTGGTGGGCCTGGGAGCAACTCCAGGGCTTGGGAAGGACTGGCTGCCAACCCCAGCATCTCAGCACAGAGAGCATCAGACCAGAGACTAAAAGCTTAGCTCTGGAAACATTCATTTCAGCTCAGTACATTTCCTCCAAAGCCAGACCCAGAGAAGGTCACCCAGGCCAGCATTTCCATCTACAAAAATATCTGCGCCAAGAACAAACAGAACAGAGCCAGGCCAGCCTATGCCAGGATGTCCAGAGGGTCTAAGCCTTTGAAATTGAAGCTCAGTCTCATTTCATCAACAGCATCTTCACATTTCTTCAGATCACATCAGGTTTCCCCTCTGCTGCTCTGAGGACAGAGCCTCCAAATACCTCCCCAGCCATTCTTGGCTCAGCCTCCAGTTGCCACCCCTTGAAAATCTGGAGCATTCTGCTCTTTGCATAATTACAAAGGTATTAATAACCAAGCACAGCACTTGCTAATGACACATCACCGAGACAGCTGACCCAGACACAGGGTAAGAGCAAGGGCAGGTTTTGCCCATCAAGTCAGCAAGTATAAGGGGCAGTGTTTTGAGCACTGCTTTCTAGTGACAGAACAAGCTGTACTTCCCCCCAGATATGCCAGCAGAATAAAAAAAAGATTTTTTTTTGTTGCTGTAAGTCCCCTTACACAAAGCCATAGGGCAAGGGCTCTGTAGGCAGCTCTTGGCCTGGACATCTCCTGCTCCACCCCAAAGCATCATCTACTACCAGCAACTTTCCTGCACTGCCTAACCAGCCAGCCTGAAAAGGAACCCAAAATGTTCTTTCTCCTCCCAGACCCAAACAGAACCTCTCCAAACAGCCCAAACTTCAAGTGCATCTGTATACTTGCGCACGGGGCTACTCATCAGTGCAGAAAGGTCAGTCCAGGACTCAGTCTTGAACAGGGCTTGCTAGGCAAGCGATAGCATTGCAGGCAGCTAGCTACCCAGATTTACACACCCCATGCCAGTCTCTTGCCTAAGGCCCACAGAACACGGGCCAACATCAGTCAAGCAGATATATTCCTTCTGACATAACCAGCAAGGATGGAAAACCATGACAATAACAGCTATTATAAGGAGGCAGGAACGAATGTGAGCGTTAGCCATCAGCCAGAAGGATATCACAGTTACATGGCAGAAAACAAATCTGGACAGTGCCTGGGTCACTCTGGGCAAGCCAAGCACAGGCTGAACACCAGCTTCTCCGGAGATGGGAAACACATGGCAGATGCAGCAGGTCTATGCAGCAGACCCCCCCGTCTCCTGCAGAGCCCTTTTGGCACATTTGCACACACACGAACACATACACACACACTTCAAGCCTGCATGCAGCCCCTTCCCATGCTATCCAGGCACGGAAGTGTTACAATACACGTTTAACTAGGACAGCAACAACAACAACGAGTTTATGGCACACAGCTTGCGATTAGGAGAGTTTCTTTCCTCCAACGCTGGCAGCGCACCAGCAATTAGCAAGCCCTTGATTCTCTGCAAACTCTCCTGAGATCAACAGCACCTGATACTGGTATGTCCAAAGGTCTTTCATAACGCAGAAAACCATTCCCGCATGCCTCTGTTTCAACACTGGTGAGATTTTTCACACTTTATGGCTCAGAAACACTTAAAACTTGGACACCCCGAGTCCAACTGTACAGGTCACACCAAATCCACCGGCATAATTGGCAGCACAGGTGGGCTGTGGCTGATACAAGCCAGGGCAAAATCACTCATTAAAAGCAGCAAAGCAAGGCCACGCTCAGCACAGTTGCAGGAAAACCGCTTCCCGCATCAGCCCCATCAAGGCAGCCACCAGGAGGGCTGCAGAGGAACGAGCTTGAGCCACCCTTGCACTAATAAGATCTCCTTGAAACATAAACTCTGGACAAAGTAGCTGAGCAAAGGCAGGGTGGGAGGCTGGGGAGAGCCAGATGGCTTTTCCCCAGCCAGTCACCTCAGCTGCCATAGGGTTAAATCGATGCATGAAGCCATTAAAGGGGGTGGAAATGTTTTAACGTGGTTGAGCAAAATTCCTCACACTTTCAAGTCCGCAAGGAACCCCGTTGGGGCTTAATAGGCTAACGCTGGCCATCCCATTACAGGTCGTTAACACACACAGGGCCTTGGGAAGCACCACAATTAAGGCTCCCCAGTCCCCCTTCCAGAGGGATCTCTCCCCCTTAATCACAGTCTTGAATCCTGAATCCAGCTGATTAGGAGATGCAAATGCACATCACACCTGGCAGTAAGGAGGAGATGCCCACAAAACCCTGACCTCAATCATTTCAGTCTCAGGAAAAAACGGTCAGCTGTTCCCCAGAGGCCTCAGTGCAACAAGAGAATTACTGCAGCCCTCAATTTCTGCCCTATGCAGCATGATATTTCCAACCAAGAATAAAAGTTAACACTCCTCAGGAACTTAAAAACAGGTATATACTAGTTATTTTCCACTGACAAGAATACAGTAAGTAAGGAACAGATAGAAGGAGAGCCAGAAAAAAAAAAAAGTGGAAAAGGACACGATTCTTAAACTCTCAGACGGGAGCACTGTGCCCTGCTCTCCACCAGACTCCCCTGTGCAGGGTGGCCACAGCTGTCTGCACAGGTGGGTCAGAGCTGCAGGACTGCAGGCCTGAAGCTAAAAATAAGAGATGTGGCCCACAGGAACAGCTGCTGCCTTTCCCTCTTGCACATCAGTAAGGCCAACATCTCTCAGGAGAGACCAAAACACTGATTCACTGAATAAATCTGGCAATTTTCTGTCCTTCTGCAGATTATTTTTCCTTCAAAAATCTGTCCTTCAGGAGGAAGACAGATCCAGAGTCAGTGCCTGGCCCAGGCAGAGTCCGAGAAGCCAGGCACAGCTCCAGCAGCACACTGGAAAAGTGGGAGCTGGGAATGCAGACAGATGGATCACAACATGCAGCAACCTCAAAGATAGACAAGAAAAAAAAAAGTATACATATATATACACACACATATATTTACAGGAAAAGCTCAGACAGTCCTGAGAACAACACAGTTTTGCAAATTCAACTTCTACTGTAGCAGAGCTTCTTCTTCCACCCATAAGAATGTTCAAAACTCCCCTAAATAAAGAGCCCCTAGAGGTTTTTCTCCATAGATTTCTCTTCTTTTGGGCATCCAGCCCCATCCATGTTTTCCATGCACCACAGCAGCTGTTGTTGGGGTTTTGGACCCTCACAGAGGGTTTTTCATCTTCTTACCTTTCTCCCTTGCAGAGAAGGATGAGGACCCTCAACACCTGGGTTCAGGAAGGTGCCCTCAGAAAATCTCCAACCAAGCAGCCTTCCCCAGCTTGCTTCTCGTATGTGCCAGCACAGCACTGCAGTCACCCCAGGCTTAAACCAGCATGACCAGGACGCAGCTCCCTCCCAGGCCATCACCAGCTCACCACAGCAGCCTTCCTGGACCCAAATCACACTGATCCAGGCCCTCCCTTGGCCCTGTATCCCAGGGATTTCTCACTGCACAGCACAGCCCCTCCTCAGGGCTCTCCCCTTCTCCTGTACTCACCACCCTGGCTGCTTTCCTTGGGTAGAGCTCCCTGCTTGCACCCAGGCTGGGGGCTGCGAGCAGCCCTCCCCTGCATACCCCAATCCTGGCTCCTCTCTTACCTCCATACTCAAAGGAAGATTCCATTTTCCTACTCATCACAGTTCCCGAGGATGCTTGTTGGACAGGCTTGTATATTCCCAGGCAAGCTGCTTCACACACTTTGCTCCCATTGCACTGAGAAGGAACCCCCAGGTGTACACATACACACACAAAAATTGTCCTTTGCTCTTGCTTCTGCAGTGACCGGGCAACTGCCATGCTGCAGCCACTGGCAAAGCCCCATCATCTCCTCCAGACCCCCCCAGCACTGGGAATCAGGTCCATGCCAGAGGCCATGTGAGCTGAAGCACAGCTGGGAACGTAACCCAGCAGGGCCAGGCCATGTCCTCAAGCCCAAATAGGCCACAAACTGCTGCCTGGGGCAGGGTAGGGACACCTGCAACCTCCACAACATGCACATATATATCCAAACAACTGACTTCCTTCCTGACAGATCCACCCAGAAGGGAGATCAGAGGCAGTCCATTTCCCATTCCAAATAGGAGATCTCCCACCAACAGGTAGGGCTGGAGTAAGCAGCTCTAGGAAACCCTCTACCCTTTCAAGGAGCTGCTAGAGGAGCGGGACTTCCTGCAAGGGGCAGCACTCAGCTGGGGACATGCCACATGTTGCAGCAAACTATCTGGCTGCTTTTGTTCTGCAAAATGCAGGGCAAGCCCATCCTTTGCACCGTGCTGTTTTCTGCCAGGCTGGGAGGTTGAAGACCACACAAGGGCAAGGCTCCCACCCAGGTGGCCCCTCTCCCACCAGGAGAGGTTATCAGGCCCCATATCATCACAGACGTTCAATGGGGATGGTAACCGAGACAGGGCAGTTACAGGGACCCTCCTGAGGGGCCAAAGGCTCCACTTTAACCCAAGTTTTGCCCACCTTACATCACTAAACAGACCATATGTTTGGGTTTGCTAACCCTACTGCCAACGTGCCATGACGCTGCCGAAAGAGCATTTCCTCATTTGATCTGCAACACGTTTGTGTTCAGGCTGCTGGCAGGTCTTATTTGTAAGATCATGGAAGGGTTTGCAGCCTTGTAAGAACACATCAGTTAGATGCTCAAGTCTCCACTAGCAGCAGCAGGTCAAGCACACCCTGCTCCATCTCTGCCGCTTGCTCCCCGCTGCAATCCAGCTCCGCTGAGGGGGAGCCTCTGCGAGGAGGGTTTAGCATCGCATATACCATTTTGCTTTTGCAATTGGCTTAACGCTGGTAGGGGAGGCAAAGAACAGGAAAAAACACACAAGAGAGTTGATTTTTGTTTTAAACAGGCAAGCTAGATGTACAACAGCTTCCAAACTTCAAGCTGTTTTGATCTAGACAGCCCCCTCTCTGCTGAGTTCTGGCAGGAGACAGGCACAAAGCACCAATTAAACAAAGACAAGTTATGCTTTTTCTGTCAGACAAAAGAAAGCAGGGAGGGAGGGGGAAAAAAAAAAAGGAAAAAATAATAGAAAAAAAAAATCAGCCCTGAAGTCATTTTGCTTTCAAAACAACTTGTCAAGTCAGTCCCCTTTCCTCCCAGCTCCCTAGGAGGAAGGGCGAGCACTCGCGCGCTTGCTGCGGGTGCGTGGCGTCAGTCGGCAGACCACACCATCAGTCACTTGGCACACGGGGCCAAGCTGTGCCCTCGCCTTCCCCAGGGCATCCGTCAAAGCCCATGATGGCCAATGAGAGCAATGGGTTCCTGGCGGAGAGAGGCTTAACACAATCCCCACTAGCCCTGTTGACGAGAATCTCCGCTGATGGGCCATTAGGTTAAGAGAAAATAAATAAATAATAATAACAATAAAAAAAAATCAAGCTAGCTGCCTTTGCAAAACACTGCTGAGAACCCACTGTACCAGCAAAGTCCCTGCACTTCAGGGGCATCTGCTTGGAGCACCCAGTTCTGAACCTAAGCAGAGCACCAGCTTCACCAGGATTGCAATCCTGGTTTACCTGGCACAAAGATGGATTAGAGGACTACAGAGACTCTTCCAGGCTTTATTTTTGCATGCCATCACTGCAAGAAGAGAACTAGCTCCAAGTGTAACCCATTTCCAGGTGGGGAATGGCAGGGACTTCAACAGAGCGCAGCCTCAGTGCACGAGCTTCAATCCCAGCTTCCACTTACCACTTCTGTCCTGGAGTGACCACGCTCTGCAGAGCACATCCCCACTGACAGGGGCACCAGCAGAAACAGGACACTCTGCCTCCAATTCTTCCTTCCCATGCCAGCTCTTAAGACAGTGTAAGTCCAGTGGCAAAGCCACCCCTACACACCAACGTGCATCCCATTTCAGTAGGGCACCATGTGCTGACCTCTCCCAAGAGAGCAAATCCCTGCTGCATTAACAGAAACAAACACACAGTCATTTTAGGGGCTGGATCAGTCCCCGATTAGCATGAACAGGGCAGTAAGGGTGGCCACAGCTGGGTGCTCCAGTTGGCAACACATGCTCCCCACTCACTGGCCCTCGCTCATTAGCGCAGGGTTGCTCCTCTGTGGCTGGGCACAAGCACCACACCACTATTGCAACACTGCTCACGTCCACCACTGTGCATGTACTGAATTTCCTTTAAAAAAAAAAAAAGGCTTTTGGTTTGAATGTAAAGGGAGACAGGGAGAAAATAATGTGCACATAGAGAATAGTAGGGTCTCTGTAAACAGAAGGGGAAAAAAAGAGAGCAAATCTTTGAGCCTCTTGACCTTGACAGTGTCCTTATAATTACAAGACTATTTATTTTCAGTTAAACCCCAACTATTGAACAGACAGTGTCAAGTTGGTTTTCCCGAGCAAGCGATTACCCTGCCTGGCTAATCTAATGAAAATTATCAGGAGGTCACTGACCTCTTGCTGCACATGCTAAATAATGCACAAAGCTTTAGGATCAGACAGGCAAATCATAACCCTACCTTATCTTATCTCCTCCTATACAGCTCCAGGGTTGCTCCGTTCGTGTTTAGCTGCATTAGCCAAATGCTATTTCGCCAGAAACCACAGCGGAGCCAGTCCCAAGACTGCACAGCAAAAAGTTACTCAGGAAAATTTATTCTTGTAATAGCCAAGCAGGCTCCAGCAGCAGCGATATTTAAGTTGTTTTTTTGTTTGTTTGTTTGTTTTTTAAAGTCACTGCCTAGCTCCTGAGTATGTAGCACAAGGAGGTGCTTGCTCCCGTAGCACAAGGCTTGTAAAAAAAGGGGGCTTTGCAGTAAGTGATACCCATCTCCTTCAGAAAAGAAAACAGAAAGGACAGCAGCTAGAAAAACAGGTGCTAGAGCCAGCAGCTAGAGGAGCAAGATTTAAGCAAGGAGACCCCAAATAAATAAATTAAAAGTTATCAGGCACTCCCTAAGCAGTCACAGCTTGAGCAGCACATGCTCACTACAGATACAGGAATGGATTTGCTGTGGGTGACTTCAGGTCCAAATCAAATTTCCAGCAAGGAAGC